>CM052716.1:13914235-13937079 GCA_028551405.1 Uromys caudimaculatus
GGACACGCTGCCTCAGGGCTATATAACAGCGCCATTTTGGGGCCCCGGGGTTCCTCCTCTATCAATGGCTAAATAAAGCTGAACTGCAGACGAAGCCTGCGTGTCGCGTGTCTTCTTGCTGGCGAGAGGCGCGCGGGACAATGGAGTATCAATACCAAATACCAAGCTGTGTGGAAAATGGAGGTATGGTGAGGCTATACATTCTTAAAGCTTATATACTCGTATGAACTTTCTCTAGCAAGGCTATACCTCTTTAGAGTTCCATAACACATCATCACCTGGGGACCAAGATTTGAAATGCTAGCACATGGGGTTATTCCTCATTCAAACCATCACGCAAGGATAAAAGAAGAGAAAATGGGTATAAAAAGTTGTACTCTGAGAGCAAATAAAGGATACATTGTGGAGAACAAGATGAGCAGAGCAGGAGGGGAGCAAAGATTCAGTTGCCCAGGGAGATCAAACAACTAATTATGGTGTTGTTTCAGCAATATGCCTGGAGACAGTTTTCAAATCTGAAGGGATAATATTTATTATTATTTGTCACTGGTTTAGCTTTTGTTTTGTTAGCCCTGGGCTGTAGTAATAAATCTCATCTATTGCTTTCAGTTTACCTATTTAATTTTGTTAGTAATTTGTCTGTTACAGCCACTGTCATTTGTAGAGGAATTTTAATCCAGCAACATGGCTTTTTTGGCAAGGGATCACATCCAAAGACCTAGGTCTGTGATTCAGCTCAGAGGCAGACACACCACACACTTTTATTCTCTCTCTCTCTCTAGAATATAGATAGACCCTTAGTATACACCTTTAAGGAAAAAAAATCCTTTGTAGAAGGAAACAACCATGTTTGAAAGATACACCTAGTTGAGTGGTACTCAAAGTGATGAACCAGAGAAAGATTTCACAGAAGGAGTCAGAGAATAAGCCCAATTCTCATTTGAACAGATTTGGAAAGAGAAACCTTTTAAGGATGGTACCAGGAGAGCGCAATGCAGTAGAGTGGAGTTCATTCATGAGTTCCTGCTGTTCTGTGAGGCCAACAGAGGCAGCTGAACCCAAAGAACAAGAAGGATTCAGAATATTAGAACAAATTTCTAGAGTTAGTTTGAAGCCAAGAACTGCAATTCAGTGAGAAGCCATCCACAGAAGCCAGATTGAATCAGTCAGCTTGGTGAAAAGTTTGAGGTTGAACAGCTGAGTTAAACCAGCTAGCCAGAGTGCAGAATGACCTAGAATGGTTGAACTTATTCATCAGTGAGCCAGAGATGACAATTACATCTGGCAAATAAAAGATTCATTTGCAGTCATTAGTATAGCTTTACTTTTAGAATTAGTTACAAGAGGCTTCATTTTTATTACGTGCTGTAAGGCCATTACTACTTTGATTGCATCTAGGTGTGAAGGGACAGTACTTGAAAATGAGTTATAAGCAGCTTAGGATTTACTATGAAGCATTTAAAATTTGGCTCTTTGAAACTTTACTTGAAAAAATATTTTTTAATACAGTTTATTCTGATTACTATTTCTTCAACCCCATATCCTCTAAAGTCCTCCCCATTTCCCTCCCACGGGATGTATGTATGTATGTATGTATGTATGTATGTATGTATGTATTTATCTATTCATTTAATTAATTAGTTAATTAATTAATTATCTATTTATTTATTCAATTTACATCTCAATTACAGCCCCCTTCTCCCAGTCCCACCCTCACATACCTCACCCCATTAAATACTCACTCCTCAGAGAATGGGAAGCACCCCATCCATACCAACCTGGCACAGCACAATAAGCTGCAGCAGGATTAAGACCATGCTTTTCCACTGAGGTCAGATAGGCAGCGCAGCTAGGGGAAGGAGATCCAATGGCAAGCAAGAGAGTTAGAGACAGCCCCCACTCCAATTCTTAGGGGACCCACATGAAGACCAAACGGCACATGTGCTGTGGATGTGTAGGAAGTGTAGGCTCAGCCTATGAATGCATGGGCCCAGATTATTTGACTCTGTAGATGTGACACACCCTTTCTTTTTATCTCTCACTAGGATTCACAAAAGCATATACTACTACCAAAACTACTACTACTATTACTTGTACTAGTATTGGTAATAATAATAGCAATAATAATAATCAGTAAATAAAATAAAAACAAATTGGTAAGAAAAAACAAACAAACAAACAAAAACAAATAAAAAAATGAAGCCAAAGATAAAGGCTCAAGAAACATCTATAGAAGCCGATGTAGAGACACAAAAATTAGCATACAGAGATATCTCATAAAGAGACAAAACCTATGGTTTTTTTTATATATATATATGTAATCCAATAATGTAAAAAAAAAAAAAAAAAAAAAAAAAACGCAAACATTACGAGACAGAGATCCTCAGAAACAACCATTGAGTTTGTTTTATGTTAGCCATCTATTCCTGGGCTGGAGGCCTGGCATTAAGAGTGGTTTATATACTCAGCTGGAAGTCTTTGAAAACATTTTTTTCATTTGCAAGGGGATATCACTACATGATAGTTTCTTGGTAGGGATGGGGTCCTATTTCCTTTTCTGCTCTCAGTGCGGAGACCTCATCATGTCTCGAGCTCTGCAGGCCCTGTGAATGTTGCCGTGTCTGTCCATGTTATATTCCTTGCTGTTAAGAAGGCCTTGTTTCTGTGGTGTCCTCCATCCTGTCTAGGTCTTACATTCTTTTTACCTCGGCTTCCACAGGATTTTCTGATCCCAGAAGTGAGGGATTTAATGTAAACATCATATTTATAGCTGAATATTCCAAGGTCTCTCATTCTCTAGATATTTGTTCCCATCTACAGTAGTGGGGAGCGTCTCTGATGACCCTGAGCAAGGCGCTGATCTATGCGTGTAACGCAATGGCATTAGGAGTCATTTAATTGCTGTGTTCCTTTAGCAGAAGAGTGTTATTTGGTCTTCTCCTAGTTTCCTGACCTATCTAATCCCAGAGTCTTGGACTCCTGAGCAGTGTTTAAGATGGGTCCCATCTCACGGACTGCATCTTAAATACAATCATGTGGTTATTTGTAACTCCCACAAGCCTTGTGCCACTATTGCACTAGCACATCTTGCAAACAGGTCATCATTGTAGATCAAAGGCTTGTAGTTCTGTTGATGTTTTCCTTCTTCTTATTTAGCATGCAGAATACCTTCCAGGATCAAAAACACTAGCTATTAATTGTAAGGTCTCTAGGTAGGCACAACTCAGTTCTATGTTCAATATTATATTAATATATATATATATATACACACATATATATATTTATACACACACACACACACACACATATATACATACATACATATATATATATATATATATATATGTATTACCTTCAGCAATACAGACTGTCCATTTGTGGAGAGAAAATAATAACCTTTGCTATATCTGAGTTAGGTGGGGGTTCTGTGTGTGAATCCATTTACATCACCTTCGTGTATACACATACACACACACACACACACACACACACACACACACACACACAGCTTCAACTATATTAGGTTTCCATATGTTTTATCAAACGGGTCTCAGTTTTACCTGTTTCACCTTGTTCTCTCTCACCTCCTGTTCCCTCACCTTTCCTATTTGATTCTCCTGTTCTAGCCCCTATCAACCCATCACTATCTGTTCTGCTTTTCCTTCCTATGGTGAAACAAGTCTCCCCTTTCGCCCTTTACTCTATAACTAACCTCTGTGGGGTTATGTGGATGATAGCCTACTCACTGAACACTTAACCATTAACATCCATACGGAAGTAAACACATATCAAATCTGTCTTTTGGAGTCTGGCTTACCACTTGTAAAATCATTTTATTTTCTGTTTACACTATAATATTTCTGACCAGCAATCATGGCATTTACCTCAAGGGAATCTGATAAATTGGAAGTGGATGAGAAAGAGGCTCACTTTGCTCCCTTTTGTTCCGAATCTTCTGTCACCTGCCCAAATGGTTTTAACCATTTCTGAGGGATTTCTTTTTATTTACATTTCAAATGTTTCTCCCTTTTCTGGGTCTCCACTTTGGAAACCCCCTATCCCCTCCCCCTCCCTGCCTCTATGAGGGTATCCCCCCACCCACCCACCTGCCCACCCACTCCCATCTTCCCACTTTGGCATTCCCCTAAACTGGGGCCTCTAACATCCTCAGGCCCAAGGGCCTCTCCTCTCCTGATGGCCAATTCTGAAGGGATTTCTTAAACTGATATTGACACATACTGTCCCCTGTCCACCTTTAATTTTTTGCTATAAAAGTTTGATAACAGCACATATCTCAGTAGCATACAGAGTTTAAATTCTTAATTTTCAATGGTTTCTTAGCTGTGTGGCAAATGATTTCATTATGATAGACTAAAAAAGGTATTAATATTTCTATCAGAAGAAAGTCCAACATAAGTAGACTAGAATTAATTTCTTCTGCTTCTTCTTGATTGATACCAAAGAAATGTAACAAGATAGTTATGTATAATATTTTCAATGTGATAATCAAGTTAATATTTCCCTTAATAATTAACAGAATCACTGGTCAATGACTATAATGATGTCAATATTCTTATAATTTATGGTCATTCTGTAACATTACACTTACATTATCACAGAAAATGCATACTGAGTAATTTTATTGCCATACTAGTCCTTTACCATCAAAAGAAACTGCCACGGTATTTTTAGTAAATCAGTCTACTAGAAACATCTGAGAAAGGCAATAGGTAAAAGTTTTCTAGGTATTCCAAACATTTCCATTTACTGTGACATGCTCTAAAATTAGTGAAGTACATTTGAGGTCAATTGATTTCTATTTCAGCAGAAGCTTGAAAACTGTGGTAAGCAATTGGATAAGTCTGAGAATTCATGTGTTAACATAAACATTTTACTCCCTAATTTTCACTGTATATATTATGAAACTAGGTCTTCTCACCACCTGAGAGTAAGTGCTGGTTTTAGAACTGTGACATTTAGATGCAGGGGACAGTAGCATGCTGCTTCAATGTGTCTCCTGGAACTCTGGCTTTGGAAAACTTAAGGAGGGAGCACATAACGAGCACCAGTTTAAACTCATGAAGCCTGGATGCTGGAAGCTCTTCAGGATGAAGAAAAGATAGTTGATATTGTACAAAGAATTGAACCTAAGCCCTTTAATGTTAGTGTCTACACAATAATATCTATAATAGAAGGATACAGAAGAGATGAAAAATAAGACTTTTAACACTAATATATTATTTGGAAGTCAAAGTAAAATATTCATTCTGTAAAGTCTATAAATTATTCTTTATTTTAGAAAGTAAATCTGTATTCTTTAAAATGCTACATTTTCTTTAATATTTTATTTTCAAATATATATTTTTTTTCCGTGATGCATGCTGTCTTCTTTAAACTGACTGTATCTCTCACGGCAAGTTAACAATCAAAGCTAACTTTGCTTCAGGGCATTTGCAGTTGAAATCACTTGAATTTAAATCACAAAGACTTTTCAGAAAGAAAGCATTTTCATCTTGTAATATGGAATCCAGGGGTTAGAAAATCTTAGCATCCTCGGGGGAAACACCTTTTTGTTTTATCAACTTGGCATCTAGCACCTGTTTTCAAATTGGCAAGAAGGATTTGAATACCGCAGTTTAAAATCTGTATCTTAAATTTATTTTAAAACTGCTACAGAAATAAAGCCTCCTTATTCTGTTAAAGGCTATCAAAGGCTATTAGTGCTCAGCCAATCATGTTGGTATGGTGAAAATAAATGCCCCATGACTCTTAATACTCATGGTTAGATCTGCAGTGGCAAAAGATCCAACTTATCTCAACAATACACTTCTTTTTTTGGGGGGGGGGTTCAAGACATGGTTTCTCTGTGTAGCTCTGGCTGTCCTGAAACTAACTCTGTAGACCAGGCTGGCCTCGAACTCAGAAATCCACCTGCCTCTGCCTCCCAAGTGCTGGGATTAAAGGCGTGCGCCACCACTGCCCGGCTGTAATACACTTCTTAGTGCCTACTTTCACAGGCAATGATGAAAATGGTGAATGGGATCAGCTCATTGACACGAAATGCACAGAAACATACACCCTGGCACATTTTCAAGTGTTATTAGCATGTAACTTGTATCAAAAATCATGTACAGGGGGTGGATTATAGCTCAACTAGTCTATGGATGCCGACCACCAAAAATTTAAAACCAATGCATTAAAATATTATAATTTTACGTGGGGTTTCTGTTGTGATGAAATAATATAATGAAAACGAACGTAGAGAGTGAAGGGTGTGTTTTACTGCGTACTTCTGAAGACACACTTCATCACTGAGGAGAATCAGAGCAGGAATCAGGAGGCAGGAACTCAAGCAGAAGCAAAAGGATCCTTAATTTCTTACTGGCTTCCTCTGCTTTCATTTTTTTAACACCCAGGACCATGTGCCCAAGGGAAACGCCATCCCTAATATACTGGCTGAACTCACATCAATCATTAATACTGAAAATGTCCATAGGCTTACTCACCGGCCAGTCTCGTAGGACATTTTCTTATTTGAGATTTCCTCTTCTGAAATGGCTCTGGCTTGTAACAAGATGACAAATACTATTATTGTAAAGTTTTATTTTACAGCATATATTGAATCATTCTATCATTTTCATTATTTTTATATGACTACCATATGGAAGTATATCAAAACAAAACATTCCTTAATGTTGCAAAAAAGTAAAAAAGTAAAAGGAATAAATATGGCAGCATAGATGCATTTTCAAACAATTAAAAGTATGAGTAAACTAGCAAAATGAGGAAACCAAAAGAGGAAAATGTTTATTTTTTAAATGAAAAGGAATCAGGGATACTTTTTTCTTGCATCTCTAGTATTGTATTCTGCCAGGTTTGTGTGTGTATGTTTATGCATGTATGAGAGGAGGAAGAATTGAATTTGGATCATTTTGTTTGACGTCCAATTCAAGTCCATCATCAGCTCAAGTCTATTAAGCCAGTTGTCTTTCAGGGGTTTGCTCATGTTAGACAGTTTCTCTTGGTTGCATTCAAAGACTCTCTACTAGTCACGTTAGATTTGCAGCATCTGTCTGGGCAGCATGTTTCTTGCTCAGAGTGCACAGTGCATTGGATCGTTGCTAATATGTAAGCCAATGGGTATCTCTGGAATTTATTTAAAAGTATGAAAAAATAGAACACTTATTTCCACGTACATCTTCACATGAATGAGGATATTTGGGTGCATAGATCTATACATTACATTCTTAGTGTTTGCATTCCACCTAAAATAATACACCCCACTGCTAGGAATGTTAAAAAGTTGATTGATCTACTGGAGCTAGGACTCAATATTCTCAGTGTCAACATTAGCAACCATACATAGCAGGAAGTCTGGTCAAGTCTTAGTGGTATCTTCGCCATGTGTTCAATACTCTCAGTTAATTTGGTCCATGTGGTTTTCTACTCACTCCTCAGAGAAACCAGTGCATACTTCATTTCCCGAGACTCCTGCTACCTGAACTTCTTAGAGTTTTCATTCTTCATGTCATCCTTGATTGACTTCCTTTCCATCTCCACTTACACCCTCTGGCCTTGTTTCTCCAGGCTCCTTAAACTTCCGTTGTTCCTTATTTTCACGTCCTAGAATATCAGTTTTAATCATACTCTTTATCACTTACAACACAGCTTTCAGAGTCTCCATGCATAAGTTTTAATTTATGAGGTTCTTTACTTTTTCTTTTCTCCTGAATCTCCTCTGTCATGAAAGTTACATAGAGACAGTTATTAACCCATCATTTTACCTGGTTATCCTTAATCTACAATTAAATTTTATTTAGCCCTTGAGGAGAAATAATGGTGTTGTTTTCAGGAAAATTTATATCACTGAAGATTATGATGGTGTGATGGTTTGTCTATACTTGGCCCAGGGAGTGGCACTATTAGGAGGTGTAGCCTTGTTGGAGTAGGTGTATTACTGTGAGTGTGGGCTTTAAGACCCTCATCCCAGATGCCTGGCAGCCAGTGTTCTAGCAGCCTTCAGATGAAGATGTAGAACTCTCAGTTCATCCTGCACCATGCCTGCCTGGATGTCGCCATGCTCTTGTCTTGATGATAATGAATCTCTGAACCTTTAAGCCATCCCCAATTAAAAATGTTGTTCTTCTAAGAGTTGCCTTGGACATGGTGTCTGTTCATGAAATAAAACCCAAACTAAGGCAGAAGTAAAACATCATGTACTTTCTCTTATGTAAATTATGGAGAAGGTAAAATGGGAACAAAAACCACCACGAGGCAATACAGGGTCCAAAAGTACATATCAGAAATTTTCTGTAGTAGCTGGGCATGATGACACATGCCTTTAATACCAGCAGATCTCTCTGAGATTGGGAGGCAGAGGTAGGCAGATCTCTGTGAGTTCAAAGCCAGACTGGTCTACAAAAAAGTCCAGAGCAGTTAGGGGTCCATGTTACACAGAGAAACCATCTTTTGAAAAAAAATTCTATAGTAAGATTTTACCATAAAACCATGAGCTGTTTACAAACAGGCATCTTGGCATCTTTATCATAGTTTAACAGAGAATATTTGAAGAGTAAGAATTATATAGTATCTAAAAATATTGACATAAGATGTTCTTACAACATTCATAATAATAAAGCATGGGCAATATTAGGACTAAATCTTCCTGAATCTTCCAGTGTGGCTATTTCCATGCTTATCTTTTTGCTTAAGAATAATTTTATTTCTCTAAATATCATAGCAATTGCAAAATTCATATTCCAAAATGCTTGTTTCATATATATTATCCATAGCAGGAAGGCTTGATAGTATGCAATTTCAATTATTTCATAATTATGTGCACTTCATGATTGAGTTCTACGAAGAAGCATGCTCCCCTTAAGGACAGAAAAGGTCTCTCATTGACAAGGTGAAACATCTACTGACAATAAAACTCTTCAGGTTAAGAAGTGTTTTTCCTCTTTCAGTGGCATGTAGCAAAGAAGCCAATACATTAATTCAAGTAGTTTTGATTTTTTTTTTTTGCACTATACTAATGATGAGAGTATAACAGAGATTAAGAGCATCTCCTAAACGAGGCAGAGGTAGACACCTTAGAGAAGTGAGGAACTATTGGTTTTTTTGGATAGGAGAAAGCATAATACCTCATCCTAGCCCTGTTGTTCTAATAAGAAATATGAATATATATTTATATTTGTTATCAGATGTCTGCCAATCCTGTACATTTGAGGTGATATTTTACTAAGATGAAAGCTTTACCATGACTGCACCTACAGGAGACAAATTTTCAGCTACAATTTGTTCCCATACTGTAGCCATACAAAGAAAACTTCGTATGCTAAAAAGGTAGATTCCAAATTTTTCTCTTTGCTAGGAGCAATGTTCATAAAATATTAAAAATTCCAATAGACTACATCAAACAATTTGCCAATTTTTCAAAATTTAATCATGCCTTTGGTGTTTCATTTTTGTTGTTTTAAATAGAAATCTTTATGAAATAATGAACCAATTATAATAAAAAATTAAAGACAATGTAATATATTTAATATGCATCTGGCATGGTGTTTTTAATTTATGGAAGTTATCAATGTAATTCTTGCAAGGATCTGTGAATTAGTTAATATTATTCTTCCTTAGAGATAAAACATTTGACTCTGATTTATTACCTTTCATTAACTCTTGAATCAATTCTGCTTCAACATTCCACAAAGAAGACAACCTTGGCTAAAATTATAAATTGCCTTGAACTTGAAAATCTAGTGAACACTTGTAATTTACTTCTTACTCTGTCTTAGTTTCAAATTAATCACACACTCTACCAAAGAATAGTACCCTTCATTGTTTTGGGAACAGCATTATATCTATTACAGTTTAGTCTTTATTGAGAAATCCACCATTGATCTTCAACAATTTATCCTTGAAATACTCAAAAGTTTATTTGGGGACTACTTTTGTTACCTAGCAATATTACTACTAGTATATGTAATATTATAATATTACATATTATCCCACATTGTATCATTGAAGTGTTAAGAATGTGAAAACTAAATATCTAGCACATAGACGTTTTAATATCTTGATTAATGGCATACTTCTCATTATTCAATGCAATCCTTTGTTCACTACTGAATCATTAGGAGAAGGGTAGAAAAATTATTTCATCAAACATAAATAAAGGTTATACTAAATCTTGTCATTTTTAAAATCTTCAGTTTTGATAATCCTTTATACCTCCTTAACCCCCACCTCCTACCCAGGAGTCTCTGTGCACAGGGTCTTTCCTCTTGCTTCTCGCCATGATGATAATGGACTAAACCTCTGAAACTGTAAGCCAGTCCAGATAAAATGTTTGTCATTATATGACTTGCCTTGATCATGGTATCTCTTCACAACAATGAAAGCCTAACTAAAACAACCACTATGTAATTTGGAAGATCAAGGCAAGTCATATAAAAGCCTAACCCCATAGTGAGGCACTTCCTCCAACAAGGCCAAACATACTCCAAAAAAGCCATACCTTCTAATAATGCCACTTCCCCTGGGCCCAGCATATTCAAATCACCACGGTGGTATATGTGAAAGTTGTGTGGGTAGGTGTGTGTGTGCGTGTGTATGTGTGTGTGTGTGCGTGCACGGGTATGTGTGTGAGGGGGTGGGGAGAGTATGCATTTGAGTTTGTGTGTGATATGTGAGTGTGTACCTGTGTGTCTAAGTGTGTGTGTGTGTGCATTCATGTGTATATGTTGCACACATTTATGCAAAGTGTGTATATAGACATATCATCAGTGAGCAGAACAAGGATCTTTGACTGTACTTCTGCTTTAATTTGTAATTTAGTAAAGACAGGGGGCACCTGAGGCTCTATCTTTTGATCTGTTTAATGACCACTAGTTTATCAGCATTAACCTTTATATTCAAAATCCCAAACAAAGTAAAACAAAAAACCAATGTTCCTTTTAAAAATAAAATATATTTCTAATTATTTAATATAGGCTGCAAAAGAAAGATAGCTTACATAACCTCAATAGTACTGTACTGCCTTGCTATGTTTGGCTGCTCATACATGTTAAACTCTAAAAGCTTAGGGAATTGTCACAAACTCCTTCATAGGACCTTTTGGAAGCACCCAATGGTTATTCTAGTTTGTACTCATGAACAGCGGTTTTTAATCTGCATCACACAATCTTCACCTGCACACATCTGCCCAAAGGAACAACCGTTGTCAATGAGTGTCTGCATTTTAACATATTCTGTGAAATACAGCTGATAAATGAACCTAAAATATTACATGGAAATTTTTTAAGTTAATAAATGGACTCTTTGTATGTATAGACTATGAATGCAAATATGAAGTGGTTTGTGTCCAAGAAATTAATATGAAGAGAAGATATAAAGTATTCTCATATACCTAATCATCAATTATTTTTAAATATATAGACACACACAGCGATTGGTTTATATTGTAGGAAGGAAAATAGGTGACCATATATAATATTAAAGACGTTTAATGATACTTTAGAGAGTTATATGTTATTCCAACATTTTTCAATGTGAGAATAAGAATAATCACTTCTGTGCACTAAGCAGCTTATATTTTATTATTAGTATTTGCATGTTATGAAAATAGAAACAGAAACAATGGTAATCAACAAAAATTCAATATTAGCAGTTTGTCCAGGTCAGGCTATTAAAATGCAGAGCAAATGGTGCTTATTTAAGGTTTAATGGCAATGTTAATGCTACCGTCACTTAACCTTCACCCTGACCCTCACCCTGACCCTAACCCTAACCCTAACCCTAACCGTAACCCTAGCCCTAGCCCTAGCCCTAGCCCTAGCCCTAGCCCTAGCCCGAGCCCGAGCCCTAGCCCTAGCCCGAGCCCTAGCCCGAGCCCTAGCCCGAGCCCTAGCCCTAGCCCTAGCCCTAGCCCGAACCCGAACCCGAACCCGAACCCGAACCCTAACCCTAACCCTAACCCTAACCCGAACCCTAACCCTAACCCTAACCCAACCCCAACCTGTATGCTCAAGCTATAAAAGGAAACACTGATTTACATTAAGCTAAACCCCTTAAAGACTATAAAAATACCATCCTCCTGGCTAACCACATAGATATTTATTCTATCTCACTCAAACACAAAATCCTGTTGGTCACTTTTTTCCTAAAAGGTCTGATTTATTGGTACTTTTAGAGCATTTTAAATCCAGCTTTAACAAAATTTTGTAATGGGTGTTGTGCAAATATTTTTTTTTAATGACTTCATTAACTACAGTTAAAATGCAGTTAGGTAATTTGTCTGTATATTTTTAGCTAAATACAATTAAGTGAGATCTATATGTTCCATACAGCCCTAAAAACCATTTGTGTATTTTTGATTCCATAACCAAAAGAGTGAGGAGTGTTGTTAATTATTTTAAAATAAAAATAAAATATCAGAATGTCAGAGCTGAATTAGTTGCATGCTGTTATACATAACTCAGGGTGCCAAATGTAACTGGCCATACAAATAAAAGCTAGAGGTTCTATAAAACATGTATTTCATCTGTGCAATATTCATTTGAAAACTCTCAGTAGAAAGGCTGAAAAGTTGTGAAATAAACTCATTGAATTTCTACTGGTCTTGAGGAACATATAGTAATACTACATAGTAAAGAGAAACAAACCTTAGAGTATATCTCTCTTTAGTCATTTCTGCATTTTAAAATTAATGAAACTTTCATAAGGAAATAGAGAGTATCCTTTATGATACAAACTTATCAAATGTAGGTGATTCAATATATAGTTTCACTCATTCATAATAACTTCAACTCACAAAAAAAGATACATGACTTAATAACTGTAGGCATTTCTCTTATGTGTGTGTGTGTGTGTGTGTGTGTGTGTGTGTGTGTGTGTGTGTGTGTGTGCGCGTGTATGCTGGTACATGACCATACCCTAGCAGTTGTGTCATGTGGAGAGGAGAGAACAAAATGTGGAAGGCACTCTGCACTTCTTCAGGTTTTAATTGCACATGCAGGCCTTGGGAGTGCTAACTCTGACATTTTAATGTCACAGATCTGAGATGCACTCACTGAGATGCTCACTCATCCAGAGCCTAGTGAAACATTCTAAATTGGGCAAATACACTTACCTGGCCTACATCTCTTCAAAGCTCACCCAATTAAATTAAGCATCTACTGGAACTTTCAGAGCCTTTTAAATCCCTCTGGATTATAACAAAAATTAAGTTTTATATTAGAACTTAATTCCCTATTAAACATAGCTCACACACTGAAATTCCTTTAAAAATGCCGTAGTCAATATATCCAGTAGAAGTGCTTAAAAGCTTTATTAACTCAGTATCTGCAGTAGCCAATAGAAAAGATTCCTAGCAGTTTCTAACTTGGAAGACTGAGATTAAAGAATCATTATTAACCCTCCATTCTAAATAATATTTTATATGAATAATTTTTCTATTTTATTGTAGTATTTACATCTTTCAAATATTTACACACAAATGGATATAAATTATGTACTTCTATTTCATTTCTTCTATATTGTGCATTATATTTTAAATGTGGACATTTAAGTATATAAACAAAAATTTCTTATGTGAGTAGAAAGTAGCCGTAAACGAGTAGCTTAAATAAATTTAATAGTTATTTAATATATGCACTATATAATAAAAGAACCTCATAAAGTTAATTGCTGACTATCCAGATGGTCAAAAGTCAAATTATCCTTAACTGTGATCTTTAATTTTTACAATCTGACTAACAATTTAGTTTAAAGATTTCTCATAATAAAACATTTATAGAAAGTTTAATTGTGCATAAAGGAAACAATACTTAATTTGATAAAGAAATTAGACCATTGATAGTTTTACATTTGCATATGAGCCTGTCAGTAACAAAATTAGAAACATATTAATATATTGATATAAACATGATTTTTTAAAAACGATCATACTTACTGGTTTTTGAAATTATAAATTAATATATATGTTTCATTTGAAAAATATTTTCTTTCACTATAAAATTACATCATTTAAGGGCTTTGAGTTACTTCATTTATTCAGTTTTTCAAATATTTGTCCTGAGGAAACTGAGGTGGAGAAAATTATCTTGCTATTAATTTGCCTAAGGAAAAATGCTTAGTTTTATAATTTTTATAGGCAAGTTAATCTATTCTGCATATAGTTTTAGAGATTCAAGAACAACTGCAAAGTGAAGCTTATGGCTTTTTGTCTTTTTATGCCTCAGGCTTGGGAAATAGCAATGAACGCTCTGGTTGTTTTATGAAGAAAAGATTTAATACATAAGGAGCTGCAGGTCAGCTCAAACCTATATTTAAGTGTTTTGAATATTCTAGCATAATTCAAATGTATTAGTTACTGGGAGGGGAAAGCAAGAGAAAGCCCCAGAATAATAGCAGCTTTAATAGAAAAATAAAACAGAACAAAAAACAAAACACAAAAAAGAAATACTGCTTTACCGCTAGACAAATGTACTATGTAGATAAATAACTTTATTTATTTAGTTTTACTGATGTTTGAAGATCAAACACAGGGCATCAAGGATGTTAGAAAAACATTCTATCTTTGAGATCCTCTAGTTTCATTTTAATTTTAATTAAGTTTAAAACTAATTAAACATAATTTAACAACTAAGTTAAAATACATTAAGCCCCAATCTTCTTATCTTTGTAAATGTACCTTACCTTTATACAAGGCTTGTTTAAGCCACTTATAATGGACTCAGCCCAAAATATGCAGGCAAAATAACCAGTAAATGAGAATGCAAAATATGGAGTATTTTCCTTTAGTGCAACTGAGAATAGTTACCTTAAATTGTGGACACAGAAAGATGTTCAACATGTAGTATTGTATTTTATAAAAAAGAAAAGGGTGCCAGGGATATATTTGGTAGAGTGAGGTATGATGAGTTGGAAGGGGGCGCCCCTGTGAGCCCGTGCTGAGGCATCCCTTCCTCGGAGGTACAAGCCATATGACAGGTATAGTATGACATAGATTTTAATTAGGACATAGGAAGGGGAATTGGGAAGGGAGAGGGAGAGAGAGAGAGAGAGAGAGAGAGAGAGAGAGAGAGAGAGAGAGAGAGAGAGAGAGGAGGACAGACTGACCTTGAACACATGGAGAGGGGGGAGGGGAATGGGGAGAGAGGACAGAGGACAGAGAGGACAAGAGAGTAAGAGAGAGAGGAGAGGGCAAGCAGCCCCTTTTATACTGAGTCAGGCAGTAACTGTGGGGCGGAGCCTAGAAGAAATGCTAACACGTATAATATTTTTAACTGCTTTAATTGCATAAATGTTTAGATTACACTTATCTCACTTGCGTTGTGCTGCAAACAGATATAAATAAAAATACTGAAAATAAAGAAAACAAAATGTATAATGACAATGGAAAGACACATATGTCATTTAAAATGTATCGCCTATTACGTATCTGTAATTATTTTTAGTAAATCAAAAATGTCAATTCAAATTTGGATTCCTGAAATAGTAATACAACAGGAAGATATTCATTCTGAATTGTAATCTCATTATTTTTCAAAATAATAAACTCTTGATGAATGTGGAGTTAGAGGTATCATGAAACTAAAGCTTCCAATACTTTTATTCTGTAATATCCTAGCTACTTGACGTATTGGATCATAAGACTCTCTGTGAAACATGAACAGGAAGCTCCTGGGATTTCTCCGCCGTGGATGCAGGGAAGTGACTGTTTAAAAAGAAGCATGAGAATGAGTTCGTAACTTTGCTTTTGTTACAATTTAATTACAGAAGGATGACGAATGCACACAAGATAATTAGCAAGTAATGAAAAACAGTATGAGTTTACATGATAAATGTGGAACCAACATTTAGTTTAAGAGTACCACTCTAATTAATCTGAAACCATGAATATAGTCAAGCCTGGAGGAAAAGCAAGCAGCAAGTGACCAAAAAAGATTGGGTAAACGTTCCGATTATGGTGTTCCCTCTAAATGGTTCCTGATTGCGACTTTCTGCCTGCTGTTTTTAACTGTCAGCACCCATTTCTTCAGTCCTGATGGTACTGTAATTACTATTATTCTTCTCAGCACCATTTTGTTCTGAGTGTTCATACTGAATTTTATTCTTCTGTTTATGTAATATTTTATTTGCTCCAAGGTAGAAAAGAAAGGATTCATTACTGAAAAGAAACCATGTACTCATTAGGATCTCAGGATAATGATGCTTGAGTATTCAATTAATCAGTCTCTACTTAGAGAGCAAAGCCTTCATTATCCTCAAACAGTTGTAGAGAGTCCTATTACACAGTGACTACGGAAAGAAATCCACATTTCCTTTCAGATATGAGGAAAATAAGGCAGCCTCTGGAGCTTTCTATGATGAAGAAAAGCTATAGGGACTCTTCGGTTCATTTTTGCTTCATTAGGTGATAGATGGCTAATAGGTATCATAGCATTTGGCTCTGTGGAAAGGAGATAAAGCATCTATGACAGTATGCAGATTAGTGGAATTCTTTAGAAACTATTACACAGCTGCTGTCTTTACTTCAGGCAGTCTCCCTGCCCACTGCATCATTTAGTATTCAGCAGTTCTCAACCTGTGGGTCGAGACCCCTAAAGAGGTTGCATATCAGATGTCCTGCACATCGGGCACTTGCATTACATTTTGTAACAAGAGTAAGCTTATGTTTATGAAGTAGCAAGTAAATCATTTTGTGGTTGGGGTCTCTACATCATGAGAAACAGTATTAAAAGGTCTCACCATTAGGAAGGTTGAGAACCACTGCTTTAGATTTTACTGAGTCCCTGGAACTTAAGAACAAGAGGCAATCCTAATTATAGTTTTGCCTGATATAACATCTTTTTGTAATGCTCATTATTTTATGTGTTTACATTCCAAATGTTGCCCCCCTCCCAGAGTTCTTCACCCTTTCTCATCTCCCCCTTGTCTCTGAGAGTCTGTCACCTCTCACTCCCACCCCCACCTCAGCAGGCATCCCCCCTTCTCGGGAACATCAAATATCTACAGGATTAGACCCATCCTCTCTGACTGAAACTAGACAAGGCAGTCCGGTTATATAGGTGCCCAGGGGCCATGGACTGGCTCATGTACACTTTTTCATTGGTAACTTATTCTCTGGGAACTCCCAGGGGTCCTGGTTAGTTGACAATGTTGGTCTTCCTATGGGGATGCCATCCCCTTGAGCTCCTTTAATTCTTCACCTAACTCTTCCAAAGAGATTCCCAACCTCAGTCCAATGGTTCGGTGTAAGTATCTGCCTCTGTCTCAGTCAGCTGCTGGTAGAGCCTCTCAGAAGACAGCCATGCTAGGCTCCTGTTTGCAAGCACAACATAGCATCAGTAATAGTGTTGGGGTTTGGTCCTCACCCATGGTATGGATCCCATGCTGGGCCAGTCATTGGATGGCCTTTCGTTCAGTCTCTGCTCTATTTTTATCCCTGCATTTCTTTATACAGGAATAATTCAGCATCAACACCGCAAAAGAAAATAATATGCTTTCTCAGCTTCTCCAAAACTGACCATATAATTGGATACAAAACAAGCTTCAACAAACACAAGAAGATTGAAATAATTTCATGTATTCTATCAAATCATCATGGACTAAGTCTGGACTTCAATAACTACAAAAGCAACAGGAAGCCCACATGGTCATGGAAATTGAACAACTCTCTACTCAATGAAACCTTTAGACACAGATGAAATAAAGAAATAAAGACTTTCTAGAATTCAATGAAAATGAAGTAATGGCATACCCAAACTTATGGGACACAATAAAAGCAGTGTTAAGAGGAAAATTCACACTACTAACTGCCTTCATAAAGAAATTGGAGCAATCCTATACTAGCAATTTAACAGCACACATGAAAGCTCTAGACTAAAAAGAAACAAGCATACCCAAGAGGAGTAGATGGCAGGAAACAGCCAAATTCAGGGCTGATATAATATCTTAATCACTGCTTAATTTAAATTTGCCATTTTTGTTTCTTATTTATTTGTCTAGGGAAAATTATATGGGGCAGAGCAAGTATGTATTTAGTCACTTGGTAGTATAGCTTTATATTAAAATATTACTAGCTAGCTTAAGCCACATGGGTCTTTATATCTTGATATGGGGTTATATAAACCATTAAAAGAAAATTTAAATATTCTTCAATATATATTATGTATCTAGAGGTACAATAAACAAATATTGAATAGAATACATTAAGGTTCTTGTTCTCCTTGATAAAAATGGACACCTTGCCATTTTAGGATCATATTTTCCTGTAACGTTATATTTTATTATAATATCTTTTATTTATGGGTGCGGTTTCTGTATTTTTATTGTGATGTAAAACAAAAATAAAATTTAAAAAAGCAGAATCCAAACATTAAAAGATTGACATATTTCACTGGCCTTGGATATATGATTTCAGTGTGTTTCTGTTGTGTGCATATTTGCATCATGCTTATTTATTGGGCTGTATCTTTATATGATTACATGATTCCAGGAATGGGATACACTCCTTTCATTGGCATTTGCAGAGTCAGTCTATTCTCTTCTTTGCACTGGAGTACAGACAGGAGCTGGTCTTGTTCACGATTCCGTTCTCAGGTCTACACTATAGAACCTGTGCCTGCCTGTTCCAGTGACCTCTAACTGCTCATTTCCAATATAGCTTTTCCTTCATTAGATCTTCCCAAGAGTCCTTAACCAAGCTTTAGCAAATACAAGTATATTTTAGTTTCTCTTCTGACCATATAATTCCCCCTAAATGCCTTCACACACCAACAGTCTTTTCACTTGCATCTCTAGTCTGTAATCTGTTCACCTGGTTTCAGCATCTCTGTCATATTCTGGATCTACTAGTCCTGCAAAGTGTGTTGTTTGTTTTTCTTTTCCATCTGTGCTAATTAGAATCATGCCAGTGAATTCAATGGGAACTTATTTGTTATTTGAATTCCCATGAAGATTTCACATAACCACATGTATTGTTAGGAACAAGGAGAAGAAAGTTATTCTAAGCACTACCATTTTATTTTCAGGCTCAGTTTAATTATAGGGTGAAACTAAACTCAAGGTTCTAGGCCTTCAGGAATCTGGAAACTTCCCAATAGCTGAATAGCTTTTGTTGTAAGGAAACAGTTGTTTGAGTCTAGCCATCTCAGGGACAATTTATAAGGAGACAGTTGTCTGAGACCAGCCACATCAGGGACAGTTTATAAAGAAAATGTTGCCCAAGTCCAGACATCTAAAGGACAACTTCATATGATTGGCAAGGTCAAACAAGTTCGTGTTCTCAGGCCCAGGGATCAACTCCAATTCTAATATTTCTCAACCTCGTATGTCAAAATATGATTGGACAACGCTATAGCTCAACCTGTTCCCAGTTGCTGTAAGGTTTTATCCTTTAGATACACTGTATAATGTCCCTTCAGGTTGTAGTTAAGCTCTGATTTCTTTTCTGTGGCTCTGGGTGGTCAGTAGTGGCTTGACTAAAATAATTTTTGTCATCTGTATTGACCTGGTATTTGAGTTATGTTGAATATATGTTATAGTTAAGCATACTCTACAGCAGTATGTCAAAGCATTCTTTGTTTTCTCAAAGATGTTGCTGAGCAAACGTTACTGGTAGAAATATAATTTTGTGAGACAACATTTGAATGAGATTCAAAGGATATGGCTGAGTTTTTAGGTTGTTTGCTGTTAAAGTAATTTATTCCTTTAAATAACTGTTTACTTTCCCCCCCGGCCTAGTGGAGTTGAATCTGTCTTTACTTTGTATCATGTTGGCAGGGAATAATAAATAGTACCTTGACATGGGGGACTCACAGTGTCAAATGAAATGTGTTAACTTGAAAATAAGAAACAGAAGACCAACATAATGTTTGGAACCTTGATCAGGGCCAGTTAAGGTATGAGTTTATGAATATTTAAAATATAAGTCAGTGAGAAAGTACACTATTCATTATCTTTGTGCCAAATTCACATACAAACACACACAGAACATCGTTTCAACCGAAGGTTTAAATACATTGATATTAGTCTTATTTAAAATATATAGCAGTAACATAGATGACTTTACTTTTTGCTAAAAGGTAGAATTTTAAAAATTAAATTAATGCCTGTAGTAAGTTACCCATGTTAATTTACTGAATTTTTTTTCTAATTATGTTTGTGAATATTATTTAAAGCAGAAAAACTGGAGCATATCATATTAATTTGTAATAGGTGACAATTATACTGTGTAATTTTTTTTTTTGGTTTTTGAGATACTGTGTAATTTTTTACATATCAAAGTATCAAATTTGTTGAAAACATAGAAATAATCCCATGCATATAGTGATTTGATTTTTGACAGAAAAGCCAAAACTAAACACTGAAGAAAAGATGGCATCTTCACAAATGGTGATAGTGAAACCTTAACACTTCTTGTAGAAGAATTAAAACACAAGCATTTACTTCATACTGCAAAATCTCAATTGGCAATGGATCAAGGACCCAAGCATAAGACCAGTGACTAGCGATATATAAGCTGAGTCAATTCTCTCCCCCCCAGTTTGTCTTCGGTCGTATTGTTTCATCAATAGAATAGTAAGGATTAAAGGGGCTTGTGTTGGAAGGACAGGCTAAGGAAATAAATGCGGGGAAGAACAACTGACACTAAAAGCCTTTTGGAAAAATGACATTGACAATATCATTGTAGAAATTTCCTATAATACAAAAGTATAAATCCAAATGGATTTAACACATAATCAGGAAGAAAATGCCCCAACCAGATAATTTATGCTCACAAGTAAAACCTCCAATGGCAGAAATGAATTATATTTTCATGAATCGTTGACTCCAAGGGAACATTGTCTTCAGGATAGAACATTACTAATATACATACTACCTTCCAGAGACTGTGACAGCACACATCAGACATGTTCAAGGTCAAAGAAGACAAGATCCAGAAAGAAGAAGGATGAGTGGATACAAAAACCCACTCATAGCCAAGGAGCCATTTCCAGTTGGTACCTACTGAGAAAGGGAAATTGATTTTCTCTAGTGGAGTGTCATTGGGTGTATGTATCAAGCAAATGCCTTGGTAGGCTCCATATACAGTATGTGGCCAAGAAATATGAACTCTTTTTTGTTGTTGATATATTTGATTGTATGTGTGTGTTGTTTTCTTCATTGTTATATATAGACATATAACAGATTTCAAGGAGTTTATAATTTTCAAAATTGCATCAGCCTAACCTCAAGTACCTATGGAAGAGCAACAGATGAAGTCTCATTAAAGAAATAGAACAAGGAAAGAATGGATATATGAAAAATAAAACAAACAAGTGAATGATATGTAAATATTACTGTACCTTTACTTCATATGCACATGAATTGTAGTAGAATAAGTGTTTCAAATATCATTTAAAATTGAGTATTATCTCTATATAATGCCATGTAACTTAAACATTTGCATAAATTACACATGGATTATGTAGAGAATATTTAAAATAGATACCTGTTTTCCTGTGATATGTCTTGCTTTTGACTGTGGTATAAAAATGGATAAATTTATTTCATAAATCTCTGTCTTTATCACTCATTTCTATTTTTATATGCCCATCTGTGTGTATGCACATGTCCATTCTGGTGCATGTAGGGTTTGGAAAAGGGTGACAGGTTTCGCAGAGCAGGAGTTAGAGACAGCTATGATCTTCTCAGTTTGAATGGAAAGACTAGCACTCAGGTCCTCTGTAAAAACAGGAAATTATCTTAACCAAAATCTATCTCTGCAGCTTTATATATAATTAAAGTGTGAAAATATATACCATATGTCATGTAGATGAAAATAAACACACACACACGCACACGCACAGGCACACACACACACACACACATGCACATACACACACAGTAAATGGCCAACACATATAATCAAATCACATTGGTGATTGTTATACTGAAATCAGAATCACAGATATGAACCTGGAAAGTCTAGCCCTATCATTCAAAACTATTGTGACAGCACAGAGTTTTCCTTTACTAAATCCATGAATTTTGGAAACTAATGTCATATTGTTATTATTATCATTTTTTTGCCTAGTAGAGAAAGATGAAAGAAGGTAAACACAAATGAAACTGCTGTCAAACACTTATCAGGAAAAATGCACTCAAGAGGAAGCATCTGTATTTTCCTATATTTATTCAGATGCAAGGGAAACACTTTGTAGAAATTAGAATGATATGTGGTGTCTTGAGATATCTCATAAAATGTTTAGGGATGTAAAGAAGCTTTTATAATAATTTCACTCAGAATTCACATTAAATATCTACATCCTGTCATTGGTTATTGAAAATTCTGTTTGATAAATTTTAATATATTGAGGAAAACATATTTGTGAGATGAGATTATTATTAATATTTATAGCTGGCACTCTGTCATGTTTTCCAAGCTGAGGTAATGGCATATTTAGTTGTTGTGATAATAAATGTTCCATGAAATAGAGCTATGTTTGTGAGTAAGCCTATTTTAGCTGACTTGAACATAGCTACTGAACTCTGTGCTTAGAGATTTCTTTCTTTCTGAATATCACACATTTCCTGTGTAGGTAATGCATAAACGAACTACTCAAATCAAGGAGAAAGAAATCAATGCATGATAGCAGAGCAATGTCAGTATATAAACATTTAAAGTCAAAGCACATAATAACTTGTATTAAAATATTTTCAACTAAATCTGAATACAAATGTAGGCTATGTCATATATCTTAAAATTGTCTAAATCAATCTAAACCTTTCATATACAATATATTTTATATATATATATATATATATATATATATATATATATATATATATATATA
>CM052716.1:13937579-13989335 GCA_028551405.1 Uromys caudimaculatus
GAGCAATGTCAGTATATAAACATTTAAAGTCAAAGCACATAATAACTTGTATTAAAATATTTTCAACTAAATCTGAATACAAATGTAGGCTATGTCATATATCTTAAAATTGTCTAAATCAATCTAAACCTTTCATATACAATATATTTTATATATATATATATATATATATATATATATATATATATATATATATATAAAATTTGAAAAGTAATTTAAAGAAAATAATCATTGGTCTTTTATATTATTATAATTATAGATGTCATCTTTTAGTTTGGCAAAAAATGATTATTTTAGTCTTATGAACAGTACTGAACACAGTTTCTCAAATTGTGCTTTGTTAGCCGGGCAGTGGTGGCGCATGCCTTTAATCCCAGCACTTGGGAGGCAGGGGCAGGTGGATTTCTGAGTTCGAGGCCAGCCTGGTCTACAGAGTGAGTTCCAGGACAGCCAGGGCTACACAGAGAAACCCTGTCTCGAAAAAAAAAAAAAAAAAAATTGTGCTTTGTTTAGAAGGGTCATGGTGCCTAATCTTTAGATTTCAAATAACAAAACCCTTTCTTTAATGTTATTGTGTGATCTTTGTAGAGGCTGTGGGGGAGTTCAATACAGGGCTTCCTGTATAGCTCAGACTGGCTTTGAACCTGTGGTGAATTATTCGTCTCAGCTGCTTGAATGCTAGGAATTTAAATGTTCTTCAGCCTTACTTGTTATAAATCATGAAAATACATTGCATTTAACAAACACAAGGAGAATTTTCCAAATGACATGTGTTAATCAAATATTTGGCACAAGGATTTCCAGTGCTATAGTAACAATTATTGCATAAATAACTGGATTTGTAAATTAGAAACATATCTGGTCTGATATTAGCATTTATAGTAATTCACTGGTATAGTTCATCAAAAATCTCTCTGAATAACAATATATGATATTAATTGCATGAATATGATTTGCACATACATGAAAAAGAGCACAAAATGAAATAAAGATGTTGAAGTAGCAGTGCAGCGTCTCCAGGAATAAACTGAATAAGATGACACCCCTAAACCTAAGCTTCTCCCAGTGCCCTAATCCATCCGTGTTCCTGCTCATAAGGTGTTCAGATTACAGACTTGAAGGTCTGTCAAGTGTTCTGGTCTGAAGACGAAAATCCTCTTTAATACTGTGTGCTAAAACCTTAATCCTCATTGCTATGATATTTGAGAACGGAGCCTTTAATTGTTATTATGTTTACTTGGAGTCATAAGTGTTGAGAGAAAGAGAATAATTTTCATAGGGAGAGAAACAATGACTTCTCTTTGTCATCATCATATTTCTCTGTGTGTCTCTGTCTCTGTCCCTCTGTCTCAGTCTCTGTCTCTCTGTCTCTCTCTGTCTCTCTGTCTCTCTCTCTCTCTCTCTGTTTTCACTATTTATCACTTCCTTACTTTTTTTCACTTCTCTTCTTTTTCTCTTCTGTAATTTCTCCAATCTTTATACATAAAGAAAACACCCAAGACATGGGCAGGTGATATCATAGGGGACAACAGCCTCTTTCCACTAAGGAAAAGATATCTGTCTAAGAAATTGAAAAAAAAAAAATATATTAGCGAGTGTCAAGAAATAAATAGGTGAAAAATTAAGGAAGATAAAACCACATAAATCCACCTAAATAATCACACACACACACATACAATTAATTAAAAACTTGATATATCTATATCATCTATCTATCTATCTAAACAATTAAAATGAATGCTAATTTATATACAAAGAACTATAATAGGCCACCATATGATGAGGGCTACAAATAGAAGAGAAATGAAGGAAAGGCAAAAATGTCCTTCCCTACTCCATGTGATTTGGCAACTCTCATATTTGTATAAAGTGAGGGGATTTGGAATAGGAATGAGATAGGTACCCGTGAAGGAGATAACTCACTCAAAGGTATCGTCAGAGAGACTTGTTTTGAAAGGACAACTTGAAAAGCAAATCTAGAAGTGTATGGAATATAAAACACAGAAAAATTTATATTTGTTACTATATTAGAAATAGAATGACATGATTGTATAAATGGAACTACCATGAAAGAAGTAAGAATAACATCAAAAAATTGACTTTGAAGCAAGTCCGGACTACTTTTCAAGGCTGCACCCCAATAAAACCAGCACAAACAAGCTAACTAACCAACCTGAAGAATATTGGAATCTACTGGTGAGGTTACATCATAAACTCTGCCTCAGATAATACTACTGAAAAGATAAATTGGGGGCATTCTAAATCACCGTAGTTATTACAATAAAATCAGTATAAAAATTCTTAGAGTTGAGCATTGCAGAGATGCACCACTATGTAAGAGCTCTTGGCTTAGTAGCCCAAGTTTTTATTACCAGCACCTGCAGAGTGGCTCGCAGCATAACGGTAATTTGTAACAATGGTTGGTGCCATTGTGTGACCTCTGTTGTAACCAGGCACCCACATTTATATTGGTAAAACATTCACATAAAATAAAATAAATTCTAAAATAATTTTAGAATATATTTTGCTTTTTATATGGATGACAATGATAAATATATTATATGTACAAACCTTGTATGTGTGTTTGTGTGTGTGTGTGTGTGTGTGTGTGTGTGTGTGTGTGTGTGTGTGTGTTACGTTAATAATTAGAATAGATAATTCTTACATTGGAATCAGGATCAAAATTTAGGGAAAATGTCAGGTATTCAAACTAGTGCCAGTTTTTGGGCTGCATTCTTCTAGTATGCATTATTATTTACCTTCAGGGAATGAATGTCAGAGAGGAAACTCTGGCTCTTGATAATAAAGATAGAACACTATCCTCCACAGCATATTTCTGTAGTTTGTTGCAAGAGGTCTATTTGTTATATGGAGCCTTGATCTCTGTAATTTATAGTGAATTTATAGTGACATTGAAGCTTAAATCTTCAACTTACATTCAAACATTTCCTCAGAAGAATTGTTCCAGGTGATTGAAATATTTGATAAAAAAAAAAATACAGCAAGTTTTGGTTATAAAACTATTGCCAACCTTGTCAGTTTTGCCACCAATATATCAGATGGGCCTTGTTGTGCTGGAAAAAAACCTCTGAAGCAGTGCTCCTCAACCTTCCTATTGCTTTACTAAAATCCCTTTATTACAATTCCTCATGCTCTGGTGACCACAACCATAGAATTATTATTATTTTTTTACTAATTCACAACTGTAGTTTTATTACTGTTATGAATTGCAATGTAAGTATTTGTGTTTTCTGTTGGTCTTAGGCAAACCTAAGAAACAAAGAAAGCATCTTTGACTCCCAAGGGGGCCACAATCCACAGGTTGAGAATCTCTGCTCCTAACTTATCACTGTCAGTGGTATCTACCATGTCGTGGGCAGGCAGGGTAAATCTACAATCATTTAAATATCTCTTTTTGTAAGTAAGGAGTTAAGGTCTCACTGTTGCTGAAGGGTCCAATGCTCTCCATATTCATCATGCTTCTCCTCTGTTGAATGGTGGGCAAGGATGCAACTGTGAGTTGGCAGAGTTGGGGTTAGCAGCACAGTAGCTGTATTAGGGATATTGATAGTCGCACCGTACTGAAGAACCATAAGTGCTCCCATTGCCACTCTCTTTCCATGGGCTTCTTGAACATGCACTGATATTGGTTCTTAAAATATGACGCTATACAGACATGGAATACTTCTTTCTATTAAATTCAATACTAAAGTAACTGAATTCCTGACATACATACCTCAACTGTCAGAGGGCCAGACCAATAGGGGAATTTTGCTCCATGTTTTTGTTATATTTCTTACACATAACTATAACCAGTTGATTGGTGTTTAGCTATTGCTTATGAACAAGTTAAAACCACACTTCAGGCTGCATTTCTTCAGACATGGAGGGAACCCTGTTTATGATACAAATGAACAGTTCATTAGTGTGTATGTGTGTGTGTGTGTGTATGAGAGAGAGAGAGAGAGAGAGGGAGAGAGAGAGAGAGAGAGAGAGAGAGAGAGAGAGAGAGAGAGAGAGAGAGAGGGAACTATATTATCTGAAACATTTTCCACTAGGTGTTCTTTAGTATTGTGTTCTATGACTTTCCTTCGGTTGGGCCCCTTAGCACATCTTACTACTCTGAGTATGCTAGAAAGAGCTGCTATCAAGTATGTCTGCTCTTTGTTCATTGATCATTGGTAAAAGAAATAGGTGGAGCAATTATGGCTGTTTATTGAGATGAGATGAGCCACGTAAACAGACCTGGAGCAGATTCAAAGTGATTCTGTTTCATTTTCAAGCATACTTATGATTACCTTTCAAATTTCATTTAAAATTAATCATGGAATGACATTTCTGAATGTTCAAATTTAGTGTTTCATCCAAAACTATGTTTGTTTATAAGAGTCCCTTTGTGCTAAAGTTGTCTTCATTTTGAGCTAACTTAAGTGTCATAAAACTTTAAATGGCATTAAACCTGAAGACAAATGCAGAGAGGAAGAGAGGCTGTTAAGTGTCTTGGCATCAACCTGTACTGGTGTTTCCCTTGGCCTGTTCTTAACTCCTGGAGATAATGTGAAAAGCAGTCAGAGTATGTAGGCCATTTAGGTCCATTTCCAAGGAACGAGCTGAGTGGATCAGCAGAGAAGAATGGATTAGAAAATGTTAATTGGGTGGTAATGGTTTTGAGATGTTACTATGACCAATTACTAATACCATGAAACGTATCAGAAAGGTCAAAGAATAGACTATGTGCCTGGTATAGTAGACTATGCATCCATTAAAATGAACTAGTAAAAGAAAACCAAACATTAAATGTACAATTCATTCTTCATCAGCAAAAATTTATACATAGTTCATAAATCAGTATTTGTTTTATGATTGAGAGACTGGGAGAAGAATCTTAATTCATAGTTAAGGGTGAGTTAAAAAAAATGGTGGAAATGGCATGTGAATCAAAGGACGGAGTCACAGCAGAAAAACTGAGCATGAGAGAGTAGTGAGCAGAGCTGGTGCTGAGAAGCCTTAAACTAGAACTTAGTCTCATTTCTAAGAATGGAGAGACCCTAACAAATAACGGCAACTTTGAACACAATACCATGTGGATTCAGAAGCTTATACATGAAGAAGCTGTGATTAATGAGGAGGCAATGTTCTCATTCTTCAGGAAGAAAACGGCAGGGGAATAATGTGTTCACACTTCCTCTCCAAAACTCAAATAATAAGAAAATGCCTCCACCTGCAAGACGGACTATCAAAATGAATCTGGCAATGATAAATGAGGGAAAGTTCTGGTTATATAGAAGAACTCGCTTCATTCATTAGAATGATAGTTTCAAAATAAAATAAATACACTCATACAGAGATATAAATAAACATATAATATGTGCTAAAAGACAAAATAGAATTTGACAATGTAATTTGTAAAATCTCAATATGTAGCCAAGTTAAATGCCATTCATATCATGTCATACAAACAATCCATTCAAGTATTTTGAGCATAAGAAAATGATTTTATGTGAATATATGTTTAGTATAATGCCATAATATTGTTATCATTATTATTATGTGTGTCCATGTGTGCACAATGTTTAGGGAAGGAATCGTGTGTGCCATGGTACTCCTGTGGAAGGAAAGGGTCAACTCTGTGTCATTAATCATCTCCCTCTTCACTTAGGTCCCAGGGAATAAAAGTCAGGTCCTCAGGTTTGTGTGGCACTTGCTGACCCCATCATCCCATTAGAATTGCCTTAATAAAGCATATCTTTATAAATGATTTTAACATTGAATTTGCCATTTCATTTTCTTTATAAATATAAGTAGTAATTTTTTAAAAGGATCATTGCAAATGTCATTTACAGCATACTTTTAAAATTATATAATCAGTTTAATTATGTTCTACCATCTGCTATTCCAGACATATTTATGAGTAAGGAGATTTTTAAAGCAAATTTACCAACTATAATCTTTCACATTAATTCATTTTAAACTTCTCTACCTTTCTTGCAATTATCACAACATGTAACTATTCCCATTAGTTCCCATTATTATTACAAGAAATGATCACAAATTAGCAGGTCATAAAACAAGCCATTATCTCAGAGTTTGGGAATTCACATATTTAAAATTTTTTTACAGGAGATTAAAATCAAAGAATAATCAAGTTCCTGTTAATTTTTTGGTGATCTAGAGTTCTAGCTGTCTGAGTGTGTGTGTGTGTGTGTGTGTGTGTGTGTGTGTGTGTGTGTGTGTGTGTGTGTAATGACAATCTTAAAATATCAGGAATCTTTTATAATTAAAGTTCAACTTTCTATTTTGTAAGAATGTAGGAGTTTTTAGTGCTACAGGCTCTGTTTCAACCCTGTTGGCTGTGCTCTGAAGACTCAGAATTGCAGATACTCATCATCAAAAACATTTGACTTAGGAATTTTTTTCTGATTTCACTATCTCACCACAATGAAGTTTACTATGTGGTCCCTCTTGAGAATGAAAAAAGCAGAATCCCTAATTTTTTAAGACACACTAAGAAAAAATTTAAAAAAGAAAGGTTAAGTACAACTGTAGCTTCCTAAAAGAGGAAGCTCCCAAGAGAGGAAAATACCACCTAACTCCTTTATTCTAGGAGTTATTATAGGATCTCGGGCTCCCAAGAGAGGAAAATACCACCTAACTCCTTTATTCTAGGAGTTATTATAGGATCATAGGATATATAAAGACTGAAATAATCTTTACTGAGATTTCTGAGCTCTTAGAAGTTCAGGGAGCAAATGAATAAAGGGCCCACAAGCTCTGTACTAGTTGTCCTGCCCCAACCAGGAAGATGAAGATAATTTTGGGCTGCCCCCTCATGAGGGGTAACTGAAGCCTTCACCAGGTCTGTCTCTGTCTTTCGTTATTTCCTTAGTCATCTTGATTATTGGCTAGTCATTATTCACTTGTCTGCCTGTGTTGTACTATTACACTATAGGTGCCTCAAGCCACACTAAGCTCCATTTTGTCCTCACAGTTATCCAAGATTAGCTGTTGGTGCTCTTACTTAATCCTTTCCTTAACTCTTTTTTCGCAGGTTGTTTTCAAGTATCTGCTGAAATAGAAAGAGGTGTTATTGCAATCTATCTGTTACAGTCTGGTGCATTAAAAGGGGAAATATGTACAAAGCAATAGTGGATATCCTATGTTACCCAGTGGAAAGTGTGGTTTGTCCTGCAAGTTAGCTAGCCTTACTGCCAGTGCTGCATCTTGCTTGAGAAAGGCCTCTCTCATCATATTCTCATGGCCATTTCATGGACAATTGCAAGCTTACTGCTTCATGTACTTAGTGTTCCTGGTCTCTTCCTCTGTAACATTTGGGAATAATTAGTAGCTACACCAAGAGCCTTGCTACACACTGAAAGCTAGTTCTTGCCTAAGTAGTAAGGAACTGAATTATATCTTTGTGTTCTCATATTTGCATATTTTAATGTATTTTAATGCACTTTTGATTGCTCTATTGATAGATATCTCATTTTGGGTACAACTGTTCTTTGTCAAAAAAAATTAAAAACGTGTGAAGTCTACAACTTTAGGTAAATGTTATTGTAAATTTAGCATATGTTACAAACTAAGCCATTTACCACCAAAATTTCCCTAATTGTGTATCTTATTAGTAGATATAGCCAGAAGCTTGTGCCAGATACTAAGAAATATATTAGAGTTTTTACAAACGAGTTGGGTTAGTAAAAACACACCCAGTCATTTGTCTACTGTTCACTGTTTCATATGTTTTTGTGTAAAAAGAATTGTTTCATATTATTCTTTCAATAATAAACTTATTATTTGTGTATAATTTGTAGGATATTTTTCTTCTTATATAAAGAAGACTAGCTCAATTAAAGTACATCTCTAAATTGATCACTATGAATTGATATTCCATGATCATGATGAGCTCTTACAATAATCTATATATTTTATTTCAAAGTATTTAAATGTTGTTACTTAACGACTATTCTTTTCTTGTCATTCTTTTTCAGAATAAAAGTGAAGTGAACCGAATGCGTTATTTTAAAATGTCTTGCCATTACACTTCATTTCTTCTCTTATTTCTACTTACTTTTCATGGGTTGATTTATCTCTCTTTTTATATTCTTTGCATACTTTATCTTACAAGCTATATACTTGATGAATAGTTCCTTAATGGAGTTTTTAAATTATCCCACCTGAGTTTTAAGTTTCTCATCAGTCATGTAAGGCTTAAGTAGGTTGCAGTGCCGGTCTTCCTTAGACCTCTTAGAAAGAGCATTAGTGGTTTTCATATTTTTCTGATAAAATGTCCTCAGAAAAGTGACTTAAGGGACATAATTTGATTCAAAATTTGAGGTTTCAGGGCACCATAACAAAGAAGCCAAGTGTTACATTCTTGAAACCATTGGTTATACCACTGCCCATGGTCAAGAAGGCAATGCAGAGAAATGTTTCTATTCTCCAGCCCTTCTAATTTCATAGAGCCCATGACTCTTGCCTAAGGAATGGTGCGATCCATAATAAGTTCACCTTCCTCCTTCAAATAATACAGGATTGATAATTCCCCATAGACGAGCTAAGAGATTTGTTTCCCATGCGATTCTAGATAGTATCAAGACGAACACTGACACTCAACACCAGAGCAAAGTGTATCATAAAAGAAGTATTTTTTTGTTTAAAATCATGTACTAACACTTTGTAGCTCTAGTTCTACTTCCAATTAGAGAACTTTTTTCTTTTATTGAACATTTTCTTTATTTACATTTCAAAGGTTATCCCCTTCACAGGTCTCCCCTCTGGAAACCCCCTATCCCATCCCCCCTCCCCCTGCCTCTATGAGGGTGGTCCCCTACCCATCCACCCACTCTTGTCTTCCATCACTGGCATTCCCCTACACTGGAGCATTGAACACCCACAGGACCAAGGGCCACTCCTACCACTGATGTCTAATAAGGCCATCCTCTGCCACATACTACGGCAGCGACATGGTCCCTCCATGCTCCCAACTCTTTGGTTGGTGGTACAGTCACCGGGAGTTCCAGAGGTGAATGGCTGAAAAGCATCTAAAGAAATGTTCAATATCTTTAGTCATCATGGAAATACAAATCAAAACGACCCTGAGATTCCACCTCACACTAGTCAGAATGGCCAAGTTCAAAAACTCAGGTGACAGCAGATGCTGGCGAGGATGTCAAGAAAGAGAAACACTCCTCATTACTGGTGAAATAACAAGCTTGTACAACCACTCTGAAAATCAGTCTGGCAGTTCCTCAGACAATTTACATTTACACAGTGGAATACTACTTAGCTATTAAAAACAATGACTTCATGAAATTTACAGTCAAATGGATGGAACTTGAAAATATCATCCTGAGTGAGGTAACACAGTCACTAAAGAGCACACACGGTATGGGACTCACTAATAAGTGGATAATAGCCCAAAAGCTTGGAAAACCCAAGATACAAATCACAGACCATATGAAGCTCAAGAAGAAGGACGACCAAAGTGTGGATGCTTTAGTGTTTCTTAGAAGGGGAAACAAAATTCTCACAGTAGGAAATAGGGAGATAAAGTGTGGAGCAGAGACTCAAGGAAAGGCCATCCAGAGACTGCCCCACCTGGGTATCCATCCCATATACAGTCAGTCACCAAACCTGGATGCTATTGTGGATGCCAGGAAGTACTTGCTGACAGGAGCCTGATATGGCTGTCTCCTGAGAGACTTTGTTAGAGCCTGACAAGTACAGAGGCAGATGCTCACAGCCAACCATTTGACTGAGTGCAGGGTCCCCAATGGAGGAGTTGGAGAAGGGACTGAAGGAGGAGAGGGGGTTTGAAGCCCTGTAGGGGGATCAACAGTGTCAACCAACTAGAGAATTTAAGACCTCAATTTAAACTATAAACTGGATATGGAGAACAAAAGAATGACCAATTATATTTTGGCTCTTTAATTTGCTAATTTTTAAGCTCCTGTTAGTACATATTCGTTTTACAAAATAATGAGATATTTATGTCATGTTCTTTGGCCATTTTATCTACCCATTCTTATATTACCTTATCTCCCTTCTCCCCTCCAATTAATCCTTTTCTCTTCCCAAATAATACCACTTCTGTCATTGACATTAATTTTCATGCTGGATTTGTTATGTGTGAGAAAACATAAGCTATATTCACAGCTCATTAACCAGAGCAATCCAAACATGTAAAAGTGCTGTGTACATATTTGGGAGATATAGTTCATGCCCCCTTGTCTTCTGGGTCTGAACAGTATTTATTAAGGATAGAATTGTCAACAAGTCCTTTAAACTTCTCTAGTAGACTGTTTCTCTTTTATCTTTGCTTTCACATTCCTGCCGCTCTCTTCAGCTCCACATTTGCAGCAGCCTCTAATTTTATATTTACTTCCCATTGCAATGCTCTATGAGGGTGTTTCTCTATGTTAATAATTTTTTCAAAATATGGTTATTATTATTATTATTATTATTATTTTATTCTGTGACACTTTCACACGTGTGTATAATGAGCTTCTTTGTCTCACCGTCTGTTAACCTCTTCCCTACTCCTCTCTTCCCAGGAAGTCCACCGGCCTCTGTGTCTCATTGGTATGTATTATTGGATAAAAGTACTCGACTATCATTTTCTGTGTTCTGTCAGTAAATTTGAACAGATATGAACATCTCTGCCCACTTGTTTTTTTGTCTTTTGGTTTTGCTTTGTTATTTGTGACTTTTTTGCTTTCACGTGTCTGCACTGTTAGACAACATTTGGACAGAAACGGGAAAAGATGCTTAATCTGCTTCTAGGTCAAGGCTCTTCTCATCAATGTTAAGTTCTGTAACACTTGACTTACTGCAATTCATCTAGAGCTAGAGTGCCTTTTGTTTTCTACTAATAATTGATAGATAATTGTTTCTTAATACTTTGGAGGTATTTCACAACTTCAACTTTCTGTTTTCAAAGACTAATTTGCTTTTAAATAATTGCATGCATAACTTAAGAATTTTTTTGAAAATTGTGGTTTTGTAAGTATAACTTACTGCATCACCAAATTTCTCACTTTCACCAGTGAGATAGTTCTATTTTTCTCCCCATTCGAGCATTAATCTCAGAAGTTATACAATTTGCATATGTTTCCCTCAAGTGATGATAACAAGAAAACTCTGTCCTTGTTTATAACCTTCACGGGGTCACAGCATATTAAAGTCATCTGTAAGCACAGTACTAGGAGGATTTAGATTGACATGATTTCATGAAATAAGCGAACATAACCCACAGAATATTTATGAGTACCTATGATAATAAAAACTTGGAAAGCATTATAATGGGATCTTTAGAAACATTGGTGAGATTCCATATCAGCTGAATGACATAATTTGAATGAATTATCTTTAAGTCTTAAATCCACTTTCCCAAATACTTTTGGACTATACATATTGACTTCAAGACAATGTCATCTCTAACAATATCAACTAACATGATTAGCATATAGAAACAAAAACTAATACTCTTCAAAGACACATTATAAAATTATAATTAAATGTAATTTCAGATGGTTATATTATTTGCAATGAGAATTAAAATGTGTGTGCAGTCAAACAAGTTTTCTTTAAAAAAAGAAACCTAAAGTCCAAGAGAATAACTAATGAACTTTTCCAGCATTTCTATCCAACTTACATTTTCAAATTAATATTCTTGTATCCTTGTTTTCTAAATTACTCAGTGGAAAAGTAAATTGATGGCATGAAATTAATTTCCACTTTTGAAAATCCACGTGGTTATGAATCATTGCACTTTGGCAGTGATTGAAAAATGACTGTATTAACAAAAATCATGTTCAACAGGCAAATAAACATCCTCCCAAATACAAATCATGGCTGCTCATTTCCCCATCATTAGCCATCATCTCCTTAAGGTGACGATGATAAATGAGCACAGAAGCTGGATTAGGAGCAACTCAGGGACTAGCACGGACAAGAAACCAGCTCCTACTGAGATGGGTATCTAGCCCAGTGCAGGCCTCCTCTGTTGTCTCCTCTGACACCGAATAGTTTTTTTTTTTCCATTTTGGGGGTGTTCTATCTCCCATTTTCTAGCTGCTTGAATCTTTTTCTACTAGATGTTGTTTATGCATGCAGGGATGATAAACGCCAAAACTTCCCCAAAGTAAAATCCATAACTAATATACATAATGAAAATAAGTAAACAAACTTAGAAGCATCACAGGATTATGTATTTTGGGCATAGGATAGGGTTAAGTTACATTTTATTTTCCAATAAAATGCAGTCTTATACGTTATAAGACAATGTTTTGAAGTTATGTCTATCATCCAGGGTTCTACAGTCTTGATTTCAGTTTGTAACTATAAAATTTCAAGTTACTTGCTATGGCCAACCCACTCTAGGGGACCTCTCAAAGAGTGATCTTGATAAAGATGAACCTCTTGTGCTGGGAAGAGAGCTAAGTCAAGCAAGCAAACAAACAAAAAAACAAAAAAACAATAGTTATGTTCCCAATATCCATTTAAAAATATGGGCATTGCAACATGAGCTCATAAACCCAGCACTGGGGAGACTGTGATATGAATATCTCTTGTTCTCACTATGCTGGATGAATTGGTAAGCTTTGGGTTCAGAGAGAGATGCTACCTTAAAAAGTATGGTGAAGAGAGCAACATAGAGAGATAGTTAACATCGACCTCCAGCATACATTGCATGCAGTGTCCCAGTAGTGCACCTTAGTACAGAAACATGTGGGCATGCATATCCACTCATATACAGAAGGACTGAGACAGGGGAGTGTGGAGGAAGGTAGGATTTTAGAGAGAGAGAGAGGGATAGTGAGAAAGCGAGAGAGCAAGAGAGCACAAGCTAGACAGGGGGACGGGGAGACAGAGAGGGAGAGGGACGGAGAGAGGGAGAGGGACAGGGACAGGGACAGGGACAGGGAGAGGGACAGGGACAGGAACAGGGAGAGGGAGAGTTGCATGTCTCTCATACGCAGCTATTATTTTCTATTCATTCAACATAAGTGCTTAGTACAGATTCAGCAAATTAATACACTGAGGACCAAGGTTCATGGTAACTGTGAAGCACCATCATACCAGAAGGCCTATACCATGCATGAAAAATAACAACAACACAGAGAGGTAGCTTGCCATTTTATCTTGCATGGCTAATGTCAGATTGAAATATGTGCTGGATTTTCATACATTTTTGGTAAGAAGAAAAAAATCATAAATAGCACAAGCTCCAAGAAGTAAATGTGCTTTTCGGCTTTAAGTGTCAGTCCGTTCATTTACATCGCATTAAGTTATTTTCCTGCTTTGTTTCTGTAATATGTATCTCTTTGATTTTATAAAGTGACTCATTGTTTTCCTGGGTGTTCTGTCATAAACCCACAATATTCTTGTCCTTCAAAGTTCTGTGCATAGGTGCTTTTCTATATATTGTTGACAGAAATTTCCATCACCACACTTATAATGATCACTATAATTCAAAATAATTGTGGCAATTTAACTATCAGTAAAGGGATGAACAACTCTTAAAAACTACATTGGTGTTGACTTCTCTCCTATTGCAGTCAAAATCTGACCAAAAAAATTCATGGTAAAGGCATCAGTCCTGTTTTCCTCACTGATAAGCATTCTTTCAAAAGAGCATTGTCACCTCCATGTCACCATGGGTAGAGGGTAGAATGCTGGTCAGAAGTTGTGTTATCTGTGCACAACTCTTTCTTTTTTATTGTTTTCTAAGTATCTAAAAAACCATTTAAAACATTTCGTATTTAAATGTCCGTACCCATGCCTTTTCCTCCTGCTACTAGCATATAGTTAAAAAACTGATTCTATCTTTAATTTTCATCAATTCAAGGAAATCCTGGCCATATGAATGAATTATTTATATTCATGGAAAAGTAAAACAAAAATAAGTAATTTTTTTTCATGAGAATTACAGATTGAGTTTCAATATAGTGGTTGTTGAGGAATAAAGAAACTTTATTTGGGCTGGCAAGCTCACCTTTCTTCCAATGAGCATGAGACTTGTACAGAGACATTTACAAAACCAATCAGAAAGTGACTCCAGGGATCAAAACCATTTTTGTTTTAACAATAGACTGGTAAGGAAGTAGCAAGTCTTTTAACGGGGCAAGGACACACATTTGTCTATCACAGCTTTTGACCATGTGTAGGCTTGCTGTATCAGTGTGGTATCAAAGTTACTTCGCTGCAATGTCCTGTAGGGACCACTCATCAGTGACAGTCATGGCTTTCTGGGGGTTGTAATGACAAACCAGTGATACTCCATCAGGGATTTAGACTTATTCTTATATTCGAATTTCTTCAGCACTGACCTTCACAAATGCATCAATGGATTCCCACTTTGCATCCTGATTGACAGATGCTTTATCACCACAGATCTTTAAAAAGTAATAATGCTGTTCATTTTCTTAAATTTATACATCCAGCCAACAGAATACTGATAGCTTCCTTTCTCAGCTGACTACAAAGACAATCAGAGGACGATTCTCTAAAGAATGGTGGTATTTATTTGATAGTAATAAAGTAGGTGTATGCTGTAGTATAACTAGAATGCCTAGAACTGTTTTGAGTGTTCTAAAAAGACTCTGTGCCCCTTGCTTTCTATTTGGATCATTAAAACAAGGAAACCCAGGGAGCTGGAATTTCTCCCTCAAAATCCTCAGACCAGAAAAAAGGATGAAAACTACAGTAAACCCTATGGGGAAAATGTCTTCCTATGATTTCTTATAATGTCTGCACCCTTTCAGGTAACTTTACTGGCATTCACAGAACCAAAACAATGAAGGAACAATGGCAGTAGATCCAATTTTTGGCACTACCTCAGAGTAAAGGGCTGGAAAACAATTTTCCAGGCAAATGGTCCCAAGAAAAAGGTAGGACTAGCCATTCTCATATCGGATAAAATCGACTTTCAACCAAAATTAATCATAGAAGATAAGGAAGGACACTTCATTCTCATCAAAAAAATAAATTTACCAAGAAGAACTCTCAATTCTGAACATCTATGCTCCAAATGCCAGGGCACCCACATTCATAAAAGAAACTTTACTAAAGCTCAAAGCACACATTGCATCTCACATAATAATAGTGGGAGACATCAACACCCTACTCTCTTAATGGACAGATATTGGAAACACAAAGTAAACAGAGACACAATGAAACTAACAGAGGTTATGAACCAAATGGATTTAACAGATATCTATGGAACATTTCATCCTAAATCAAAAGAATATACCTTCGTCTCAGCACCTCATGGTACCTTCTCCAAAATTGATCATATAATTGGTCACAAAACAAACCTCAACAGATATAAGAAGATTTGAAATAATCCCATTCCTCCTATCAGATCACTATGGATTAAGGCTGGTCTTCAATGGCAACAAAAACAACAGAAAACACACATACACATGGAAGCTGAACAATACTGTATTTGAAGATAACTTGGTCAAGGAAGAAATAAAGAAAGAAATTAAAGACTTCCTAGAATTTCATGAAAATGAAAGTACAACATACACAAACTTATGGGACACAATGAAAGCAGTGTTAAGAGGAAAACTCAGAGCTCTGAGTGCCTCCAAAAGGAAAGTGGAGACAGCATATACTAGCAGCTTAACAGTACACCCAAAAGCTCTAGAACAAAAAGAAGCTAATACACCCACAAGGAGTAGAAGGCAAGAAATAATCAAAATCAGGGCTGAGATCAACCATGTAAACCAAAAAGAACTATACAAAGAATCAACAAAATTAGGAGCTGGTTCTTTGAGAAAATCAACAAGATAGATAAACCCTTAGCCAGACTAACCAGAGGACACAGAGACAGTATCCAAATTAACAAAATCAGAAATGAAAAAGGAGATATAACAACAAAATCTGAGGAAATTCAAAAAAATCATCAGATTCTACTATAAAACCTATACTCAACAAAATTGGAAAATCTGGATGAAATGGACAGTTTTCTAGACAGATACCAAATACCAAAGATAAGTCACAATCAGATAAACCATGTAAACAGTCCCATAACCCCTAAGAAAATAGAAGCAGTCATTAAAAGTCTCCCAACAAAAAAAAGCGCAGGACCAGATGGGTTTAGTGTAGAATTCTATCAGACATTCAAAGAAGACCTAATACAATTCCACAAAATAGAAACAGAAGGAACACTATCCAATTCATTCTATGAGGCTACAGTTATACTGATACCAAAACCTCACAAAGACTCAACAAAGAAAGAAAACTTCAGACCAGTTTCCTTTATGAATATCAATGCAAAAATACTCAATAAAATTCTCACAAACAGAATCCAAGAACACATCAAAATGATCATTCATCATGATCAATTAGGCTTCATCCCAGGGATGCAGGGATGGTTCAATACCTGGAAGTCCATCAATGTAATCCACTACATAAACAAACTCAAAGAAAAAAACCACATGTTCATTTCATTAGATGCTGAAAAAGCACTTGACAAAATTCAACATCCCTTCATGATAAAAGTTCTGGAAAGATCAGGAATTCAAGGCCCATACCTAAACATAGTAAAGGCAATATACAGCAAACCAGTATCCAACATCAAACTAAATGGAGAGAAACTTGAAGCATTCTCACTAAAATCAGGGACTAGACAAGGCTGTCCACTCTCCCTATCTATTCAATATAGTAATTGAAGTTCTATCTAGAGCAATTAGACACCAAAAGGAGGTCAAAGGGATACAAATTGGAAAGGAAGAAATCAAAGTATCACTATTTACAGATGATATGATCATATAATTAAGTGACCCGAAAACCTCCACCAGAGACCTGCTACAGCTGATAAACAACTTCAGCAAAGTGGCCGGATATATAATTAACCCAAACAAATCAGTAGCCTTCCTATACTCAAAGTATGAACGGGCTGAGAGAGAAATTAGGGAAATGACACCCTTTACAATTGTCACAAACAATATAAAGTATCTTGGTGTGACTCTAACCAAGCAAGTGAATGACCTGTATGACAAGAACTTCAAGTCTTTGAAGAAGGAAATCAAAGAAGACCTCAGAAGATGGAAAGATCTCCCATGCTCATGGATTGGCAGGATTAATATAGTAAAAATGGCCATCCTGCCTAAAGCAATCTACAGATTCAATGCAATCATTATCAAAATTCCAACTCAATTCTTCAAAGCCTTAGAAAGAGCAATTCTCAAATTCATTTGGAATAATAGAAAACCCAGGTTAACAAAAGTACTTCTGCGGGAATCAGCATCCCTGATCTCAAGCTATACTACAGAGCAGCAGTGGTAAAAAACTGCATGGTATTGGTCCAGTGACCGGCAGGTAGATCAATGGAGTAGAATTGAAGACCCAGAAATGAACCCACACACCTATGATCACTTGATCTTTGACAAAGGAGCTAAAACCATTCAGTGGAAAAAAGACAACATTTTCAACAAATGGTGCTGACTCAACTGGTGGTCAACATGTAGAAGAATGCAAATTGATCCATTCCTATCTCCCTGTAAAAGTTCAAGTCCAAGAGGATCAAGGACCTCCACATAAAACCAGTTACACTGAATCTAATAGAAGAGAAAGTGGCAAGAAGTCTCAAACACATGGGCACAGGGAAAAAGTTCCTTGACAGAACACCAATGGCTTATGCTCTAAGATCAAGCATCGACATATGGGATCTCATAAAATTGCAAAGCTTCTGTAAGGCAACGGACACTGTCAATAGGACAAAATGGCAACCAACAGATTGGCAAAAGATCTTTACCAATCCTACATCTGATAAAGGGCTAATATCCAATATATACAAAGAACTATAGAATTAGACTCCAGAGAACCAAATAACTCTATCAAAAAATGGGGAACAGAGCTAAACAGAGAATTCTCAACTGAGGAAACTCGAATGGCTGAGAAGCGCCTAAAGAAATGTTTGACATCCTTAGTCATCAGAGAAATGCGAATCAAAACGACCCTGAGATTACACCTCACACCAATCAGAATGGCTAAGATCAAAAACTCAGGTGACAGCAGATGCTAGCTAGAATGTGGAGAAAGAGGCACACTCCTCCCTTGCTGGTGGGACTGCAAGCTGGTACAACCACTAGTGAAATCAGTTTAGGGGACCCTCAGAAAACTGGACATAATACTACTTGAGAACCCAGCGATACCACTCCTGGGCATATACCCAGAAGGTGCTCCAATATGTAATAAAGACACATGCTTCACTATGTTCATAGTAGCCATATTTATAATAGCCAGAAGCTGGAAACAACCCAGATGTCCCTCATCAGAGGAATGGATACAGAAAATGTGGTACATTTACACAATGGAGTAGTACTCAGCTATTAAAAACAATGACCTCATGAAATTCGCAGGTAAATGGGTGGAACTTGAAAATATTATACTGAGTGTGGTAACCCAGTCACAAAAGAACACACAGAGTATGTACTCACTAATAAGTGGATATTAGCCCAAAAGTTCGGAACACCCATGATTCAATTCATAGCAACTGTTTCACTGAGCATGGGGTCCCAGATGGAGGAATTGGAGAAGGAAATGGAGGAGCTGAGGGAGTTTGCAGCCCCATGGGGAAGGAGCAGCAGTGTGAACTGGTCAGGCTCACTGGTGCTCCCAGAGATTGGACTACCAACCAAGGAATGTATAATGAGGGTCCCATGGTGTTGGCCACATATGTGGCAGAGGAGGGCCTGGTTGGCCAGCAGTGGGAGGAATGGCCTTTGGATCTGAGAGTGTAAGATGCCCCAGTATAGAGGAATGCCAGGGAGGGAAGGCAGGAGTGGGTGGGTGGTTGGGGGAACACCCTCATAGAGGCAGGAGGGGGGGGGATGGGATAGGAGGTTTCCAAAAGGGAGATCTGGAAAGGGGAAAACTTTTGAAATGTAACTAATGTATCAAAAATTAAAAAAAAAAATCTCTTAAAGTACTCATTATTCTTAACTATCATGGAAATGAGAACTAATCAACTTTGAGATTTCCTCTCACCCCAGTCAGAATGCAGATGAGGTTGTAGTGAACAGGAACCTTCATTCACTCTTGTTGGAAATATAGAGAATCACCGAAAAATAAAAATAGATCTACCTATGACTCAGCTTTCCCACTGTACATCGGGAATGTACCAAAAGGACTCAATATCCTAGTTCACAGGTTCTTGCTCAGCCATGTTTATTAGTCCTGTCTTCAGTAAATGCCCTTCAACAGAGGAATGGATGAAGAAAACAAGGCACATATACAGTTTGAACACCATTTAGGTTTTCAAAATTGCAATTAAATGCATAGATCTAGAGAATATTATATTGAGAGTAGTCACACAGATCCATAATGACACCACCAGAAGTCTCTCTTGTCTATAGTTACCAGTTCAAATATGCTGGAATCTTAAGTGCAGGTGTTGTTCAGCACTACATAACCATCATCTTTTCTCCCAGCAATACAAAAATTTCACTTTTAATTTTTTTCTTTATTCTCTCATAAAGTACACCTTGACTGTAGTCTTCCTTCTCACGCCTAGTCCCCATTCCACATCCCCTCTTCTCCAGATCCACTGCTCCTCTGTTTCCCTTTAGAAAAGAGCAGGCCTACCAGGGTTATCAACCAGACTTCATAACAAAAATGCACTACAGTAAGCACAAATCGTCATATTAAGGCTGGATAAGGCAACTCAGTAGGAGGAAAAGGGGCCTATGAGCTTTCTAGAGTCAGAGACATCACAAATTACACTTAGAAATCCAACAAAAACTCAAGCTAAACAACTACAACACATATTCACAGGACCTAGATCATACCCACTTAGGTTCCATGATTTCTGCTTCAGTCTCTGTGAGCCCCTATGAGCCCTACTTAGCTGATTCACATGGTGTCCTTGACACTCTGGCTCCTATAATCCTTCTGTCCCTCTCTTCTGCAAGTTTTCCTGAGCTCCACCTGTTTTGCTGCAATTTAAATGGATCATACCAGTGGCCTTAGTAAGGATGTTGAATGACTTTTGAATTTCTCTTCTTAAATACTGGTACCAATGCTTTCATCATCTTAATTCACTTCCAGCTCACAAAGCCTAGCCAAGTAAGGTCTTCGGACTCATTGGTTTTTCAAGCCACAAAATTCAAAAAGCTTCTGTGATCTTACCCGATATGATCAGACCCATCACAGCGATGGCCCACCCTCTCGTAGCCCTTTCTTTCTTAGTTTGCTTTTGGCATTGTTATAAGTACCATGAATGTCAACAACTTTGGGTAAGGTGTTATTTATTTTAGAAGTTGTAGAGCAAATTTCTATGAGATTAAACACTTCTTCCTTGGAGAGAAGGACATAAAATTCAGGTTGTTATAGCAAAAATGAAACAAAAAGATCTTCCTAGGGAAGCTTGTTAGTAAACATCTTTAAGAGAGAGGTAAAAACGAAAAAAAAAACAAAGAAACAAACAAAAAAAAACCCAAAAATCAAAAAAACAAACAGGTAATTCCAAGAAGAGATGAAACATTCTACTCTGCAGGGAAGCTCCTTAAACTCAGAGTAAGCAACTAGATAGATGCACAAAGTCCCAAAAGTGACAAGATTCCTTGAGCCCTTCCTCTCCAAGCACTCATAATCAAGTACTGCTGAGGGAAGCATCTGACAAGCTGAGTTCCCCGAGAGAGGCAGGAACCAGCCTAGACACCCAGAAAACCTCAGACTAGCTGAGCTACCTTAAGGAACAGTCTTCCATGTGAGTAGCTGCCTGTTGTCTGTGCAGGGTGCTTTCGGTTCCCAGCTTATGAACTGTAACCCATTCTGCAAAAGATCGTAGTAATGTTGGTATCTTTGACTCATTTTTATTCCTGTATGTCACCCCTCACAATGGGTCTCATAAGTAGCATCACTAAGACTCATAGCTTCACCAAGTTGGACTTACACAATAAAATGGGTTCTAATAAATTTATTCCCTTCCAAAATTTAGAGTTTCAAATTTTCCTATTTCGGGCACATGCATATTGGATAGGAAGCATGTTCTCCTGCTACTTCCCTAGCCTGCTTTTTTCACCTCACCTTCCTGTTAGTCATGTTTATAACCCTACACAGTTTTACATCTATTTCTATGCCACATGTACATGCAAGACTGTATACATCTGTATAAAATCTGGTAGCTACAAATTAAAAAAAATGATACTGCATTTTCATGTGATTCTATATTTTTATTAATTGATTGATTTGAGTTTCATCCCTATCACAGCTTCCCCTCTCCTCTGATCCCCTCCCAAACATCTCCCATTGCCCCCAACCCCACTCCTCCATTTTTCCTCCAAAATAGGAGGTCTTCCAGGATATCTGCCAGCCTTGGCATATAAAGTTGCAATGGGACTACATGTATTTTCTCATATTGAGGCTAGATGAGGTAGCCTAATTGGAGGAAAGTACCAAAGACAAGCAACACAGTCAGAGACAGCCTATGCTCCTGATGTTAGGAGTACCACATGAAAACCAAGCGGCACAATTGTATCATATGTGTAGAGGGCCTATGTTACCTTGGGGTCAAGATTACTTGATTCTGTGGGCTTTCTTATGTTGTCCTTGATCTCCTTGGCTTCTTTAATCCTCCCTTCCCTCTCCCACTGCATTCTATAAGCTCCACCTGAAGTCTGGCTGTGGGTTTCTGCATCTGGTTTCATTAGTCGGTTGATGAAGCCTCTCAGATGGCAGTGGTGGTGGGTTCCTGTCTGTAAGTATAACAGGATATCACTAATAGTTTCAGGGTTGGATTCTCTCTCATGGCATGTGGCTCAAAGTCTCAAGCTGGGCTAGTCATTGGTTGCCCATTCCTTGAATTTCTGTTCCACATTTACCTCTGTGTATCCTGTAGGAAAAATTGTGGGTCACAGATTTTGTGGCTGGGATGGTGTCCCAGGCCCTCCATTGAAAGTTTGCCTGATTACAGCAGATGGCTTCGGCACCATATTCCTTGTGGACAGGAATCTTAGCTGGAGTTACCCTCATAGATTCCTAGGAGTTTCGATTGTCCTGGATTTTTCACTCATGGCTGCCATTAGCCCCCAGACCCACATGATTCTCTCCCAGTACCCTTTCCCTCCACCCTAATCCTACTTGACATCTTCTGTTCTCTTCCCCACCTGTCCTTCACTAAGTCACTTCCCCATCTTGAAAGTCTATTCTATATTTACTTCTCAATGAGATTCAAGCATCTCTCCCACCCCTTGGTCCCTCCTTGTTATTTAGCTTCATTCGTTCTGTGGACTGTAACATGGTTATACTGTATTTCTAACCAATATTCACTTCTGAGTGAGTACATACTATATTTTTCTCATGGGTCTGTTATCTCATTCAGAATAAATTTTTCCTAGTTCAATTGATTTGTCTACAAATTTCATGATGTCATTTTTAATAGCTAAGTAATATTCTGTTGTGTATATGTTTCTTCGGTAGATATCTGTTAAGTCCATTTGATTCATAATGTCTGTGAGTTTCCATATTTCTCTGTTTAGTTCCTGCCTGGATGACCTATCCATTGGTGGGAATAGGGTGTTGAAGTCTCCCATTATTAATGTGGGGGGTTCTATGTGTGATTTAAGCTATAGTAATGTTTCTTTTACAAATGTGTTTCTTTTACCGTTGCATTTGGGGCATAGATATTTAGACTTGAGAAGCCATTTTGTATGAATTGACCTTCCCCATCTGTTTTGGTTAATATTGGTTAAAAATCTATTTTATTAGACATTAGAATGACTACTCCAGTTTGCTTCATGGGTCTGTTTGCTTCGAAAATCTTTTTCCGGATCTTTATTCTGAGGTAATGTCTATCTTTGATACTGATATATGTTTTTGTAAGCAGCAGAATTCTGCTTCAGCATCTACTTTGTTAGCCTGTGTCTTTTTATTGAGAAATTGACTCCATTGATGTTGAGAGATATTAATGACAAATGATTGTTACATCCTGTTATTTTGACATTGATGGTAATAGTAGTAGCATGTGTCTGTGTGTGTCCATTTTTTTGGTTTAGCTGGTGTGAAATTAATTTTATCATGAATTTTCTTGGGTGTAGTTTTCCTCCTTGGGATGGGATTTTTCTTCTGTGATCTTCGGTAAGGCTAGATCTGTAGATAGATCATTTTGTTTAGTCATGGACTATCTTGTTTTCTCCATCTATGGTGATAGAAAGTTTGGTTGGGTATAGTAGTCTGGGCTGGAATCTGTGATCTCATAGAGACCACAAGACATTTTTCCAGGTCCTTCTAGCTTTTAGAGTCTCTGTTGAGAAGTTAGGGATAATTCTTATAGGTCTGCCTTTAGAAATAATTTGACTTCTTTTCCCTTGTAGCTTCAAATATTCATTCTTTGTTCTGTACACTTACTATTTTGAATATAATGTGATGGAAGGATTTTTTCTTTTTGGTCCAATCTATTTGGTGTTCTCTAAGCTTTTTGTATGTTTATAGCCATCTCTTTCTTTAGGTTGGGAAAATATATATATATATATATTTTTGTAATTTTGTTGAAAATATTTATGGGCCTTAATCCTGAAAATCTTCCATCTGATTATTCTTAGGTTTGGTTGTTTCATATTGTCTCAGATTTCTTATATGTTTTGTAACAGGAACATTTTAGATTTTACATTTTCGTTAATGTATGTATTGATTTCTTCTATTATATCTACTACACCTGAGATTCTGTCTCCCAACTCTTGTATTCTGTTGGTAATGCTTAAATCTGTAGTTTCTGTTCTCCTACCTATGTTTTCTATCACTAGGATTCTCTCAGTTTGTGTTTTCTTTATTGCTTCTATTTCCATTTTCTGGTCTTGAATAGGTTTATTCATTCCCTTCACAATTTTGATTGTATTTTCCGGTATTTTTGAAAGGAATTTATTCATGTACTCTTTAAAGGTCTCTATCATGTTTATAAAGTTGGATTTAAGATCATTTTATCATGCTTCAGCTGTGGTAGGATAGCTGGGCTTTGGTGGTGCCATATTTCCCTGGGAGTTGTTTTGATTTTGTTTTTATGCTGGCCTCTAGCAATCTGGGTTTTGTGATTATTATAAGTTCAGGTGATTATTTCTGGGTTTATCTCTGTTGGATGTGTGCTTTGTGGATTTTTTTCCACTGTGTTTTCTGCTTCTTCTGGCTCTGTTGACCTCTGTGGCCTGGAATTCTAGTGACAACTGAGTCTTTTTATTTTTATGGCCTGGACGGCTGCTGAAGTTTTGTGTACTAGTGTTATCTCTGGGGTCCCCTTTACCAGCATGACCTAAATTCCCCAGTGCCTGCCTGGTCTATGAGAAAGCAGGCAGGTTTCTCAGGCAGGACATTGAGCACAGGGTATGGGGTATGGTTTTCTGCTGTTGGGTGAGTTTTCAAGGAAGTTGGAAGGTAAGGAATACTGCTACTTTTAACAAGTATTTGTATGTGTCTTTATGTAATATATTCTGAAATGTATTTAGAAGTAAATCTTGTTTTGAAAATATTATACTTTAAACTCAAAACACAGGTGGTATATGCTTGTTTATCACTCAGTGTTTCAGTTTAATGTTATTACATATCAACACAAATATATAGATATAGACATAGATCTGTGCTGTGTGTGTGTATACAATATATATTGTATATATACACCTATGTATGTATATACATTTTTTAAATAATTTGACACATTTAAATTAAGCATATACTTCATTAAGTCTTGGTAGTAGAAAAATAATAACTCATATAAATATATTTAATTTTAAACAGAGAAATTAAAAAGCCTCTCACATAGAGCTTTCTGTGTTCACATGAAGTGTTTCCTATCTCAATGGTGTTACTTACTGTATTTTATCTGATATAATTTTTCTAAAAATGAAAATAAAAACATTAAATTGGATTAACATACACATTGGGATTAGACTGTGTTATATGTCAAGTTACTCCATATCACATAAAAAATGCTTTTTATCATGCCATTCCATGCCCTGGGAGACTTTGAATTTGAATCCACCTGCATGTAGGTCACGTGATTTTTGAATCTTGCAAAATTAGTAAACAATACTGTCTAGCATCACACATGAGGCACAGACTGACAAGTGAACTGTTCCATAGAATAAAATGGTGCCATTCTATAAATTTATCAAAGGAAATTTGGCCCATATGAACACATTGTTACATTCCAATCGTGTAGGAAAATCAAGTCCCAAGAAATTATTGGACACAGCAGACTAAGGAAAGGTGTAAGACCCTTTCCTTCTTCCTGTATAAATAAGGATTTTTAACACTGTATTGTCAACAGCCCCACTCGCCTTTTTATTTGATGAACCAGTGTGTGAGTTGAGGCACAACCAGCCTTGACAATTTCTCAGGAACTTCACCTGTACTTCACCCATTGCCAGCACATCCCAATTTTTTTGCTACCTGTCCATAGATTGCTCATTTCTAGTACTGAACATTCCATCAATTTTTACGCTCATTATCTACCCGAATCTGGTTCTACATTTGTCTGGGTGGCCTCCAGAGTCTCACAGCTTGTTTTTATGCCTCAGTATAACCCTGAACCAATTCCAATGCTTAAAGTGCAGTGTTGCCCACAAATCACAAGATGATTCAGCTCTGCACACTCTGCTACCCTAATAGGCTCTTCTTGCATCTCTACCAGCTTCCTGCCCCTGTCTTTGAGGCTTATATGAATCTCTTTGAATTCTAATCCATTCTTTTTCACCTTTGCAGCCATTTTATTGCGTGTGTGCATGTGCCTGTGCACAAACACATACACACACACACACAAACATACACACACACACACACACACACACAGAACTGTATAATGTAATGCCAAATATGAGAATTAATAATAGTACTTCTGATTAGATCATTTTTTAAAAGCCTGCTTTGTTTTCATTTGCTTGTAGAATGAAGAGAATTAGGATTTCTCTCATGTTGTTCAATAAATTCCAGCATTGTGGAAAGAAACACCCACAGTCTTTCTATGACTTCTGACACAGTTCATTTACAATATAGAATCACCTCAGGTAAATATGTCTCACAGTGAATTTGAATAAATGCAAATTTAGTGACATTCCTCTCTTCACTATTTTAATCCCTAATTGGTTATTTGTTAAAATAATCATTCTTTAAATAAACATTAAAATAATATTTTAACTTATATTTTTAAAAAGTAGCTTTTAGGTAGCTTTTCATTAAAGACTGGAAGTTATGGCTAAAAGAAAAAAAAACCATTGAAATGTAAGATTGTTATGCATGCAATTTACTAAACATATAACTAAAAAATGTAAAGCTCACTTTCTCATTTAAATATGTCTCATCTTAAATTATTTATATTCATTGCATGGTTTCAATATGGCAGTTTTCTAAATACTCATTGTAATAACTGTGTTATCACTAGGTTGGAAATTTCACACCCTGAAATTTTCAACTAGAATGCCTCCAGGACACTGATCAAATATGAATTACTGAAACCAAGACACAGCTTGTCACAAGCCATCAATCACAGATTGACAGCCTTCTTGGGAGTGAGAAGATCTCTTAGTAAGTGCTTATTTGAGTTAGTGAATCATTCTTTCATGTCAGAATTTTGTGTCTTCCAGGTAAACCACTCCACTTTGATTTGGTTATTCTGTATATAGACTTATTTTGTTTTACTTTTGACACTAAGTCACAGGTTTGAATTCCCCAGGCAGGACAACAAATACAATGAAAATAATTTCTTCAATCACTAAAGAGCAAACAAGATTTTTGCCTTGAAATTTATTTTTTTTAATTATATTTTCAAATTCACTGGACTTAATGAAGTAGTTTATTTTCAGGTGCTAGAGAAATGAATAAAAATTTAAGAGCACTTACTATTTTTCCAGAGGACTCAAGTTCATTTCCAAGCATCTCATTGGGTGGCTCACACTGCCTTAATTACAGCTCTAAGGGGTTAGAATTCTGTTCTGATGTCTATGGAAACTAAACCCACATTGTTCTCAATCTCTGTCTGAATCCTGTTCTCAACTGTTTCTGTCTCTGTGTCTGTCTCTGTTTCTCTATCCCTGTCTCTCTCTGTCTTTATCTGTCAGTATTTCTCTTTTTCTCACCAGGAAACCAGGTGGTATAAGTACAGTAAATATGTATGAAAATCTAAAATATATAGAAAAAGTCAGCTTTCATGTTGTTTGGGGGGGGGTTGGATGAATTATTAATTCTAATATTTATATAGTGTATTATTCAACATAATATGCAGGCTATTTCTTAAATTTTTCTATTTTTATTATAAAACTGTACATACTGACTTCATATTCATTCCCCCAATTTCACATGACAAATTTTAAAATACTATCAATCTGATTTCAAATTATATTTTATTTTAATATCTTTCATTATTTTTTATTATGTAAGCTATGTGGAAAACAGGGTATGCCTCATGAAGCTTTGAAGTCATTATATGATCTCAGTCTAGAGTCACATTGTTGCGGTCATGTGTCTCACTGTTTTCCCAGGCAGTTTTGCATGGAGAAGAATAGTCTTATGGAAAGTCCTTGTAACGAACACTCTCAAGGGCTTACAGGCTCTGAAAATACAATGTGTAGATAACTATGATGAAATCATCCTTTTGTTTAGCATTATGAATATCACCAGTTCTTTACCTAAGAATGTCGGTATCCATTGTTCAAGTTTTCATAAAAATTCTATTACTTTTAGTTAGGTCTGTTAAAGTAATTTAACCATCAGTATTATTTAATGTTATATCCTACAGATGGTTTGTTACACTATGTGGTCAAAATCTTGAATTAAAATATTCTCAGACATCTTCAATGGAAACTACCTCTCAATATTAATATTGCACATACATTTTATTCCTTACGGGATATCACTTAACCTAGCACAGTATGCTTTGTGTTCCACACCATTGAATAGAAGAAAGCATTGTAAGAGAAATTTGTACATCCAATATAAAGTATCTGTGACAAAGTTCTTGTAGATTCTTTAGACTTATAGAACTATATTTCTAATGTACCATCGCTGAAGTCTTAGATGAACGAGCATTTCTGGCAAGGTGTGCCTTTTCTAAATACCCATGTATATCCTTATTTTGCTAAAACTTTTTGTGAGAATCAGTGATAAAGAAGATTATCTGGATTAGAAAAAACACTTGAATATTGACAACTTTGCTGGTAGAAATCCCATCAACAGGGAAGATTTTGAAAAACTCAAATTCGGTTCTGCAATAGTGTCTATTTGAGTTCTTATATACTCACATTTCAACCAATTCAAATGGAGTTTTTATATTATGCTAGAACCTTTGATAAATTAAGTTCTTTGTGTATTTACTTTACATCCCAATATTAGTCTCCCTCTCTCCTCTCAGTCTTCCCTTCTGGTAGCTGCTTCCCCTTTTCATATACTCCCTTCCCTGGCACATGAAATCGCTTGATGGCTAGGGACATCCCTTTTCACTGGGATCAGACACAACATTCTAGTTTACAAGTACACAGCAGATTCAGAGGCAGCCCAAATCCAGTTGTTGGGGCATCCTCCAGAAGACCAAGCTGTACTTCTGCTATATGTGTGCCATGTGCTGGCAGAGGGACTAGCTCTAGTCCATTCTCATTCTTTGGTTGGTGGTTCAGTCTCTGAGAGCCCCCAAGGGTCCAGGTGAGTTGACTCTCTTGGTCTTCCTATGGAGTCCCTATCCTCTTTGGGTCTCTCAATCTTGCCCCAAGCCCTTTCGAAATACTCCTCTGAGATCCAGCTAAATTTGGCTGTGAGTCTCTGCATCCGTTTAATGGGATCTTTCACTGCAACTAGGCTTCACCAATAGCCTCTTGTAGGCTCCCTTCATGGTGACAAGCCTCAACTTCTTTGCATGACTCCTTCAGTTCTGGGCCATCAACTGTAACTGAAGCTTCACCTTCACCAAGGGTTTTCCCTGGCATCTCATTGTACCCAGCCTCAGCAGCTCTCCATGACCCCTTCATACCTTCAAAATCAGTACCACCTAGGTGACTCTTACACATTACTAATTCTGGCTTCTATGTCTGGAACACAACTTCTTTGTACTCTCTGAAAAATATTTACCAGAAAATTGCACCTCTGTGATGATGGTCTATTCTTAATCACTGTTAATCTCTTAACTCCAACTAACCAGCATAAATTGTCCCAGTAACCCCTTCTATTTTGACTGTAAAGAGAGCCACGGTTCTGAAGATGACAAGCTCTGCTACTAGCTGATCCTGGAATGTGGCTCCCTTTTCTATTACATTTTCACCAGCTTTGGTTTTTCAAATCCTTTACTGACAAAACCCGGATGTCCTGGAACTTCCTCCGTAGACAGACCTTCAACTCAGATATCTGTAAGCCACTGCCTCCTGAATTCTGGAATTGAAGGGCTATATCACTATGCCAGGACCTAAGCGTTTTTCTACTTGGAACTTGTTCTGCCCCAGGATGACCTTGAATTAGGAATATACTTGCCTAACATGTCTAGGCCTAAGCTTTTCAAGTCCCATTTGCCTCAAGATCCAGATCATAAGCCTGTGTCTTCCAGTCTCAATATCTCAGTCATAGTTCTTCTTAGGGTTTTCGTTGTGGTAAAGAGACATCATGACCAATGCAATTCTTATAAGGGACAACATTTAATTGGGGCTGGCTTGCAGTTTCCAAGGTTCAGACCATTATCATCGTGGCAGGAAACATGGCAGCTTCTAGCCACACATGGTGCTAAAGAAGTAGCTGAGAGATCTGCATCTTGCAGCCTGGCTAGTTTGTGTCTTGCAGGAGGTGGAGCTTGAGCAGTAGGAGGCCTCAAAGCCTATCCTCACAGTGATGCACTTTCTCTAAAAAGGGCAGACCAACTCCTAACCATAGCATTTGGCATCTGCCAAGCATATTCAAACCACCACAAGGACCAAGGTTGGTGGGAAGAGACAGAATATTTTCTTTCGTTTTTAAGTCATTGGTCAGGTGCACAAACTACTAAAACCAAACCTAAGGAAACAAACCAAAAAGAGGAAGGAAATTAACAAGAGGAGAAAGACAAGAGATTCTAACAGGGTGAATATGATCAAAATATATTATCAACATATATAAAAATGTCAGCACAAAGCCTATTATTTTGTGTGATTAATATGATTTAACAAAATATTAAAAATAAAAAGGAACATTTGTATTTTATTTATTTCAATGAAGTCCTTTAGTGTGAATAATTGCATACAAAATGAGTAACTATGGCTAATGTACCATGGTAATATTTTTTTAGTGTTTAAGCTGCTTTAAATATATAGACATAATTTTCCTCCCTGAATTTGAGGTGACAACAATCTTTATAATAGAAATGTGCATATCACATATATCTGCATAAAATCTATATTATTGTGTGCTATATAATATTTTAATTCAAGTTTTAAAGATCTCTATACTTAAAGCATTTCCCCATTTTCTTTCTTACATGTTTCTTCTTTTTTAAATCTAATGTTGAACTCAAGTAGAATATCATCTATACAAGGAGAGCAATCTCATTTGAATAGAGTAAAAGGATTAGTCATTACTCATGCATAGACAATTTTAAGGATTCAGCTGTGTCAGTGATAGATGGATAGACTGCTGAGAAACCCTTTGGGATTTCTGTGATTAGGTTAGACAGGTCCCAGCTCCTATTAGTGAGCATTGCCTTGCTCTGTTTGAGAAGGAAGGCAGCTGTCTTCTTCAGCTTCCCCCAGGTGCTGCTTGCTTTAACTAAGCCTATAACATTTCAGCAGGCAAATCAGGGAAGACTTTACAGACAGATGGTAATGCTTCCTATGCATTCTCATTTGCATGCAACCTTAGTGTGTAACTGCATTTGAGCCATGTGCATGGGGGTTTACATTCCCTTTGGACTGAACTTAAACACTAGGCATACAAATCAAATCTAACTTGGTCCATGTTTCCTAATGTGATTTAATTCACTGAAGCTATGCAAAGTGTTTATCAAAAGAATTTTTCCAACTAAAATCTTTGCTAAGTGCAAACTACCGATACCAATCATGGGAAGTGAAAAGCGCCCGAGTAGACTTCCTGATGTAGGACATTAAGATTTAGTCATACTAATTAACAATCTGAAACAAAATCAATATGTAAATAAACTCTGATTAGGAGTTGGAATTGTCTAAGCCTAAAGCTTAGTAAAGTGTTGAAAATGGTATTTACTTATAAGTAGCCACATTGTGTACAATTTATTATTTCATGACACAGTAAACAAAAATAACATATCACACAGACATTCTTCCAATGTAAACTTACATATTTTATCAGTTTTACATGATTTCATGTATTTAAGTGATTTGTCTGCATACACATATAGTTCCCACATTCATGACTGTTACCTGGGGAGGCCAGAGTGCTGAAATCCCTGGAACTAGAGTTACAGGTGATTGTGAGCTGCCCTGTAGACACAGAAAACAAAAACCTGAAAAAGCATCTATTTCCCTTATCCACTGAGATATCTCTACAGCTCTTACATATCCTTTGATATTTAGCAATGGATCAATTCAGGAGGGTTTTGTGACCTCTATACTATAGATGTGTATGTGATTTCCTAGAACAAATAATATAACTTACATAATGATGGTTAATATATATATTGCTTTATTGCAAAACTTAAATATTAGTAGTGAAGATGAATAGCCTACATATATGTAATCTATTTGTATTATTTACCAGTGAGTCTTAAATTGCAATGTTTGAATTTTACTTAAAATTTGACAATCGATTTAGTTTCAATAATTTTGTGCTAACATTGACTCATAATGAAGTTAATTATAAAGAGAATTTATGTCCCGTTTTCATCTAAATAAAATTATATATATATAGAAGTTTATTGAGATGTAGTTCCCATACAATATTCAGTTGAGAAGGTAACTATAGCTTAGTTCTATATGTGCTTGCTGATCTTTATCTAGTCTGGCAATATTTTCTTTCCCTTTGGTATCTCACCCTCTGGTAATCACAACCATAAATTCCAATATTTTTTTAACAATCTACCCATAAAAGATAGGATATAGAATTGGTCTTTCTGTGAATCACTCATTTCACTTAATGGAATGTTCTCCAGTCATATTCACTTTTCTGCAAAATGATAGAGTTTGAACGCCTTGATGGCACATTACCATTACATTTTGTATATTTAATACATTTTCCTCATGCGTACAATCACTGGTGATCTTATCATTTGCATATCTTGAGTAGTATGAATATTACTAAAATACAGGATGTACAAGTGTTATATGATAGACTTATTTGTATATGTGAACCAATATCTGTAATGAAAATGATTAAAAAGCACTACTGAGTTTAATCCCTTGGCCTATTCATATGACCATTCATCATGATCAGTAGAGATATATTCCAGGGTGCAAACAGTTCATTACACACTAATCAATAAATAGAATACATTTTATTAAAGTACAAAGTACAAAAATGTATATTATTGTAATAGACAAAATACATCTACTGATTTTTTTTTATAAAGTGAGCAAATCTGTCATAGGGTAAATGAGCATTAGTACAATAAAGGGTACAGATGATGAAATGGCATCCAGTATTGTGAAAGCCTGGGAAATGTCGAACAGAGTAGGGATGTCTACAGTCAGTACTGTATGTATAACACAATGTATGTATATATCACAACAGAAGTCATAATTCCAGAAACCTTAGAGTGGCTAGGCAACAGACGAGAAAGAAAAAAGTCGTTTTCCCTGTTTATAGATACTATGAGTTTAGGAGATGTGTTTTCTTTGTCTTTTTCATATCATAACATGGTTACTTCATTTCCCCCTTTCCCTTTCTTCCTCCAAACTATCTTACATACTTCTCCTTGCTCTCCTTCAAATTCATAGCCTTTAAGTTTTTGTATTGCCAGACGGTGGTGGCACATGCCTTTAATCCCAGCACTTGGTAGGCAGAAGCAGGTGGATTTCTGAGTTCTAGGCCAGGTTGGTCTACAGAGTGAGTTCCAGGACAGCCAGGGCTACACGGAGAAACCCTGTCTCTAAAAACAAAAAAAAAAAAAAAAAAAGAAAAAGAAAAAGAAAAAAAATTTTTCACACACACACACACACACACACACACATGGCTGACCCTCAAAATATATACATACTGTGTAATCAATCTGTTTGCTCTGCCATGGAGAAGACTATTTCTTCCACTCTCAGCATTCCTTAGTTGCCTGTGGTTTGGCGTGTAGATTGAGGTCTCTTGAGTATTCTTTATCCACCTTCATATTTTTGCTTTCTTAAGCTTGTGATAATATGATTGTATGCAAAGGAAACCTTAAAGACTATGTTTAAAGACAAGCAGGACGAATAACAAAATTCTGAGGACTTCTGTGATACAAAATCAATACATATAATTATTAACATTGATAAACCTAAAAAAAATTTTTTTTGAGGAAGATATCATGAGACAATCTCTACTCATGGTAAATGAAATACAAAATAACCAGGAATAAATTTAAACATGGAAGAGAAAATATCATTGAAATTGCAAACCATTATTGAAAATTAAAGTAGAAACATGCATACATGTGTACATGAATGTGTATTTGCACACACAAAGCAGGAAAGAATCCTTACCTTCTTAAATTGGAAGAATTTACTACTACACAAAGTTCTCTACATATTCAACAGAATCTTTTTCAATATGTCAATGGTATTCTCCCATCAGACCATGGTTTAAAATTCGTATAGTACAGAAATGAGAATGAATATCCAAGTCAATCTTAATTAAAAGATATCTAGAGATAGCATAATACCTAATCTCCAAACGCAACAGAGCCATATATTTAATATCATGTGTTTATAATAATCTATGGTAATGCTGTTTGTAGTATCAGCGCTCATTGTTTTTCTATTACCTACATTTTCTGTGATCAGTCATTTTAAAGTTTATCTATTTTCTTAATCTAAAAAACTAGCTCCTAGTTCTATTGATTCCCTCTAAAGTCTATTCTTGGATGGTTTTCACTTTCATCTGTATTATTTGTTTCATGTGCATATATTTTAGGCTTAATTTGTGATTATTTTTCTACCTTATTTGAAGGAAAGCTCAGATCATTGATTGTCAAAGGTTGGACATTTACACAGAGTTCTCTATAAAGCATTCCAAATTGGATTTCCTTTGAAAGTATGCATTTATGTTTATATGTGAGTTAGATTGCATGAATGTACCATGTGAATTCATATTTTCCTGTGGAGCATTTAAGAAGGTATCAAATTCTAAAGATTTGAGTACAGATGACTGAGTCACTTAATGTGGATGATGGGAATTAATGCCCAATCCTCTGCAAGAACACAAAGAACACAGTAGTAGTTAACTGTCACAGTCTGTCTAGACCAATTCACATTGTGCTTTCATTTACCTGATTTTTCCTCATCTATTTTAATGTCTTTATTACAGTTTATTTTCACTGTCACATTATTTATTAAAAGTATATTATTTATTCTGTGTGTTACTCATAGCAGTTCTTAAATGTATATTTTTTTGTTGCTTTCCCTAATTAAAATGATGGGAGATAAGTTTTTATGTGAACTTTATCCTTGTTAATACACTAGGTTGCTCTCATCCACAGTATGGTAGATCTAGTAATACAGTATATCTATTCACCAATAGTATTTTGCCACTAATGAGTGTTTTGTTCTTCAAATACTTTGTAAAATTGTTATTAAATATGGATAAAACATTCAGTAATTTATTCAACATATCCAACATCTTATAATTTTTAGATATATTGATGTCATAGTCTCTGTGATAACTAGTTTGTTGGTTTTCTATTTTACCTTCAGTTTTACCCGTTATTAATTAGCTTTATGAGGTCATACTTTAGACCATCTACTCCTATGGATGTGTGTACGATGTCATAACTCTCTGGGTTTTTTGAAATTAATGAATAAAGTTGCAAATAAGGATGTGACTCAGTCAATAAGACCCAAGTCTGATGCCTGTCACCCAGATAAAAGTCAGGCATGGTGACTTCACTTACAATCCCAGTGCCAGGGAGATAAAGGCAGGCAACTCATTGGTCAGATAGAGTATCAAAATCAGTGAGTACTCTTCCCTAGTCAGAGACCCTAGCTAAAAAAGAAGGGAATGAGACTAGAACCTGATATCTGAGGTTGCCATTGCGCTTCAGATACCCCTACAAACACCCTGCGTCCCTACACACAGAACGCTGTTTTTCTTAGTTGCTTCACTTGGCTTTGCTTTGTATGTGGTGCAGGGCAATGGAGAAGGATCCCAGAGGCATCATTTTGAGAGTGCTGTCACCGTGTCCTCCTACTTGCTCCAACTCCTTATGTACTAGGGTTTGGAATGACTTTGCCACACACTTCCAGCACCCTTAACTCCACCATTCCTTCCCTGCTGTGAAGGGTTGAGCCATCAACCAGCATAAATGTTTGTCCCCTGAGCTGGTCTTGTTAGGTATTTTGTCAAGGCCATGAGAAAGTATCTAATCTGGCCTTGCAGCTTAAGGAAAATAGAGAGAGCCATCCACAGTGACCTTTTAAAAATCAAATTTAGGAAATGTTCTTCACACTGATAATTATTTCCGTTCTCCAATCCTCCCTTCCTGCAGCGTCCCCTGTAGCAGTCATTCTGCCAAGCAATGCGTGTAAACTTCTTTCTTAGTAAACATTTTCCTTTCCAACAGCTTTCAACTGACAAGTCAAAAGAAAAATTGCTAAGATAGTGGTTGTGCACTTTTCAACTCCAGTATATTTTTGCGTCTGCAATGTGAAAAGTGCTGTGGTGTTCTAAGCCTGAAGAGATAAAGATACCACTGAGAATCCAACGTAAATGAGACAAATGCTTTGCTTTGTGTTTTGAAATCTGGGAGAAAAAATCATTTTATTTTGTTTAGTTTTTCCTTAGAGAACACACGGTTTGTTATGATGTCATACTCGCTCTAAGCTAAGATACTCCATGGACACATTAGTGGCTCTAATTAAAATAATATGAGACTGGAGACAGGGCTCAGTGAATAAATTGCTTTGGGAAGAAGCTTGAGGATTGGAATTAGAATCCCAGAACCCATGTAAACTGTGGCAGGGCTAACAGTCCTCTAATATCAGCATAGTGATGACAGGCAAGGACACAGTAAGCACCTGTGCATAAAGACCAGTACCTACGTTGGTTCATGGCTCTGCATATATTCAACAAGTCATGCGTGTTCCTATAAACATACATGCATGTATGCATACAGACATACAAATGTGCAACATAATCATAAAACCTCATGCATACAAAGACAACCTCCACCCCCAAAATGTCGCATATATTTAAGGCTGAGAACTTCACAGTTCTTTTTTCTTTTAACTTTGATTTATTTTTATGTTATGGATATGGGTGTTCTGATTTTATGTATGGCTGTGCACCATGTAGATGGAGTGCCAGTAGAGGTCAGAACAGACTATTGGATTCTCTGCCACTTGACTTATACATGATTATGAGGCACTGTGTCAGTGGTGGGAACAGAAACCTCAAGAGCAGCAAGTGTTGTTGACCTTTGAGCCATTGCTCCAGATACACTCCACAATTTCTTATTCTCTGCATATTGGCCACTTGTGAGTCTTTGTATAATTCTCCAATTACTACAGTTGAAATTAAGAAGGTTTTAAAGATGAACAAATCTATGAGTATAAAGGCATGTCATTAGGAGTTGGTGTAATACCATATCCAGGTAGAGGAAGTTCTTCTCTGGGGTCTGTGACTTGTCTTTGCTCTTGGTTATGGTAATAGTACATAGCATGAGTTCTCTTTCTTTCATGGATCATGCCCTAAGTCACATTGGAACGTGGTGGTTTACTACACATGTCATCTGTACCACTGTGTACCAACAGACATGTCACATTAATCAGTGATTAATAGCTCAAAGGATTCACTCCTGGGTCAGATGAATAGCTGCTTGTCCTCACTGGTCTGCTTTCCTCCTCGGGAGAGCCAGGCACTTTTGTACACTGAGGTGGAATAGGAGGAATAAAACTTAGCTAGATGAGTGTGTTAGCAGGATCTCCTTTACCATGAGTGAGAGAGAAACAGTCTCAGGGACTGTTTTCAGCTCTCTTTTATTGGGGGTACTAAGCCTATATAAACTTTGGGGAGTAGGTAGTATACTCATTGGCCAGGGCTGAAGGGCTAAAAATGCTTCATTTATGTTAAGAGGAAATCCAGGTGCTAGATGGACATGTCCTTATAGGGATAGAGGAAGGTTTTCTGTAACCTGGCCACCAAACTATGTGATTACCTCAAGTGGCAGAGGCGGGAGTCAAAAGGCTTGCATGCGCTAAGACATGCTGACCCACAGCAAGGAAGAAGCAGTCCTACTGCTGCTGGGTCTCAGGAATAGATTTTTGGGGTTTGGACACATCATGACTTCACTCTTGCTCTGGACTGACTCCCTGAGTCACACAGCCTTCGCAGCTCCACAGCTGCTTTTTTGCCTGTTGATATGGATAGAATATGCTAACTGCAGATTGGTCAGTCCTAAAGAAGATGTCTGTACCACATCTTCTCCACGGAAGGCTCATAGCTTATCATGGAAGAGAGTACAAAAAGAGGGTAAGAGGCAGAGTGTATAGATGACTACAATGAAACAATGTAGTGTCCTGTTTTCATGATACTATAGAATAATGGTACACACTAACTCACAGTAGTTAGGTAGCTGTTATAGCATGCGTGAGACCTTTGAAATAACAAGCTATATGAAAACTCAGCATAGAAGAGGGAGTGATCATGGAGTCCTATTCGTAGCAGAGGACCAATTGGCAACTGACTTCAAGTGGTGATGTTGGGGTGGGGGGAGGATTAGTTGTTGGTCAAAGTGGTAGCCCTGAGAGACCAGCTAGCTCATCCCCAATACTGGCCCTGCACCTATACTCACAGCACTGAGTGTACTCGGTGGGTAAAAAGAAATAAGAGAAAAAATAAATGGAGAGAAAAACGAAACAAAACACAAACAGTGTATGTTTTTGAGAAAACAGTGGTGGGGATTTGAAGTAGGAATTGGAGTAGTGAAATCAAACAGTAGACTAGCTCAATAAACATTGTATACATATGAGACATTCTCAAACAGTAACTAAAAACCAAAAGAAAATATATCAATCTCATACACCATCATCTATAACAATAAACAGAAGGAGATATGCAACTATGGATTTATATTGAGTCCTTTAAATATTTTTGACTCATTTGATTTCATTGTGCTGAGAATAAGGTGTTGTAAATTTAACAATAATAACATTGCAGATTACTTTAACGAATATGAATTATCACTGAATTTACTCTGGATAATTTGTGACAAAGTCAAGAATGAAAACTGAAAACAAAACTAAAACAAATATAACTTTTGTTGAAATGTCAAGTGGAAGGAGACTTCAATATTGTTAATAGAATTATAATGATTCATTATTATTAATAAAATTAAATAGTGTTGAAATGGTATAATAATGGTGTACACACTGCCCAAGACTGGGCATGAGGCAGTTAGCTAAATTACTTTGTAAGGCCCAGGAGAACTGTGAGGATTTAACGAAAAATTGAGCAGACATCATGGGAAGAAAGGGAGATGGTTCTCCATTCCCCTTCGTGGGAAGTGGCAGAGGCAACAGACAGCACAGCAACCAGCATCCCACATAGGGCTCCATGTAAGCGGCCATTGAGAGCAGGCCTAAAAGAAGCAGAGATTCTCAGCTCTTCTCTAAGCCTTGGTCACTGTTGTGCTTGGAAGCCTGTGAAAGGTGGAAAATCAAATAGGAAATAGATGATCAAATTAACAGAATCAGAAATGAACGAGAGAATATTACATCATGATGCCAAGGAAATCCATATTGTAATGAATAACCCGAAAACACTTGTACTTCATTTTTTGGGGAAATCTAAAAGAAATAGATAAATTTCTGGATTTACCCAAACCACAAATGTTAAATCAGGAAGAGATCATCAAGTTAATGGACCCATAATAAATAAGATGCAAACAGTAATAAACACCCTTCTGACTAAAATATCCCAGGGTTGGATGGATTCACAGCACAGTTTACATGTGTAATGTAATAAACCTGGTTAAAGAAGTGGGGTTCCTGAATTTGGCAGTGGAGTTTATCATGAAGGTGTGAGAGGGAAGGGGGAATTATAATTGAATAAAATACTTGTGAATTCAAAATCCTTATTTGGTGCCAAGTCTTTCCATTTACCTTGGAGTCCTCAAAAATTCCTCAACAAAAACATTTTTCGAGACAATCGAATATTAATAAGTTAATTAACTATTAACCTGGAAGAAGACTCAAAGAGTTTTTTTCCTTGCATTTGTTGTGAAAACAACAAGGTTTACATCTGAGATAATGATCTGAAAGGCAATCTGACCTTTAGATGAAGATGTGGTTTCTTGATGAACATGGAACCTTCAGAGTGATTTTAGTAACAATCTGAATACATCATGCTGCTCAAGTATGGTGCTGACACCATACTTTCATGCTTAATTAAACATGTGAAGGCCTATGGGAGCTCTCTTTCCTACACCAGATGTGGCAGTGTCGGAGGGCTGCAAACAGCCACATCCCATGGAGGCAGAGGTGGGAAAGAAGGTTGAATATATCGGTCATACAGAAGCCTTAGCACCAGTGTCTGTCAAGGGCAGCTGAACCAGAGAGGGCTGTATTTACCTGTTCTAGTTCTATTCTCGTGAAAAGACAAAATCTCTAGAATACTTTTAACAGTTTATGTGTGTGTGTGTGTGTGTGTGTGTGTGTGTGTGTGTGTGGTGCATGAACTAATAAAGGAATCTTACATCTTTTTAACTCTGTTCCTTTTTTACATCTGACACAAGGTTAATTAAATAGGTGTACATTTAATGAAGGTACTGATGATAAATCATTAAGGAATTCATTACAAAAATTATTTGCTATATATATTATTTACCATGTCTTGAACATGAAAATATATTTGAAATTAATAAAATGTTTGTATTGTTTATCTTACATAAAGAAGGAAATTTAGGATGAATATTTGCCACTGTAAGATATAGAGAACTATTAAGTTTTTTAAACTGACTGATATTTTGATTCTTTTAATGGTGAATACTAAGAACACCACTTTGTACAAGTACACAGTACAAAATAACAGAATCATGCTTGGGGACATTAAACATTACTTGAAATGCTTTCCTACTCCCCCAAAATTTCGCTGAAGTAAATTTTGTTGAGACTCAAGGTAGCAATGCAAATAGCAATTAAAAAGTGATCAAAATTCTAACACAATGTAATATATTTAGTGTGGTATTTTGACTTTTTTTTACTGGGAGATGATAGCAGAAAAATATCGGAAGAAACAGAAAGCTTTGTACAATAACCACATTGCAATTCATACCTGATAATAATCTGAAATCTGAGCTAATGTGTTACACAAAACATTCATTTATCTTATTTGATAAACTCGCACAATCAGTCCACATAGTGCATGCTTCACATCGTAGATGTAGAGACTTTGCAGAATGCACAGAGTTGATTGCTTCAGAAACACCCAGATTTACTATTGACCACTTCTTTTTAAAACCACCTCATTTATTGTGGTATTTGCAATCCACAGTTTGAAAAACTGGTAATGACTGATTTTAGTGTAAAAAAAGGGGGTGGGGGGAAACCAAAGTCCTGAATGATCTCCAAGCAAATTGTTCTCATCCCAAAATCTTTTATTAGGGATGCCAAAAAAGCGTATGTTGTAGCAAACTATATTTTCTAATTACCCTGTGTTCTTAGGCACACTGATAAGTGTATTCTGAGAGGAAGGCGTGTTTAATTACAGAGTCTTTGAAGACACCCTGCTCTCAGGGTGGGGTTGCTCTCCTGGCTCTTCAACAATAACTAGGAAATAAATAAATAAATAAATAAATAAATAAATAAATAAATAAATAAATAAATAAGCAAGAAGCAGCCAAGGGACTTAGAAACAATGTGCGTTTGAAGGAAAATAAAAAGAAAACTGCTCTCAACAGAGGTTGTTGTCCCCCACCCCCAAGCTATAAGTGCACTCTTTATATGTCTGGTTCTAGAGGTCAGAGGAGAGCCTCAGATCCCAGGAGCTGCTGTGTGAGTATTGGGGTCCAAACCCTAGTACTCTTTGAGAGATTCAAGTGCACTTAATCACTGGGCCATCTCTCCAGCCCCATGTTACTATTTTGATCCCATTGTACAAAACTGCCTCAGTAGGAGCATGCTGGAGGGAACTCATCTGTGGAGAGAATCCTCTGCTATTCCTGGAGCTCTGCCAAGCCAACTCTTTCAGAGTTGATTTCCAGGCAATTTCTGGTGACTATTTGAAACACACAATTTGGTAACTTTACTTTTGTTTGTTCTTATTCAGTTGCTCCTGGCATTTCTGTTGGGTGTTTTAAGCACCTGTTTCGATGATATATCTTAGATGTTTGCTTCTTAGAATTTCTTCTTAGATTACTAAATAATAAATTAATATATTTGATGTGAAAGTTTTCCTACACATAAATATTTGCAGTTGAGAAACATAGATGATAAAAGACTCTCTAGAAGCCATGTCTTTTGTGGTCATGCCACTTTTAAAAATACGATAATGACCACTAAATATATTCGATGTCCTTCACAAACTAAAGTCTTGTCATAGTTGTGTTCCTTTAATAATTATGACCCTTGTGATGACCCTCACTTGATATCATTCTCTCATTTAAAATATCTGTAACAATCAGATATATCACTAAAATTAGAAATTCAACCCTCAACATTTCATAGCAAAATACAATTAACCACAAACTGTAAATTACTTTCCTTAGCTCGAACTTTTTGAGTTATTATTTTCTGTGGGAAATATTTACTTTCATTCTTTCTGTCTCTTGAGAATGACAGACATGAGGACTGCATCTACATCATTCTTGCTTTTGCACCCCTTCTATGCCCCTCACACTTCTTCCTAAACTGATTACTGCTGCTTCATTTATGATTATTGCTGCAAATACATATATATGAATATATGTGTAAACTCATTTATGTGTAACCTACAAAGTCTGTTTAGTGCTACTGAAATGCAAATGTTTGCTCAGTTTTCCTCTTGAGATTAGACTAGCTTTGTGCATGTTCATTTTTGATGAAAGCTGCATTTTCATCTATCAGGAGCCATTGATCAATTTTGCCTCTTAGTATAGGGGAACTTGTAGAATTTATGCAGTCTCACAGTAGTATGTTAACTGGCATTGCCATTATGCCAATCTTGTTCAGGCAAACATGTTGTTGAGATGTCATTGGTACATTTTCTTTGCCATGGCTATGGGACACAATGTAGAAGCAGACATCCTGTTCCTCTGACTCCTACAATATTTCTGTTCCACCTTCCATGAATTTACCTAAGACTTAAGGTAGATATTGCATTGCAGATATATCAGGAACATATGGACAGCCATCTCTCTTTTTTTTTTTTTTTTTTTTTTTTTTTTTGCATTTTGCTTAGGTGTGGATCTCTGTAGTGGGTTCTGTGGTAAAGTAAGAAGATTTTTAGATGAGGGGTCAGAGATTATCTGTGAGTATAAGGATGATTATTTAGGATACAAATAAAAATTATACTCATTTAGAAAACTGGCAAGAAAAAGTTTTTCTGTATGACTTTAACATCCACAGCCTTAGGTATTTGGCTAGGTTTATAATATCAGACAGAAATTTTTCTACTGTTCATGGTCTTTAAGTCCCTTTTCACAGCTGTTACCAACTCCAAAGATAAAAGTGCATCATTGCTACCTTCTTGTCAGTATTGTCATTGTTGTGATTTATATACTTTGATAAAATATCTCCTTTTGCCACCTTCATAACATACTTGGTCACCGTAAGTGCCTCATGGAGAAGGCTTTCAAGTATGTTCCAGCTCGGTTCCCCCTACTTCTATATCTGCAGTTTGCGTTGTATTTAACAGTAGGTTATTAAATTCAACCTCTCAACAGCATCCATGTGCAACGGCAATACCCATACAGGCCGGGAACTATTTTGCATTCTCCAAACTAACAACTTGAGATATGGTTTCTGTATATGGAACTGGGGTTATTGGTAGATAGCCAATGGCTCTGGCATTTGAAAATTTGGAAAGAATACAATTTATAAACAAAGTATAAAATAGTACCAATTTCAGATTGTGATCATGTTGTCTTTGGATAACCAAGTTTACCAGAGCAGGAGCAGACAATGGTGGCAGACTGTTCATTCTCTTGGCCATGCAATGAAGAAATAGGAATGGTGTTTTCTAAAAGTTGCTTCAAAGGCCCAGTCCCTGAGAACTACCTTTCTTCTATTAATTCTCAGCAACTTCCAGAAGTAGCACCAACCCTTGGCATATGAACATTCAGATCTTAATTTGCAAACAATAACACCAAGGCATATACCCAAACATATACCCTCAAGATGTTTGTAAGGAACCCAAAACCTAAGAAATTTTATTGTGAAATGATTTTGAAATAAAGTACTTTTTATCAGAGAGATAAAGATTATTAAACTGATAAATGCCACCTTAAGAGACATCGTACTTCAAGGAGCAATCCCATAGGTTTTATCCTATAGTGTGGCAATTTAACCCCACATAATTATTTCTGGACTGTGATGTACACAGGAGAAACAAGCATTAATATTCCCAGTTGCTACAGAGTCTTGATCATAAGCTTGTTTCAAAATGTGTCCATTTCCACAGGGCAGCTGCTAAGGTACAGAAGACCAATCTTACCATTCACAAGAGAGAAATAAAACTTCCCATTTTTCCATTGATAGAACAGTTAAATGGACCCCTGAAGGGGACTTAATATTTTTTTAAAAAAATAGCTTTGAGCCACTTTGAAAAAAATGCACTAAAAAAAAGAACTCTTCAAGTCTAAAATTACAGACATGTTTATAAGTCAAGATACTTCATTTTTATTTGTTTGTTTCTTTAGCTAGGAGAATGATAACATATCAAAAGTGTTGGCTGATAAACAACACCATAATTTGTAAAATCACAGCTTTCCTAATGTCTAAACTTATAATTCTAACCTGCTCAAGTTGGTTTCCCACTTTAGATAATTTATGACCAGTAAAGTGTTTTTTTTCTCAATTCTTGTTAGCTATTGAATAGCTTAGACCTATATTCTATGTTCCTTTTTTTAATATTTAAAATGTCTGCCCCTTAAAAAATAAACTTATTATATACATCATCCTTATGAAATAGAAGGCATAGGTCTTTTGGACACATAGATATTTTAAAGAAAATTTTATTTTATTTTTAAAAAAATAACAAATATATCATGTTTATATACACATAGGGAATCACAATAGTAATATAAGTGAATTGAAACAGCCTAAGTAATCTATGCTTTACAATACAAACAATATATCCCTTGTTTTACTTAACCTTCTATTCAGTCCTACAGTGAAAACTGAATAGTAAATATTCACTTTTTTCCAATAAAAAGTTGTTTAAATTTTTATTTTTAATTTAGATATAGATATCTCATCCTAGAACAGTGGTGGAAGTACCCTGCTCCATCAGATGCCATGCTAACACACAGAACCCTAGGTAAGTCTCCTGTATGTGCCATTCAGTGTCCACCCAACCTGCCCCCAGCCACTCCCTATCTTCCAGTCACCATATTCTGGCCCACAACTCTGGTGAAGGCCCCATGATCCATCAGAGGCCAAACACTCAAAAAACTAGGTAAGCCCTAGTGTCCCCAACCTTCTCCCTTCAGGTTCTCCCAGTCACCTATGATGCCCTTCAAATTTATGGACCTCTTTTTCTTTTTTATTAATGTTACATATTTATGCATGCATAATCGCATATATTAATCCATCTACAAATACAGCCTGCTGAGCCTATGTAGTGCTTCTCATATGAATATAATCCATATAATATAATAGCCACTGATTTTCTGTATCCCTTCATCTATGGGTAGTGTCCCATGAGATTTTGTTATCCATGTTGGTATTTCTGGTACTGTTGTCATTGTCCAGATTTTGTTTAGGATACCACATTGTTGAGATGTCATGGGTGCAGCATGCTATATATCTCCCAGGACATATTCCTTTATTCTGGCTCTTAACAATCATTCAACTCCCTTTCCTCATATTATCTGAGCCTGGACTATGGGAATCCTCATTTAGATGTATCATTTGATTCAGAGAACACTGTAATGGTTGATCTATTTAATTAAAAGAAACATTAAAACTAAATACGTGTAAAATAATTCAGTCTTTAAAATATACCAAAGAAAACATTTCAATCAATAAGATATGTGGGCTTGAGTTGAGCACAATATATTCTCATCATTGACCCTGTGAATTACAAACAACACCACTATTTTCTACAATGCTATTATAGTTCATTTAGAAGATAAGAATATACCACTTGGCTCACAGAAGAGAATATATAAGTTGTGGTTTACTCATGCAGTGTGACACAAGTGAATGTGACCATGTGCTATATTCATATTCATTGCCTGCTTTCATATGGCATTTTGGAAAATATAAATCTGTAATAATAAAAAATACATGTGTGTTTTGTATGTGTTGGGGAAGGAGAATGATTCTAAAACAGGCATTTGCAAGTTATTAAAATTTTGTTTAGTGTGTTTTTGTTTATCTATAAGGATGGAACACCAGCCCTGACATACAAAATATGACCAACTGAAGCAAAACCCTACACATACTATCAGGTCCTTTGGAAAAGATATTTTATTATTCCTGCTGAGTGAATGCGAAAACAATATATTTTAGAAAATACAATCATTGAGTTTTATAATCCTTTGCTTCCAAACCCTTCTAATGTATTATGGAAATGAATGCGTTTATGGAAGAATTCACGACCTGTCCCATCTCTCACTGTTTATCTATCAGCTATCTATCTATCTGTCTATCTATCTATCTATCTATCTATCTATCTATCTATCTATCTATCTATCATATACCCAGCTGTCTGTATCTATCAATCATATATCTTTCTATCACCTATCTATTATCTACATAATAGTTAATCTGCATCTCATATATAAGATCATCTTATCTACATTGCAGATGTTTTAAATAACTGTCTTTAAATATTACCATACTTTTCCATCCATGAAATATTACTAAATTTTGTGGGAATTATACATTGTTCATGATACTAAAACTTGGTGCAAACCCTACAAAAAAATGTGATGCTTCCTCAAAATGTAAAACTAGACTGTAGATCAGATCACATCACATGCACACACACACTGATGTATGAATATATGCATAAATCTACTATGATTTCTCAGTATTACTTCCAATAACGGTTAAGAATAAAAAGAGAATAACTATCAGCAAACTCTAAGCTTAATGAATAACTATGGAAAAGAATGACAGCTTGAACTGCCAAAACACGGAAGGATTCTCAAGAATGAGACTTACTGTGTAATTTCTTGAATCACAAGCAAACGCCACAAAATCATGAAGTTCAAGTGTCCTAAAGCATTGATAATCCACCATGTTCTCTGCACAGGCCAACATACAGTGCTTACAGTAATTTATGCATTTGTAAACAATAATGTTTCAACTATATTTTTATTGATTATTTAATGATTTTGTAATATACATTATAAAATGTATTTTGATAATCTCTGCCCCTAGATTCCTACTCCCAACTCCCTCTAGTCCTCCATTTTGTCTCTCTTCTTACTTCATGTCTTCTTTTGGGAACAGGGTCCTGAGTCTAGTTAATGCTTTTTCCCTTCATTAAAAATACATAATTTATCCTGTTGATAATTATTCTTCCCTCTATTAATAATATTATGGCATATAAACTATTTCCAAAAATGGAAGTTTATGATAAGTTAGAGTCTGGAAACAACCTACTGTATTTATTCTACCATTTGGAATACTGCATGAAAAAAAAGTGTTATTAAATTTAAGCCAAAGAATGGTGAATCTAGCAATCATCCAGATAAATTAAACAAACCTACTTACATAAAGGCTTTCATTCTGTTACCACAGACCTTGTAACAGTGCTTTAAAATTTATTTGATATTAGCTACCACTGCATGTGGTGGCATACACCTTTAATCCCATCACTCAGGAGGCCGAAATAGGGAATCTCAGAGTCAGAGGCCAGCCTTTTACATAAAGAGTTCCAGGCTATCCAGTGTTATATAGTGTCACCCCGTCTCACATGAAACGTGTATTTTAATTAAAATTTTGTAGTGGTTCAGTGGCTAATTTGCTTGTATTTTAAAGCTAAGGATTGAAAATTATGATCCCCATACCCCACATAAAATCTGGTTTAATGTGGGGTCCAGTTTATAATCTTATACTTCAGGAAAAAGACATGGGGTTTGGAATGACCGTAGGAGCAATCGAGATTACAGGAATAAAAGAATCCATTAGCTTCTGAAAGAAGTCATGCCCAAGAAAGTTAAGTGAATAATGGAGAAACACACTCAAATTTTTGCAATCTACATACTGGAAAGCATATGTGTAACTGCATTCAAGTATCTACCTATACGTAAGCACATACACAGACATACACACTTCAAACATACATACACACAAACACATAGAAGAAATTTAGAAATGATTACACTGGAAGATTAGCTATGTTTACATGGGAAGGGGGCAAAATTCATACCTATTGTATAAGTTTAGCATGGCTTTTAGTACTTTTATGGAAGAATTATCTCTTGAATATTAACTTATGTTAAACTTTTAGTAAGAAAATTAGAAAGTGAAAGTGGGTTTCCTTTTAGCACTTTCTACTTATTTTGGGTTTCTCACCAGCTAATAGATATATAGAGGCATTTGCACATTAAATAACTCAAAAAGCAATACCTAGAAATAAATTTTCCATATAACTGAATTATGAGATTTTTTTAATGACAAATGTTAAGCAAAGATTTTTGCTCATTTATTATTTATTTGTGAGAAATCTAAATTTCCAAATAGCACCCTGTAGGGATAGAATCCACTGTAACATGTTGGGACTGTTTTGTGACATTAGACACTTGGTGATTAAGGAACCCTTTAATGATTCATGCAGGCAGATGGAGGGCATTCTGGACAGATGGTAAGACCATCCTGCATATGTTAATGTCCTCTGAGGAGTAAGCACTCTCCATTCACTTGCACTGACAGAAATCTACCCTTCTGCTATAGTGGCCATTTGCTTGTCATTCTCAGTGTCACTGATGATATTATACAAGCTGAGAGAGGGGAGGCCACTAGGATTTTTTATTTCACAAATGAGCACGATATGAAATTGTTCAAACAGTTACAGAATGGAAATTTATACAGTAATGTGGGCAATAATGATATATCCCACATCAACAAATAGCCCGCATCAAACAGGCAGCATACAGTAGCTGGTCTGAGACCCCTGACACATATACAACAGAGAAAGGCCTGGTCTGGCCTCACTGAGAGAAAATGCACCTAATCCTTGAGAGACTTGAGGCCCCAGGGAGTGGGGAATCTTGGTGAGGTGGGGGCGGATGGGGACATCCTCTTGGATACTGGGGAGGAGGAAATGTGGAGGCAGACCCGGGGAGGGGGATAACAACTGGACCTTAAAAAATGATTAAGGATAATTTTTAAAAAAATACAGGAGAATTGGTATCCGCCTACATCTAGAAATAGCCTACAATCAGCTAGTCTTTTACGACATCATGGAGTGTGTGTGTGTGTGTGTGTGTGTGTGTGTGTGTGTGTGTGTGTGTGTATCACCAACTATCTGAGTTCATTGCATAGAATGGATCAACGTAGTACACATCATTCACTGACTGTAATTCTAAGATTCTAGTCTCGCTGCTGAACTTACACTTTATGAACAGAATCATTCTCATATAAAAGAATGCATTTTTCCTTTTTAGTATTTTCCATAAAAGTGTGTAAAGAGTAGGAAAGTGTAGAGTTTTAACTGAGTTGTAGACTATTTGGAAGCTAGCAGTGACTGGACAAATTGCTGTTAGGAATACATTATTGGAAGATATTGCAAAAGAGACACAAGACATGATTTAAGAGGATTGCAAGCAAATCAAATTAGCTCAAGATATTACAACTGTTTCTTATCTTTGTTCCCTAAATAAGGGTGTGTGTGTGTGTGTGTGTGTGTGTGTGTGTGTGTGTGTGTGTGTGTGTGTATGTGTGTGTGTTTATACATGTGTCCATATGTGCTTCTGTTTTCAATGTGCATTGACCTACTACTAATTAAAATGGATCCCTTCCAAGTGGATAGATGTCTTAACATTATTGATATGTAAATGTGACCTGTTTAGAATCATCAATTTTGTGACTATAATAATTCTAAAATTAAATGGTAGTGGATTGAGGCAGGCCCTGAACTGGATATAAATATAGAGACATACAGAGGAAAAGAATGTCATATACAGAATCCAGAGAAGTCTGAAAATACAAAGGAACACAACCAGGGAGACAAAGAGAAAATTACCAAAGATTAATACTATCACCAGAAAATGGCAAAGAAGAAAAAAAAATACAGATATTCCAGAGCCTTTGAGCAAGCATGGCTCTATAAATAACTTGGTATATAATCCCTACAATTAAGTAACAAGAGTTTGTTATTGTTTTATGTCATTCAAAATTGCAACAGTTTTTAGGAAAGCCTAGAAAATGTATATAGTGTCTATGATTTCTAAAGTCAAAGTAAAGAAACTTAGTCTTCTATGGTCTCCGAAATAGGAACGGAAAATCCTGGTGCATCTATGACATTTCACTTAAGTTCAGGCTGTTCAATTATGTGAAGCTTGTTCAGTGGCAAAAATTATAAGTGAGCAAAACAGAATGCCTTTTGGCTCACATGAAAATTGCACTTCCCACAAATGCATATTATATTAATGGAGGGTGAAATGCAAAATGATATACTGTAAATTCCATATGGACAAACATGATTATTAAGCAATGTAATATAACACAGATAGAGATGATAAATTGCAGTCTCACTTTCTTTGAAAGGGCATCTTCTGCTTCTGGCTTTTGGATGTGGTTGAATATAATTTGTGATATTTACTATTTCCATTATCATCCAAAGACACATTCTGCAGCGACAGAAATTCCTATTTGAAATCATGCATTTTAAGCAACTACAGCTATATAGCCAAGAGGCTAGTAGTCTATCAGCAATGATTGATTAGGAGTTAATCAATTAGAGCAAAGGCTTCTGGTTTTATATTGGTGCCTGTAAAAATCTCCATACATACACCTAAGCTTAGTAGAACCTCCTTATTATTTCAGCTAGAGAAAAGGCCCATAAATAAATTCAGGTTTGTTTCTAACCATTTAGACTAGTTGTTATTTATTTTTCCTTCCTTAGGACATATTGTTTTGAAATGCGTTTTGGATAATTTTTATACTTTTTGTAACTACTATATTTCATTTCCACTTTAAGTAACTTCACATTGTCTTAGAATAACCAGAAACTCTAGGCAGGCAGAGTGAATAGACTAATATCAGAGACTAGACTCTAAAGTAAGGGAATCAAAGAATAGTTTTTAATTCAAAAAATAAATAAAGTCAATTGGCAGAGACCACAGAACCTTCCAACCAGTGATTTCTTCATAGTATTATTCATTTTGTTTCAAAAAATTGTGCCTTTGCAATAATATAGTGAAAATGTTATTAAATGAAAACCATAGGGAAAATCACCAAATGTTTAGAAATAATGAATGTAATTAAATCTTTAATTTCATATGAAATTCTGAAATGAGAGAAGAAAGGAATGAAGGAAGGAAAAGAGACCACCTGTGGTAAGGAAAACTGTTTCCTCTGTCATTTCTCCGTTTTGTTTTGATTTTTTTCTATTTTGTTTTTATTTTATTCTCTTCCTTCCTTCCTTTCATCACTCCTTCCTCCCTCCCTTCCTCCTTCCTTCCTTTTTCTTCTCTTTTCTTTCTTCCTTTCTTCCTTCCTTCCTTCCTTCCTTCCTTCCTTCCTTCCTTCCTTCCTTCCTTTCTTTCTTTCTGTCTGTCTTTCTGTCTTTCTGTCTTTCTTTCCTTTTTGGAGAGGTTTTCTTAGAATCAGCTAAGTAGAATGGACTGGACTCAAAGTCAATGATAGACCCTGCTTCTGCCTCCCAAGTAATGACATTGAATGTGTGCCTTTCTACTGACAAGCTATCTCTCAGTTTTTCTAAAATAAAATAATAGTGTTGGTCATAGCAAATAGTTTGATGTGTTAGGTCACTGTTTCATTCAACATTTGCACGATGTGTTATTATGGAAATAGGTTCATATTCTTATGGGACAGGCACATATTAAACAAACAAAAAGTTCAACAAATATAAAAGTTCATGAACAGAACACCAATGGCTTATGCTCTAAGATCAAGCATCGACAAATGGGACCTCATGAAATTGCAAAGCTTCTGTAAGGCAAAGGACACTGTCAATAGGACAAAACGGCAACCAACAGATTGGGAAAAGATCTTAACCAATCCTACGTCCAATAGAGGGCTAATATCCAATATATACAAAGAACTCAAGAAGTTAGACTCCAAAAACCCAAATAACCCCATCAAAAAATGGGGAACAGAGCTAAACAGAGAATTCTCAACTGAGGAAATTTGCAGGGCTGAGAAGCACCTAAAGAAATGCTCAACATCCTTAGTCATCAGGGAAATGCAAATCAAAACGAGTCTGAGATTCCACCTCACACCAGCCAGAATGGCTAAGATCAAAAACTCAGGTGACAGCAGATGCTGGCGAGGATGTGGAGAAAGAGGAACACTCCTTCACTGTTGGTGGGATTGCAAGCTG
>CM052716.1:13989435-14028201 GCA_028551405.1 Uromys caudimaculatus
TTTACACAATGGAGTACTACTCAGCTATTAAAAACAATGATTTAATGAAATTTGCAGGCAAATGGATGGAACTTGTAAATATCATCCTGAGCGAGGTAACTCAGTCACAAAAGAACGAACATGGTATGTACTCACTGATAAGTGGATATTAGCCGAAACGTTTGGAATACCCAAGTTTCACTTTCAGTAACAGCTGGACTGAGAGTGAGGTCTCAGATGGAGGAGTTGGAGAAGGGACTGAAGGAGTTGAGGGAGTCTGCGGCCCCATGGAGGGAGCAACAGTGTCAACTGGCCTGACCCCCCACCCCCGTCCTCCTGGAGGCTGGGCCACCAACCAAAGAATACACATAGAGCGACCCATGGTTCGGACCATATATGTGGCAGAGGAGGGCCTTGTTGTCCATCAGGGGGAGGAGAGGCCCCAGTAAAGGGGAATGTCAAGGTGGGAATATGGGAGTGGGCAGGCGGGTGGGTGGGAGGTGGAATTCCCTCATAGAGATGGGGGAAGGGGAGGGGATAGGTGGTCTCCAAAGAGGACACCTAGAAAGGGGGAAACATTGAAAATGTAAATAAAGTATCAAAAAATAAAAAAATATTAAAAAATTTAAAAAAATAAAATAAAATAAACATGAAAAAAAATTACAGAGGAAACTGACCACCATGCTGAATCAACATGAATGTAAACAGCTATGCATCCTCATTCCATCAACTTTACCAAGAAGGTAAATTTAGCATGAATGAACATGCAAAACAGAAGCATTTCACACATTGTCAGTCTTTTGCAGACTTTTAGCTGTAATTAAGTGTTCCTGTGCATGTGAGTGCATGGGCGAGTGTGTGTGTGTGTGTGTGTGTGTGTGTGTGTGTGTGTGTGTTTTGTTCTGTTAATATGTTTTAAATATAAAAATAATCATGGGAGAGATAGACCTGGGAATTAAACAATAAAAATATTGTTTCTCTTCCTCTTCGTATTTCTTGACACATTTTAGACTCCACCTGGGCTTACCACAACCATAATGCATAATTTTGTACTATTCTAAAAAAAAAAAAAAAAAAAAAAAAAAAAACCATGATTGTGGGACTGGCCACTCATTAAAGCCTGTGGACCTTATTAAATATGACCCTCAATGAATTCTAGGATGGATCTGTTAAGGGGAGAATCTCATAATTGATAAACTATTGGGTTACAAAAGTTCAAGTCTAATGTATATCTTCAGAGACTCTCTTGTAACTCAGAGAATTTGTTTTACTGCTTTTTCTTAATCCACTGCAGAAAGAAGTCCGTTTAGCTATATCTACATGCACACACACACACACACACACACACACACACACACACACGCTCACACACACACACACACGCTCACACACATATATATGTATACATATATATATGTATATATATATATATATATAAATCATTATAAGTACCCTGGATAAAAGAAAATATTATAAAAAGCAAATACTCATGGAATATTTTCAAGAAGAGTTTGTGGGCAATTGATATACATAGTGTAACTGTTTGAACTTTATGAAGTTTATAGATGTTGTTTGTAACGATCTCTAACATAATATAGTGGACTTTATATGTTTACAAAGTTTCTTAGTGTATATTAACTTAAAATACAGTGATAGTTAAGATTTAATCATATAGATAATGGATAGAATATGCATATTTGAGTCTTTGAAGTGCTAAATCACATTTTGAACAATACATTTATTTACCTTATATGTAACAAAACTCTGTAAAAACATCTGAAAGCAATGAAAACTGTACAGTCCAGTACTTGTATTTCCTTTACAATACAGATTCTCATGGCATACAAGGGATAACACAATAACTTCATCACACACTTTAATACTCTTCTAATTTTTAAAAATTTAGAAAGTAATACTCATTCTATATGTTTCAGAAGATTTTTAAAAGAACTAATATGTTACTCTGAATATACTCTGGAATTCATGGAACATCATATAAATATAAGCAAGTATTCTGATGTGAGGAAACAAAGCAAATGATCAATCTAGAGAGAAACGACCTTGAATCTTAATTTATTGAAATATTAATGCAGTCTGTATCATTTAATCATCACTGGATAACACAGTAAATACTTTGATGATACCCAGTTGTAGAATTGACACAGACACAAAGCTGAAATTAATATCTCTCGTATCAACTCAATAATGCCCAAGGAAATAACATTATATAAGAATTAGTGAAGGCATTTTTATATTTTGAAAGAGATTATTGGGCAGGCAACTTTCCTCATGATATCTAATTTAATATAAAGATTTAATACGTGCAATGTCAATGCAATAGACTGCAGGTTTGTCCTTCAGACAGGCATTGTACATAGAATTCTTAAGTTTTTGCAAGCTACTCCATACAGTCAAAATGTGGGTTTACTCCAACCGTATTTCTGTCTATGATTACATTCTATAATGATCAGATGACAGTGAGACTTAACAAATTATATTGCTCTTCTTGGACACTTACTGGTCATGTACATGAGGTATAAAATGTACGCAACTTGTATAATTAGAAAACACTTCAGTATGGTTTTGAAGATTTTTCATGAAATATTTTCATTTTTATTTCCATGAAAATATGCTTAAGGAAGAAGTAATTCCTTAATTAATGGTCTCAGACAAAAGGCCATTATTATTGATATGGAAAGCTGCTTATTAGCAATAAAAAAACAATCCCAATTATCTTATGGGAAATACTGGGAGTTACTGGGTTATGGCATAACCAATTTTATTTATAAAATTATTAGGTGACAAAATCGATTTATTGGAATAAATGCCAGAGCTTACTGTCTCCTCATTTGAAGTATGTATCACATGTAACTCATAAATTATGCCTTCTTTCTCGATACACCTGAAATGTTACTATGCATACAATAAAAGCACACTTTAATGAGCTGAGTGGATACTGAGTATTTCCCTTGCAGTGCCCCTTTTATTTCAATTAATTTAGCCTAACCAAACAATAGTATTCAAACTAATTTTTTTGATTGGGTAAATGCACTTGTATACAACAATTGCTGTAAAATAAAGTGAACATCAAATGTTAGTGTTTATAAAATAAATTTAACAAAGTCATATAGTAATTATCAAATGGTAAGAGACCATATTTAGTTTGAAACCAAAGAGAAGTTCTAGACAACATGTTTCTACTACCAATACCTATAGCTATTCCTCTCAGAAATTGAAGATACTTTTAGTTTTCTTCTCAAACATTTTAACATTAGATTAACATTCTCAGCCAACAGTTTATTTTTAAATTAAGAAGTAGAAAATATTATTAGAATATAAACCAATAACTTTTAGATATCTATAAATGCCCCCCAAATTACACATTTTAAACCACTGAATGTATATAAAGCTTGGTGATGTACACCGACTATTTTTAATAATTTCTTATAACATTACTTATATTTTGATGGTTCAGGAATAAACTTTGCCTTTATGTTCTAATGTCTGCCATGTTAAGTTTTTCATATATGTGATAATTACTGCTAAAAACTTTTAAAATGAGGAGATGTAAAAGTAGTATACAGAAATGTTTCTGAGAATTATAAAGCCTGCAGGAAACACTGTGTTATTAAAAGTATCATGCATACTGTCAAACTCCAAAAGAAAGAAATGCTGTGAACACGAGTTTAATTTATGAATGTAGTAGGCTGTTATTTTTTTAAAATACATATATTTGTCCTGACATGTATGCATTTCTGCTAAAAATAAGATCCACAAGATTTAAAGAACCTTAGAATAATAGACTTTGACAGTTTAATTGAATGTCCTTTATTTATAAAGGAGAAAGCTATAAGTATCAAGACTTTAAACAAAATTTTGAAACTATTCACACCATCGAATGCTTTTCTCAAGAGCTCTTAATGTGTGCCTAGCATAAAATTTGCCACGTATATATGCAAATGCATTTGCATGCAAGCATGCAAGCATGCAAATGCATTAAAGTATTCTATGATTCTTCATACAGTATTGGTAGCCAATATTCCTAGGATTCTATGCTATTTTTATTTGCTCTTTTTTCATTGCTTGGTCAGTCAGCAGACCCAGTTGGTGCTCAGAGCATAACTCTGGACTTTTCTTGAGAGCATTTTTGTAACACAGAAGTTGCTACTGTGTCATACAGCAACTTGGAAGCATGAGACCCTGTTAAGTTTGACCTGTATGAATCATTAATGGCGTAGGAGAGAGCTCCCGCTAAGAGAATAAATAGTATGTTTTCCGCTGAGAGAAGCCCTGACTTTTGGTTACAGTCAAGGTGAGAAGATCAGGCATAAGGCAAGGTCACTGAAATGGGAGACAGTTTAGAATTTCCAGAAGGAGGCTTATTCCCTTTATTTTTCAATAATTCTGAAAGGTCAAGGCCAGGATTGCTACCAGCATCTGAAAACAGTAATAAAAACGCTGTGGCAAACACATCATTTGAGGATACTTGGGATGAAGGTTAAAGAATCAAATCTTTTGGTTTAGTGTTCATTTCAAACTCCATTAATATTATGACATCCTCAAATTTAACTGAAAATATTTTAAAGTACACCATACTTAATTTGGCATATCATGTACCATTACGGAAAAAAATTACACCCACACAACACCTTTTAAAAGAGAATATATTACAATGGTTATAGTGTAAAAAGAATTTTTCACTCTGATACAGATTTACATTTTTTATTTTTTCCTGTCAGTTTTATGGATTTATAAAGAAATTTCACTACATGTAATTTTCCAAGTATATTGCCATTGTCTCAGCTTTCCAAAATTGTAATAACTATAGGCCCTTCCTTCTCAAAATATTTTTCTTGAGAAATTATTCATTATAATGAAAAATGAGAAAATACAAACACTTGACTTCTAAAGAAATGACAATATTTTGAATTAAGACTACAGCAGGAACAATGTCATGATTATAGACTCAGGGAAGAGATTAAAATTATTCCCAATCCTCTTTTTCTTGCCTTCTTCCATTGGAGGTTACAAAGACGTATTAGACATCTTAAATGCAGAAGAAATTCCTAACCTAAAACTTCCCAGACACATGACTTAATCTCAGTTCATAGTACTTGATAATGGGTAACTGGAAGTGAGTAGAACATTAGCTACTGACTATCACTAAACTCAGAAAATATGAGTTTTAAAAGGGTTTGCTATCAAATCTATCCTAAGGAGAGACATTATCTGTGAACACAAGCAAATATTCTTTTGGGTCTTACAAATCCTAAGAGACCACAGATCTCAGCCCAGACTACTATTCCCAGCAAAACTTTCAATCACCATAAATGGAGAAACCATGATATTCTATGAAAAAATTAAATTTAAATAATACCTTTCCAATAACCCAAGCCAATCGAGGATACTAGAAGAAAAACTACAACCCAATAAGGCTAACTACACTCAAGAAAACACAAGAAATAAATAATTTTACACCATATAACTTATAGAGGAGACACACACACACACACACACACACACACACACACACACACACACACACACAACTAGGTCCAACATCAAAATAGCAGAAAATAACAATCATTGGTCATTAATATATCTCAACATGAATGGACTTAATTTCTCAGTTAAATGGCACAGGCTAATGAAGTGGGGTTGGCTAAACAGAACACATCATTCTGCGGAATACAAGACACATCCCAGCAACAAAGATAGACATTATTTCAAAATAAAGGGCTGGAAAAAAGATTTCCAAACAAACAGATCTTAGAAACAAACTAGAGTTGCAACTCTTAATATCTAATAAAATAAACTTTCAAAAAAAAGTAATCAAAAGTGCTCATCAAAGGAAAAATCCATCAAGAGGACATTTCATTCTGAACATCTATCTTCCAAATTCAAGGGCACCCACATTTGTGAAAGAAACATTACTAAATCTTACATTACACATAGAAACCCAGACATTATGGTGGAAGTCTTCAACACCCCACTCTCTCTAAAGGTCAGGGCATCTAGAAGAAACTAAATAGAGAAATAACAAAACTAACAGAGGTTATGACATATAAGACATATATCTATGTCAGGGTTTCTATTCCTGAACAAAACATGACCAAGAAGCAGGTTGTAGAGGAAAGGGTTTATTCAGCTTACACTTTCCACACTTCTGTTCATCTACAAAGGAAGTCAGGACTGGAACTCAAGCAGGTCAAGAAGCAGAAGCTGATGCAGAGGCCATGGAGGGATGTTTCTTACTGGCTTGCTTGCTTCTCCTGGCTTGCTCAGCCTGCTTTCTTATAGAGCCCAAGACTACCAGCCCAGGGATGGCACCACCCCCTACCACTCTTGATCAGTAATTGTGAAAATGCCTTACAGCTGGATCTCATGGAGGTATGTACTGAAGGGAGGAGATATATATATATATATATATATTCTCCAAACATAAGAAAAAAAATCTTCTTTTTAGTAACTCACTGAACCTTCCCCAAATTGATCATATAATGGGTCACAAAGGAAGCCTCAAGATACAAGATAAAAGATGATTGAAATAATCCAATTCATCTTATGAGATCACAATGGATTAAAACTGGACTTCAAGAATAACAGAAACAACAGAAAGCCTACATATTCATAGAAACAGAGGAAATTTCTACTCAAATATCACTGAGTCAGAGAAGAAATAAAGAAAGAAATTATAGACTTTCTAAAATTCAAAGAAAATGAGGGCACAGCATACACAAACTTACAGGACGTAAGCAGTACTAAGAGGAAAGTTATAGCACTAAGTGCCCTCAAAATGAAATTGGAGCGTTCTCACCCCAAGGAATTAAAATTACACTTGAAGGCTTATGGGACATGTGGAACATGCCACCAGACAGAAGAATTGAAGAACTGGTAAGGGTGAATAAGCTTAGACCCCATGATTCTCACATCTTAGACTGGCAGGAATTAAGCCATTCCATGGCATTATCTATCTGCTTTGGAACACATAACCATGATACCTGATTGAGAGGAGGACAATAATCATTAACATGGGGAAAACTCATAGTGACCTTCCCCATGCAAATAGAGCATCACTCACACCTCAAACTGATCCAATAGGAAATACATAACCCTAAATCCCACCCTATTCCTCAATAGTTACATTGTCATTGCCCACATGGAATAATGTGCAATTTATTTTATTGTGGATCTTCCAAAAATGGCTGTTCGACTGATCTGTAACACTTCAGGAAGAGTTCTCTCTCCTGAAACATTCATTACTGGACTTAGGAGCTACCTGTCAGACCAGACTAAAGCAGCTTCTACCCCTGCTGCTAGGGTTTAACAATGGAAGTTCTTTGGTGTATTTCTATGAAGTGAAGACCAGCAAAGACCAGCGAACTCCAGCAAACACCAGCAAAGACCAATGAAAATTAGCAAAATGTTACAGGATGTAGCAATGAAAGAGCATTGTCTCACTGTTTTTAGGTTTCTATTTATAGTCTTTCTTAACATCAGGAACCCTCTCAAGTGTCTGTTTTCAGGAAAACATCACATGCCCTCTCACAAGACAGCTTCCAGAAAAAAAAAATAGTAAAGAAACCAGAAATTTCTACTTCAATCAGGGAAAAGATAAAGTAGACCATTCTCTCCCCATGTTTTCAATATATACTTGAAGTTCTAGGTAGAACAGTAAGACAACTGTAGAAGATCAAGGGATAAATATTTGAAAAGAAGAAGCCAAAGTATCTATATTAACAGATGATATATGAGTATACGTAAGTGACCGAAATTTTCTATCATAGAACTCCTCCACCTGATAAACATCTTTACCATACTAGATACAAAAGTAACTCAAGGAAATCAGTAGTGTTCCTCTATACAAGTTATAAACCAGCTGAGAAAAATGTTAAAGAGATAATACCCTTCACAATAGCCACAAATAATATAACATACATTAGTGTAACACTAACAAAGCAAATGAAAGACCTGAAAGACCTGCATGACAAGAACTTCAAGTCTTTGAAAAAAAAAATTGAAGACGATATCAGAAGATTGAAAGATCCCTCATGCTCAAGGATCTGTAGGATTACCATAGTGAAAATGGTCATCTCACCAAAAGCATTTTACAGATTCAATGCAATCACCATCAAAATTCCAACACAATGCTATAGAGATCTTGAAAGAGTACTTCTCAACTTCACATGTTAAAAAAAAAAAAAAAAAAGCCCTGGATAGAAAAAACAATTCTGAACAACAAAAGGACATCTCGAGGAATCGCCACCCCTGACTTCAAGCTGCACTACAAAGCAATTATTTTAAAAGCTGCATGATATTGGTATAGAAACAGACAGGTTGATCAAGAGAATATTTTTGAAGACTCAGCAATAAACCCACTCACCTATGGATAGTTTATTTTTGACAATTAAACCAAAACCATAGAATGGAAAAGGGAGAGCTACTTCAACAAATGACGATGTTCTAACAGGATATCGACATACAGAAGAATGCAAGTAGATCCATATTCGTCCCCCTGTACAAACCTCAAGTCCAGTGAATAAAAGACCTCAATGTAAAACCAGATACATTGGAACTAATGGATCAGAAATTGGGGAATAGCTTTGAACTCTTTGGTACAGGAGAAAACTTGCTTGAACAGAACACCAATGGCTCAGGCACTAAGGTCAAGAATTAGTAAATGAGACCTCGTGAAACTGAAAGGCTTCTGTAAGTCAATAAGTACCATTAATAGAACAAAATGGCAGCCTACAGATTGGGAAAATTATGATAACCATTAACATAATCACTAGTCCTAAATCTGACAGAGGACTACTCTCCAAAATATATAAAGAATAAAATAAGTTAAACACCAAGAATCCAAATAAGCCAATTTAAAAAAATGGGGTACAAAGCTAAACATAACTCTTAAAAGAGGAATTTTGAATGGCAAGAATCATGTAAAGACATGTTCAATGTCCTTAGTCATTGGAAAAATGCAAATGAAAACAACTGTGAGCTTCCACCTTACACCAATCAGAAGTTAAGATAAAAAACTCAAGGCACAACATATGCTGGCAAGGTTGTGGAGCAAAGTGAACTCTCCTTCACTCCTGGTGGAAGTGAAAATTGTATAACCACTCTGGAAATCAATTTGGTGCTTTCTCAGAAATTTGGGAATAGTTGTACCTCAAGACACAGCTACACGACTCCTGGGTATAATCCAATAATGTGATCCACCATCCTACAAGGACACTTTTTCAACTATGCTCATAGCACACTTATTCATCATAGCTAGAGACTGAAAACAATCCAGATGTGCCTCAACTGAAGAATGGATACAGAAAATGTGGCTCGTTTACACAATGGAATACTACTCAGCCATTAAAAAGAAGGACATCATTAATTTCACAGGCAGATGGATAGAACTATAAAATATCATCATGAGTAATGTAACTCAGACCCAGAAAGACATGCATGACAGGAACCTAGCATCTCGGAGGCTCCACCCAGCAGCCAATGGAAAGAGATGCAGAGACCGACAACCAACCATTAGATGGAACTTCGGGACTCTTATGGAAGAGTTGGAAGAAGGACTAAGGAGCCCGAAGAAGACAGGGAATCTACATGAAGACAAACAGAGTCTACTAACCTGGACCCATGAAAATGTGTTCAGAGCCTGAATCACCAAGCAAAGAGTTAACATGGGCTAAACTTAGGCCCCACCGGCAAATCTATAGCATATAAGCTGCTTAATCTTCATGAGGATCGCCCAACAACTGGGGAAAGGGCTGTCCCTGAGCCTGTTGCTTGCTGCAAAGAAAAATAAAATCATGACTTCCCAGGTAAGTTGATGAAATTAGGAAATATTAATAATTTATATTAATTATATATTATATTAATTTATAAATAATTAGTATTTGTAAAATATTAGAAACTACTAAGTTTGTATTGAGTGAGGCAATCCAGACTCAGGAAAACAAACATTGCACATTCTACATTCTCCCACTTCTGCAGTGTGTGTGTGTGTGTGTGTGTGTGTGTGTGTGTGTGTGTGTGTGTGTATTATTTGGAGGACTATGCATGAGAACAGCAGAATAGAAGGAAAACAGATTTACCTGTATATATTACATAATCTAGCAATCATGATGCAATCATAAGAGGATATAAACTAAATATTTTACATGGATAGTGTTGTGGATTAATTATGCTGGGCCCATAAGAAGTGGCACTATTAGGAGGAGTGGCTTGTTGGAAAAGGTGTGGCCTTGTTGGAGGAATTGTAGTCAATGTGTCTGTGGACTTTGAGTACTCACTCCTACTGCTCAGTCTCTGCCTAGTGCAGAAACGTGTCTTTCTTGACTGTCTTCATATCGAGATGCGGAACTCTAAGTGCCTCCAGTACTTTGTCTGCATGCTGCCATGCTTCCCACCATGATAAGAATAGACTGAACTTCTGAAACTATAAGCCAGACCCACTTAAATATTTGCCTTTATAAGAGTTACCTTGGTGTGGTATCTCTTCAGAGCAACAACAGCCATAACTAAACTGAAGTTGGTACCAAGGACTGGGTATTTTCTTTGGTAGGCCTGACCATGCTGCTGTTTGGTGGAATGTGGACTTTGTGACTTTGGGAAGCAGTGGAATACTATAAGTGAGGCTTAATGGACACTACAAGTAGGAGCATGGAAGACAGTGGTGCTGAGGGTGATGTGGACAGTAGGGGCCTGGGTTTAGATGTTTTAGGGAAGAATGTTTTATGTGACCTAAAGACTATTCTTGTGATATTTTGGTAAAGAACATGTTTCTTTTTTTGCCCTTGTCTGAAGAGTCTGCCTGAGACTAAGGTGAGGAGATTCAGATAAATTGTGCTGACAAAGAAAATCTCAAATCAAGCAAATTTAGACTTGCCCTATGGTCACATTTATGAGGATCATTTTGATCAAGTATAGAATGATTAGAAAGTAAAAATACAAACTGTATGTTTCAAGTATTACAGCACCTAAGTCCTGTGTTCAAGGATATTACATGCAATTAAGGGAGTGTAAACTCCCAGCTAAGTTTTTTCTTTATGTTTTTGCAGCTGAACAAGGGATAGTTATATTAAACATTATTTTGACCTGGTTATTGTTTTCATTTGGACAGAAGAAAATATGATTATGTTTTAGATTGACAAGGGATGGATTGTGATGGGTATTCTTTGTTGTCAGCTTGACTATATCTAGAGTCAACTACCAGAACTTATAAAGCTATTTTGAAAAGGTTAAAACAGGCTTTTGTCCAGGCATGGTGGCACAGGCCTTTAATCCCATCATTCAAGTTGCCAGGCATGCAGATCTCTGAGTTCAAGGTCAGTTTACAGAGCATGTTCTTAAGGAAGTTACTTAAGAATTAAGACAGCCAAGACTAGGCAATGAAGGATATAATAGAACAAAAGGGCCATGTTCCAGCACTATCAAGCAGCAGAACTTGGCTGTTTCTACCACATAGCTCTCTAGAGTCAAGAATAGAAGGGATTGGTTCCTGGAAAAATTGATGCTTATTAGCTGAAGCTAAGAAACTAGTGATGATTGAGAAAAGACCACCATCAAAAGAAGGTAAAATCTTCTGAGAAATGTTTTCTGAGAGCAAAGAGAAGCTGTGTTCAAGAGATAGACAAGTTCATACCTCATGTTGCATCTTGGCTTCCTAATATGTGAGTATCACCCAGGCGGTACTGGTTTGGAAGGCATGAAGGGGTCATGGAGAGCAGCTGAGGCCTGTTACTCTGATAGGCCAGAAAAGGTCATTGGCGAAGAAGCAGCCTCAGTTGCAATTGATGGCCCAGGACATGTAGGGATAAAAGTAGGAGAATAAACCTGTTTTGCTTTCCAGACTCCATTTTAAGTTAACTTGCCCTTAGAGAGGCATGGTCCCACCCTTGACGTCTAAGAAAAATCATGAAGTATCTCTGGCAGTTGCAAAACAGGCACAGCAGCTGCAGCTACCTGATAATAACATAACCGTCTAAGAAATATAAGTTGTTCCCAGGTCAAGATGCTCCTTTTTGATGTATGGTCCCTCCTTGTGCTTAGACCAGATGTTGTTGAACTTCCATTACCCTCTCATGTAATGCCAAGGCTTGGAACCCTCAATTTGTGTTTTTTTTCTTTAAAAACCCCCTCCTCTAGACCTCAGGGCTACTCTTCTATCCTGTTGCATCACTTAGGTTTGCAGCCTAAGATGGAGCTTGAATGAAGACTCTCATGTGCTTGCATTGAAGTCTTGGTTCCTGGTGGTCTCTTTGGGTTATTCACAAACAATTGAAAGGTGTCATGCAAAGAAGTAGAGACTTGGTAGCATGAAAAAGCCCTATGAGAAGATACTGGTGAAGACTAGTTGCTGTAGAAGCCCCCAGTATACTGGAGATGCCAGTACCATGGCATGATCAGCAAGAAGAGCAGCAATAGAGTAGAGTCAACCACAGCCTAGAGTGCTACAGAGGGCAGAGTGAGAGAAAAGACCCAGGCGCTTTAGAGAAACCCAGAAGATCGTATGTGGATCCCAGATATTGAAACAAGAAGCCATGAAGTTGATATTGTTTTGGATAACCCAAGATGGTAGAGATTCCAGAGCTGTGGGAGATTGCTACATAGGAAGCTGCTAATTGGGAAAGGAAACAGCCCTAGAGAAATGGGTTGTTGCCATCAACAAAGCTGAAAGGAGTTAGAGAGCTGAAGAGCACCTTGACATCAAACCTGTTGTTGCAGAGTTTGGAGATTGCACAGTTGGGTTTTGATCTTATTTTGGTCCATTATTTCATCACTATGATGTTTGGGAGTGATAAAATAAGCCCTGTGATCTTGGAGGTATGTGATCTGCTTTTTAATTTTGATTTGTTAGGGGAATACATTTAAGTGATTACATGAACCTCAGAAGAAAATTTGAACTTCAGACTTTTAATATTCTTGAAACTGTTCTATAGACTATGGGGACTTTTAAAGTTGGACTAAATAATTTTTTTACATAAAGCTATGCCAAGGTATGTCCCCCATGAGCTCATATGTTTGGAAAAGCTTATCAGGCCCTGGGAGTAGAATGTGGTAGTTTGTATATTCTTGGACCATGAGGAGTGACACTATCTATTAGGAGGCATGGCCTTGTTGGAGGAAATATGTAGGTGGGCTTCGAGGGCTCCTATTCTTCTTTCTCTGCCCAGTGCAGGAAAGCATCTGTTTCTGATTGCTTTCAGATCAAGATGTAGAACTGTATGGCTCCTCCAGCACTGTGTCTGCCTGCATGCTGCCAAGCTCCCCACCATAAAGATATTGGACTGAATCCCTGGAACTGTAAACCTGTTCCAACTAAATGTTTGGTTTTATAAGAGTTGCCTTGGTTATGGTGTCTCTTCACAGAAATAAAAACCCTAAGACAGAGAATAGGTCTAAAGTAAAAGCAAAAGGATTATACAGCTGATACGAAGTCAGTATGGTTGAAATCACAGGGACAAATGTCAGGGAAGCAGACACCAGAAGTCCTATATGAGACATTGTGAAGACAGGGCTCCAGTCTCTGTAGTGAGTTACTCCTTGGTTATTTTTGGATAGAGCCTAAAATATTGATGTTAACACTGCACCTGGCAGGAAGCTAATTACTATGGCCAGAACATTTTCTGGAAAAGCATTTGACAGGAGCAGAGAAAAATAACAAACACCTGAGGTGGCCACAAATCTTGTGTCTTCTATAGATGTAATCACTATGCAGGATTGGACTTGTTTCCAAAGTCATTTTCTGTCATCTCTAACTATAGAATGCTGGATTTGAACTGAAAGATAATGAACAATAATGACACTGGTTTTCAGTGATATATATATATCATTCCATTCATTACATCTCAGATGATGTCCCATTTCCTGGTTACCCCTCCACAAGCCACCCCCATCCCACAACCTCCCTCTCCTCCCTCCCCTTTGCCTCTCTGAGGGTGCTCCCCCACCCTCCCACCCACCCTCTCCTGCCCCACTCTCTCAGCATCCCTCTACGATAGGTCATCGAACTTCCACAGGACCAAGGGCCTCCCCTCCCATTAATGTCAGTCAAGGCCATCCTCAACTACCTATGTATCTGGAGCCATGGGTCCTTCGCTGTGCCCTATTTGATTGGCGGTCTGGTCCCTGGGCTCACTGGGTGGTCTGGCCAGCTGATGCTGTTCTTCCTATGGGGTTACCGCCCCCCTCTGCTCCTGCAGTCCTTCCACCAGCTCCCCCACCAGGGTCCCTGGGCTCAGTCCGATGGTTGGCTCCAAGCATCCACATCTGCATTGGACAGTTGCCGGAGGAACTGTCCAAGGAGCAGCAATACTTGGTTCCTGTCAGCAAGTGCCTCTTGGCAATAGCAACAGATAACACTGATTTTCAATGGATTTTAGCCAACTATTTGATGAAAATATCTACTTGGAATTACATTATTCTTTCTTAAAAATACTTAACTTCCAGGTCATGCTATTTGATGTAACATCTAATAGAAGAAGATTTTAATAGTAGTTGAAGTTGGTATTTTGATAGGAAGGATCCGTGTTCTCACAACATATTGTTACTGTTGAATGTATGTTCTTCTATGGGAAAATGAATTCAGTTCATTTCTTTAACTGGAAAAATGTGATGCGCATGGTAGTTTCCAAAGTCAAGTATGGCCTTGGATGTTTCTGCTTCTTCTATGTCAATAATAAAAGTTAAAATACACATTTTTTTTTTATGGATTAACTTCTAATTTCCAAGGCCTTGGGAATGTAGAATAATCTAAGGCAGTGATAAATTTTTTAAAAATTCCCCCTTTGAGCCTGCCCTTAACATTTTCTCTTCAGCTTCTGTGTGATTCAACTTCTCTTTGACATTTTAAAATTCAGCAAGAAGAAAATGCTTATGAAAACCTTTGTGCATGAAAAGAATGAAAAGAATTGGCTTCTTTCTTCTCCTTCCAACTCCATTGCTGCTGTTCTGTGCTCCCCTGTTTAACATAAGATTTGTTCAATGCTATAAGGCCCTTGTCAAACTCACAGAAATTTTTTGGTATTTTAAAATAAAAGCAATATTTACAAGTATTTAAATCTTACTAGTTATTTAGTACAGTAAATATGTGGGCAAAAACTTTCCCATGAAAATTTTATCTCATTTTTATCATACCTTCTTTTCTCTGTTATAAAATTTACTGAAGATGAAGATGTCATTTTAAACATTACTTATTTTTTAAATAAAACTCTAAGAAGATAATAATTCATCAGCAACACAAGTGCATTTGTGTCTGCTATTCTCAGTCAAGATACTTAGATCATAGAGTGTAATAATTGCTAATGTTCTATGGGGGTTGAGTCTAAGGAATGCACCAAGACACAGTAACAGGGAAGGAAAAAAAATCTTTCAGGAACTTAAACCTAGAAAACTAATTAGGGACAGCTGATGAATGACAAGAGCAAGAGAATTTTTATTCTTCAGGGAAGATTCCCAAGCGGGTATTCAATACCAAACAGTATCCGAGAAAAATCATATACATAAAAGTAAGATTATACAGACTATGCAGGTTATATTTATATATTTAAGAGCATAAATAACAATAAAAGATAAAATAAGAGAGCTAGCAAGAGAGGTTATATAACAGAGGTTGCCAGGAGGAAAAGGGATTGAGGGAAAACCAGTAGTGTATTTTAATTTAAAAAAAAATTAAAAATATCATTACAAACAGAACTATCTCTATATCTATCTATCTATCTATCTATCTATCTATCTATCTATCTATCTATCTATCTATACAGATATATAAATTGTAATATAATTTCAAATTTTTACATTATCTTAAAAATCAACAGCAAAATGACTAATACTAACAAAATCTAATTAGGTAGTCTCCAAAATTTAATATGTGAAAAATGGACATGTGAAGTTAGTAGAAATGTAGTAGGAATTAAGAGAAAGGAAATTAAAATGAGAAAATTGTATATTTCAAATATTGCGATATCCATATTCAAACATAATGATCTAAAATTTTATTATACATCCTATAATATAACAATGCAAGAGAAATATTTTTATATATTAGTATATACATGTATCATATACAACATATGTAATATATACATGTATAATATGTATAACATGTGAGGTATATATATATACATATTCTCCACACCACACTATTTCTTACCATTCTTCCTGACTGGCCATCTTCCTACTTGCAGGTCTTTATTTTATGAAGTTAGCCTGGGAGCTCAGAATTCTTGATTGGGATGGTCATGTTATAACAGAAAAGAACATTGCAGAGTATTGCATTATCCTTTTGTTCCCACAATATTTACACAAAATCTTCCAAGAATTGCCCTGATCCTTGTAGGTATTCCATGATTTGCCCTGGGCCTTGTGGGCAGTGACAGAGATAACCAGTTTAGGGCTGAGAACTCCCCAATCACTTACTCTTAACACTGTGATCAGTCATGAGTCTCTGTATTAATTGTCACATCCTACACAAAGAATAATCTTGAATCAAACTGAGAATGAACTACTTTAAGAGTGTGAATATTTAAAAGATAAATTCTATTTAACAGATTCCATTCCTGGACCTGTAATTTTGTCAGCCACTGATTTCTGAGCATGATTATAGTTCCAGCTACGCATTCTTTTCTATGGAACAGTGAGGCAACCAGAAAGTGATGAGTTATCCCCAATGCAGTTTAATTCTTGAATCTATCTTTTCTATGCCTGCCCCAGCTCCCAAATATTGACACAGAAACTTATATTTATTTATAATGTTTATAGCCTTATCTTAGGTTGCTTTCTACTAGCTCTTAACTTATATTAACCTGTTTATACTAGTCTATGTCTGCCATATGGATGGTTACCTCTCCTCAGTTTCAAATATTCAACTTCATCAGAGTCCAGTTTCTCTCTCTCTCTCTCTTTCTCTCTCTCTCTCTCTCTCTCTCTCTCTCTCTCTCTCTCTCTCTCTTTCCATCTCTCTGTCAGATGTTCCACCTTACTATCCTACCTTTGGCTATAGGCCATATAGTTTTTACTTTAACCAATCAGAAGTTGCCTTAGGCTGGCAGGAAGCGCAGAGACACATTCCCACACAGTGTACAAACATTACTCCAACCAAACAGCAGTAACCCCAGTATTTTTCCAAGCACCTTATATAGTTCCTTCAGGAATCATGAATGCTAAACAATGGAGGGAAGCTTCCACCTCAGTTCTGGAATGATTTCCCTGAGTCTGATTTTCAAGTGTGGTGGCTTCAGCAATAATTTATTAATTTATTATTAATTTATTAATTCTAGTCCTGGATGACAGGCAGTGGAGAGAGTAATTGCTTATGCTATTAGAGTCCCTGTAGACTCCCAGTAAAAATATCACAGTGGCATATCCCATACCCGATACTAGAATTTTGATTTAAAAAAACAAATGCTTCTGGAACCAGCACTACTCATTCATGCAAAGTAGGTACATTACAGTTTCTTAATATATTACTTAATTTATGAGTTAATGGAAACCCCAAATAGCTTCTTTTTTTTTTTTTTTTTTTTGGTTTTTCGAGACAGGGTTTCTCTGTGTAGCCCTGGCTGTCCTGGAACTCACTCTGTAGACCAGGCTGGCCTTGAACTCAGAAATCCACCTGCCTCTGTCTCCCAAGTGCTGGGATTAAAGGTGTGCGCCACCACTGCCCGGCTCCAAATAGCTTCTCTAGCTGTAGTTTATTTTGATCTTGCTTCTCTACCATAAATTTTCCCAGTGCCCCTAGCCCTAGCCCCACTTAAACTTTTCTACCTTGAGTAATTCACCTTTCATTTTCAAACTCGTGAATATTAAGAATATATTTATAAGGCAATAGCATATAAGTTTAAGAAAAAGCATCCCGAATTGTTTCAAGCAGTAAAGAAAAAAAGATAAACGGTGCTATATTTTATACAGAATATCATGTTAGCAATGTGATTTAGCACATATGTAGGCAATGTTAAAAACAAGAAAATTAAGGAATGTAACAAGCAAAGGACTCTTATCTGGGACAATACAAATTCACTGTCTAAATATATACAAGGAAATGCTCCACCACTGACTTGTAAATACTTCATGAACTCCTTGATTTTAAAAGTTAAAGGAGGAGACAGACCAAACCAGTGAAGAGACAATGAGGAGTACAGACAGGGAAACAACATAAAAGACAACATTTCAACATTGGAAATAATAAACGCACTGTAAACAGTATAAATCAGAATGGATCTGCTTAAAACTGGGGTTATTCACTTAGTAGAGAAATGGCCTACGGAGACCGTGACTGAGGAGAAAGGTCAAGATCAAAGCAATTGAAGCAATTAGATGAACCATAATAGGGAGCATACAAAGATGTTCTGACAGGAAAGTAGCTCTTCAAAGATGCGATAATCAGAAAGGGGGGAACATTTCCTAGAAATAGCGTTTTAAATATAGCCACAGAAGAACACAATGCATTATTTTCCTGAAATAACTGTTTCAGAACAATTTGCCCCAAGAAATGACGGAGTGATATAACTGGAATTGTTGAATTATGTATTGTCTGGTATACAGGGAAGAACAGAAAGAAAGGTACAGAGATGAAATGTCAGCATGGTCTCAGCTTTATTCATATAAGTGACCAGTGATAAAAGAGACTTCCTAATTCCAGGTTCTGAACAAAATAAAGGATGCAAGTTAATATTCAGATAACATCATTAATACACAAAACCTATGTTAACAATAAAATAAAACAGAAGATACAGTGTGGTAGACCATTCCAGGAAAATACATATATTGAAAATTAGATTAAAATGTTCATTTTTAAGTAATTCTGAGTGTAATTGAATGGACAAATGGTCATTTCCTAAGGAAGTTAATCAATGACACACAGGCAAATAAAACTATGCAGCTATGTTAATAAATTAAAGTGAAAATGCAAAATTAACACATTCAAAATTATAAGCCATGGGAAAAAAATTGCTAAATTATGTAGATTTTAAGGTGAACCAAGAAAGATAACAGTATTAGAAAGATATTTAATTGGTAAAAATTGGATTAATGTTGCAAACACATGTGGTTATTAGCTTGCTCTATTATTCATAAACAGTTACCTTATGGAAGATTTTAAGCTCAGACATTCAGAAACTTTCTTATTTGGGATTTATTGCTGTGAAGAGACACTATGACCATGGCAAATCATGATGGAAAACACTAAAATGGGGCTGGCTTACAGTTTCCAAGATTTAGACCACTGTCTTCATGATGATGGCATGTGCAGGCAGACATGGTGATGGAGAAGGAACTGAGAGATCTACATCTTGATTTGCAGATAGCAGAAGGAGACTATGTGCCACACTGGGTGTAGCTTGAGCATAGGAGACCCCAAAGCCAGCTCCACAGTAAAACATTTCCTTCAACAATGCTACACCTCCTAAAAATGCCAATTCGTATGGACCAAGCATTCAAATGCACCAGTCTATGGTGGATATTCCTATTCAAAACATCACAGAAAACATAGCAATGTATACTACACAACCAGGTAGTTGATAAAGCAGAACAAAACAGGCCACAGAATAGCCATGAACAACAGGAATTTCATCCTCTTTTTTCTGTTCCTCATCTAAAAAATGATATCATGTTGTTGCACTATAGAGTAATAGTGATAAAACATAATTGTATTAGTACAGAGACACACAGGTGGATCAATGGAATAGAGTTTAAGACTGAGAAATAAACCCACACACCTATAGACACTTGAAGTGTGACAAAGAAGCCAAAACCATACAGTGGAAAAAAAGAAATCATCTTCAACAAATCATGCTGGTCTAACTGGATGTCTGTATTTAGAGGAATGCAAATTGATCCATACTTATCACCTTGTACAATGCTCAAGTCCAAGTGGGTCAAGGACCTACACATAAAACCAGATAAACTGAAAGTGGGAAAGAGCCTCCAACACAATGACACAGGGGAAAATGTCCTGAACAGATCACCGGTGCCTCAGGCCATCAACAATTGACAAACGGGACCTCACGAAACTGAAAAGCTTCTGTAAGGCAAATGAAACTGTCAATAAGACAAGACAGCAACCTACAGATTGGGAAAAGATCTTCACTAACTCTACATCTGGTAGATGGTTAATATCCAAAATATATAAAGAACTCAAGAAGTTAGACTTCAGAATACCAGATAACCCAATTTAAAAATGTGTTACAGAACTAAATAGAGAATTCTCAGCTGAGTAATCTTGAATGGCTCTGAGTGGCTGAGAAACACTTAAAGAAATGTTCAAAGTCCTTAGTCATCAGGGAAATGAAAATCAAAACCACCTTGACATTCCACCTTATACCAATCAGAATGGCTAAGATCAAAAATTGAAGCAATAGCACATTTTAGTGAGAATGTGGAGAAAGAGGAACACTCCTCCACTACTGGTGGGATTGCAAGCTTGTACAACCACTCTGGAAATCAATCTGGGGGCTCCTTAGAAATTGGAAATAGTTCTACCTGAAGACCCAGCTATACCACTCTTGGGCATATACCCAAAAGATGCTCCTCCATGCCACAGGAGCATGAGTTCCACCATGTTCATAGTGGCCTTGTTTGTGATAGCCAGAAGCTAGAAAGAACCCAGATATCCCCACAGAAGAAGAATGGATACAGAAAATGTGGTTCATCTGCACAATGGAATACTACTCAGCTATTAAAATGAGAACATAATAAATTTTGCTGGCAAATGGATGGAACTAGAAAATATCATCCTGAGTGAGGTAACCCAGACTCAGAAGGGCATACATGCTATGTACTCACTAATAAGTGTATATTAGCCAAAAATTTCAGAATACCCATGATGAAACTCCCAGAACTTAATAAGAAGGAAGGCCCATCTCTGAATTCTTCAATCCCATTATAAGGGGGATCAAAGCAATCATGAGAGGTAGTGGGAGAGAGGGACCTGAGTGGGAGAGGGGAGGGGGATAGAAAAGGGGAGCTGTATCAGGTATGTGGGTGAGACAGGAGAGATGCCCAGAGGGTCAAGAGAACGAAGAGAGGTATGCAGCAGTGGATGGGGGTCAAGGAGAAACCTCTAGAAACTGCCAGACCCAATGGGGATGACCTTAGCTGAAATATAACACAGTGGGGAGATTAAACCTTAAGTGACCACTTCTGAGGCAAGGTGCCACCCACCCATCTTCAAAACTGTTGACCCTGGATTGTTCCTGTCTAAAGGAAATTTGGGGACAAAAGAAAGAAAATGGAGCAGGGAGAGGTCCAACTTGGGATCCATTCCACGTGCAGGCATCACACCCCAACACTATTACTTATGCCATGTTGTGCTTGCAGACAGGAACCTAGCATGACAGTCCTATGAGAGGCTCTAATATCAACTGACTAAAACAGATGCAGATACTTAACAGCCAACCACTGGACTGAGCATGGGGAACCTTTTGGAAGAGTTAGGGGAAGGACTGAAGGAGCTGATGGAGAATGAAACCCTATAGGAAGAACAAGAGTATCAACTAACCAGGACCCCTCAGAGTGCCCAGAGGCTAAGCTGCCAAACAAAGAGCATACCCAGGCTGGTCCATGGCCCATGCTACATATGTAGCAGAGGAGTGGCTTTTCTGGTCTTAGTGGGAAAGGATGCACTTAGTCCTGTAGAAACTTGATGCCCCAGGGAAGGGGGGTGGTAGTGGGTTGAGGTGGAAGTAGATGGGTGGCTGGCAGAGCATCCTCTCAGAAGCAAAGGGGAGGGGAGATGGGGGTGAAGAACTCATGGGGGGAACCAGAAAGAGGGGCAACATTTGGAATGTTAATAAAGAAAATAATTAATAAAAAAATAATCTTTTGCTTTCAAATCATAGTCAGAAGAAGGCAATCCTTTTATTTTTATGGTAGATTTTGAGTTCTTCCAAGACTGCATATTTTCTACCCATATTTTCTTAAATTATCTTATTTTGAATTGAATTTGGAGTCAGAAATTATAATTGAATATATTTACTGTTTTAATACATTATGTGGTGTAATGTTTGGGAATTCATAAAGATATGTTTTATATATTATTATTGTGACCTGCCTACTAATTTGGGGACTGAAACTCATTTGGTATTTTATTTATATACCTTTCCAATCTTCTAAGACCTAAATTATCCTGTAGTTAGCAATTTTATTTTTCCCCTGAGGCGATATGAGCAAAAGTCTATTAACCCCAGATAGGGAACTAACAACAAAGCAAATTCATTATCCTACGAGTTTTCAACTTGACACATCAATGGGTTTATTCTTACAGGTTAATGACAGATTGCTTTGTGAAACAAGGCATGCTCAAAGTCAGTTTCACCTAAAACCCTTTTCCAATGTGGTAAAGGATTTTGGAGAGCCTGAACCCCGAAGCTCCCAGCAACACTTGAAACCCAGTCAGAGAGATCTTTCCATCTTTCCACTGAAATATATAACAACTTGTGTAACCTTAAGAAGATGAGTTGCCATGAGGTTAGTTTTAGTTTTCCTATACTTGGACTTGATAGAGATAGAGATAGAGATTATAGGTAGAGATAGTGATAGAGACAGATACACACACACACACACACACACACACACACACACACACACACACACACACACATTTCCCTAGACTTCCTTGCTAAGTGAGAATATTTCAATTCATATGAAAATTCTATACTGTGCATCCTACTTAGAAGATCAAGAAGAGATATCTGAAATCAATACTATCTATTCTAACGAAAAAGGAGATCTGAAGCTTGAGCCATCAGTTACCAAGAGGACAGCTATTGCATGCTCTTCACTAAATTTGTTTTTTAAAGATTTGGAAGCCCATCGAAACATAATACTTTATCAGACCCCTTACAAATGCTTGCCCATTACCAGTCACAGGTCATTAATGTATATTCTTTTCTCTATTAGCTGACTCTATTTTGTCAGCATTGTCTTCTCTAACAAGTCTAACTTCCAAAGAGGAAGCATTTTCTAGAAACTTGTGAATGTATTGATAATCAATTGTCTTAGTTTGGGTTTTATTGTTATGAAGAGACACCATGACTATGGCAAGTCTTATAAAGGACAGCATTTAATTGGAGCTGACTTACAGTTTCAGAGGTTCAGTCCATTATCATCATGGCAGGAAGCATGGCAGCATCCAGGCAGGCACAGTGCTAGAGATGCTGAGAGTTCTACATCTTTTTCTAAAGGCAAACAGAAGATTGTCTTCCAGGCAACTAGGAGGAGGGTCTCAAAACCCACCCTCACATTGACATACTTCCTCTAACAAGGTAATACCCACTCTAATAAGGCAAGATTCCTAATAGTTGACATTCCCTGGGCCAAGCATATTGGAACCATCACACCAATATTTCTTTATTTTTTTATTTGATATTTTCTTTATTTACATTTCAAATGTTTTCCCCTTTTCAGGTCTCCCCTTCAAAACTCCCTATCCCACTCCCCTCCCCCTTCCTCTATGAGGGTGCTCCCCCACCCACCCACCCACTCTCATCTTCCCTCGCTGGCATTCCCCTACAATGGGGCATTGAACACCCTCAGGCTCAAGGGTCTCTCTTCCCACTAATGTCCAACAAGGCCATCCTCTGCCACTTACCTTATTCCATATATATGTATATGTATATGTGTGTGTGTGTGTCTGTGTGTGTGTGTGTGTTTGTAAAATGTAGAACAAACTTAGAAACCTCATGGATATTTTTTTATAAATGAGTCATAAAGACAAAAATTTTAAACAACATAGCAAAATTATTCTTTATAAGTTATATTAATATAATTGTTAATAATAAAAAAACTGGAAGGAAGCATAAATATCCAAAATTTACAAAAGAATTGTGTGTGTATATATATATATATATATATATATATATATATATATATATATATATACATATAAATATATATAAACAATATGTGTGTGTGTGTGTGTGTGTGTGTGTGTGTGTATATATGTCCATGCAACAAAGTTAATGAACAAAGAGACCATGGGATTGAAAGATAGCAAGGAGAAGGTTTGGAGGGAGAAAAGGGAAGGGAGAAAGTACTTATAATATAACCTTAAAAATAAAACAAACCAAAAATGAAAAGAAATGAAAACAAAATTGAACAATGAGTGCATGTGGGACCATAAAAGGCAGCCTGGTTTCTGGTTGAGCTAAGGTTTAAAACCCCAAGACCCAGCAGGGGATAACCCTCCAAGGGAAGATAGGCGTTTTGCCATGCTCCTGGGTCCCAGGCTCCTGACAGGAGGCCACAACTCTCCATAGGTCTGTGACTATCAGTCACATAGCCCCAAGCCCCTCCATAGGCAGAGGTGTGGTCACATAGCTTCAAGACACTCCCATTTTAATGAGGCACCTAGAGGCTTATCAAAAAACTATCCTTCTCTTTCCCAGCCACTCCTCACTGCAAAAGGTATTTCAATCACAGGCCTGCCCTGAGGTTGGGGAGGGGGGTATGTAAGGATTCACTCTTTGCCACTCTCCACCATGACAATAAATGTCTTAAAACCATGAACTGTCTCTTCATGGAGACAGATCTCTCTTCATCAGAATCTGCCGTGGGAAACGATGGAACAGGCCCTCATCAAAAGAGCCTCGTCCAGTCTCTAACAGAAGGCCTCTCAGTGCTTCCAGTCATGGCCGCTACCAAACTACAACAGCTAGCCAGTGATAAGCCAAAGACTCTGTCCTGGGCAGGACCCAGTCATGCTACCCCCCCACCTTCCCCCTCTCGCCCCGGGTTAGATACAGCCCCCAGCCCCCCCACTCCATTCTCAGCTCTTTCGCAGCATCCATCAGGGCCTAGGATGCCCAAGAACCTGAGAACCAGATGAAGCCAGCTCTGTGTAGTCCCCAGGACCCCCAGTCAGTGCTCCCCCAACCCTGGGCGGTGTCCTCCAGCTTCTCACAGCCCGACACCCACCCCGAGGTGCTATGTGGTGAGCTCAGTCAAACTTCCTGTGTCCCCCTTCTCACAGAGACTCAAGCCCCAGAGGTGGACATGGGACTCACATCACCACTCACCACATTAACCCAACAAGTGCACAATAAAGGATTACAAAAATGTCCAGATGCCATGATTATATATAGTGGTGGCAGATTATCAAGAGAGTTTGAGTGGACTCTTCTTTCATCTCCTGCTGAATTTGAGCTTTAAACAAGATATGAAATTTCAATATAGTTTGTACATCATTGCTGGAGTCATGACAAGCCATCCCAATGCACAGAAGGAACTCTATAACAAATAGGCACTTATTTGTTAGAAAGATTATAAGCTTTTCCAACAAAACCAAAAGCTGGTTTTTGGAGAGAATCAACATGATAGATAAACCCCAGTCAAGTTAACTAAAGGACACAGAGGCAGAATCCAGATTAATAAAATCAGAAACGAAAAGGGAGACATAATAAGAGAAACTGAGGATATTAAAAAAAAAATCATCAGATACTACTACAAAAGCCTATACTCAACAAAACTGGAAAATCTACATGAAATGGATGGCTTTCTAGACAGATACCACATACCAAAGTTCAATCAAGATCTGGTAAACTATCTAAACAGGTCCATATCCCATAAGGATATAGAAGTCATTAAAATCCTCCCAACCAACAAAAGCCCAGGGCCAGCTGGATTTAGTGTAGAATTCTACCAGACTTTCCAAGAAGACCTGATACCAATATTCTGCAAATTATTCAACAAAATACAAACAAAAGGAACACTACCTAATTCAATCTATCAAGCCAAAATTACTCTGAAACCTAAACCACACTAAGAACCAACCAAAACCAAGAACTTTAGACCAATCTCGTTTATGAATCTTTATGCAAAAATACTCAATAAAATTCCTAGAAGCCGAATCCAAGAGTACATGAAAACCATCATTCACCTCAATCAAGTAGACTTCATCGCAGGGATGCAAGGTTGGTTCAATATTTGAAAATCCATTAATGTAATCTACTATGTAAACAAACTTGAAGAAATAAATCACATGATCTTCTCCTTAGATGCAGAAAAAACATTTGACAAAATACAACACCGTTTCATGTTAAAAGTATTGGAGATATCAGGAATTCAAGGCCCCTACATAAACATACTAAAATCAATCTACTGAAAACCAACAGCCAATATCAAATTCAATGGAGAGATACTTGAAGCAATCCTACTAAAATCGGGAACAAAATGCCCACTCTCCCCCCTATACGTATTCAACATATTACTCAAAGTGCTAGTTAGAACAATAAGACAACAAAAAGAGATCAAGGTGATAAGAATTGACAAAGAAGAAATAAAGCATCACTATTTGCAGATGGTATGATAGTATACATAAGTGGTCCCAAAAATTCTGCCAGAGAACTTCTCTAGCTGATAAACAACTTCAGCAAAGTGACTGGATATAAAATTAACTCAAATAAATCAGTAACCTTTCTTTATACAAATGATAAAGAGGCTGAGAAATAAATTAGGGAAAAACTCCCTTCACAATAGCCACAAAGAATACAAAATATCTTGGGGTAACTCTAACCAAACAAGTGAAATAACTGTGTGTCGATAACTTCAAGTCTCTCAAGAAAGAAATTGAACAGGATCTCAGAAAATGGAGAATCTCCCATGCTCATGGATTGGCAGAAAGAACATAGTAAAAATGGCCATCCTACAGATTCAATACAATCCCCATCAAAATCCCAACACAATTCTTCAAAGACATGGAAAAAGAAATTCTCAAATTCATCTGGAAAGGCAGAAAACACATAATAGCAAAAACAATTCTTAACAATGAAAGAATGACTGGGGAATCACCATCTCTGATCTCAAGCTGTAATACATAGCAATAGTGTTAAAAACTGCAGGTAGTGGTACAGAGACAGACATGTTGATCAGTGAAATAGAAGTGAACACCAGAAATAAAACCACACATTTAGGCACACTTGATCCTTGACAAGAAAGCCAAAAATATACAATGGAAAAAAAGAAAACATCTTCAACAAATGGCGCTAGTCTAACTGGCTGTCTGTATGTAAAATAATGAAAATAGACCCATATTTGTCACCTTGGACAAAGCTCAAGTTCAAATGGATCAAGACCTCAACATAAAACCAGATACATTCAATCTAATAGAAGAGAAAGTGGGAAAGAGCCTTGAAATCATTGGCACAGAGGAAAAATTCCTAAACAGAACTCCAATGGCTCTATCTCTACGATCAAGAATTGATAAATGGGACCTCATGAAACTGTAAAGCTTCGGTAAGGCAAAGGACTAGTCATTAAGACAAATCAGCAACCTACACATTGGGAAAAAAATCTTCACTAACCCCACATCTAAAAGAGGGCTAATATCCAAAATATATAAAAAAAAAACTCAAGAAGATAACCACCAAAAAACCAATCAACCCAATCAAAAAATGAGATATAGAACTAATCCAAGAATTCACAATAGAAGAATCTGGAATGGCTGAGAAGCACCTAAACAAATGCTCAAAGTCCTTAGTGACCAGAGAAATGCAAATCAAACAACCCTGAGATTCTGCCTTACACCAATCAGAATGGCTAAGATCAAAACCTCAGTTGACAACATATGTTGGCTAGGATGTGGAGAAAGAGGAACTTCTTTCCGTTGCTGATGGGATTGCAAACTGGTACAACCACTCTGGAAATCAATATGGAAGTTCCTCAGAAAATTGGAAGACCCAGCAATACCACTCTTGGGAATATACCCAAAAGATGCCTGCCCCACCATGCCACAGGCACAAGTTCTTCTGCTATGTTCATAGCAGCCTTATTTGTGATAGCCAGAAGCTGGAAACAACCCAGGTGTCCCACCTCAGAAGAATGGATACAGAAAATGTGGTTCATTTACACAATGAATACTATTCAGCTACTAAGAATGAGGTCATTCTCAGTTTTGCAGGCAAATGGATGGAACTAGAAAATATCATCCTGAATGATGTAACTCAGACCCAAAAGGACATGCATGGTATGTATTCACTAATAAGTGGATATTAGCCAAAATCAAAATCCAAGATACAGTCTACAGAACTCAAGAAGGTCAACAAGCTGAAGGGGGCAAGTGAGGATGCCCCAGTCCCACTTGGGAAGGAGAGGAAAGCAACCACAGGGGGAAAGAGATAGGCACCTGGGAGGAAAAGGGGACAGGGGTGGTAAAGGAGCACATGTTCTGGTATTGGGTGGGGGAAATCGACTGAAGCCCTGAGAGCTAGCAGAAAGAATAGAAACAGGCAGCCTCTGGATGTAGAAGGTTGAGGGAATCCACCAGAATGTACCAGAGATCTGAGAGGTTAGAGAGTCTCAGGACTCAAAAGGAGGAACCCTAGATGAAATGCCCTACAGTGGGGAGAGGGAACTTGTAGAGCCCACCTCCATCAGAAAGATAGGGCATCGAGTGAGGGATGGGGTTGCTATCCCACAGTCAAAATTCTGACCCAGAATTGTTCTTGTCTGAAAAACCTGCAGGGATGAAAATGGAGAAGAGCCTGAGGAAAAGAAGGTTCCATGACAGGCCCGAAGTGGGATCCAGCTCGAGGGGAGAACCGAAGGCCTGACAATTACTGAGGCTATGGAGCACTCATCAAAAGGTACCTATCATGACTGCCCTCAGAAAGACCCAATAAGCAGCTGAAAGAGTCAGATGCAGAGTCAGATGCAGATATTTGCACCCAACCAATGGACAGAAGCTGCTGACCTCTGCAGCTGAATTACAGAAAAGCTGGAAGAAGTTGAGGAATAGGGTGACTCTGTAGGAGGACCAGCAGTCCCAACTAACCGGAACCTCCGAGATCTCTCAAACACTGGACCATCAATCAGGCAGCATGCACCAGCTGATATGAGGCCCCCAATACATATACAGCAGAGAACTGCAAGGTGTGGGTTCAGTCAGAGAAGATGTATCTAACCTTCAAGAGACTAGAGGCCTCAGGGAGTTTAGAGGTGTGGTGGGCTGGAGGAGGCGGGGTACGGGATGTGGAACAGTTGGAGGATGGACTGAGAGGGTAATAAAATCTGGAGTGTAAGAAAGAAAGAAAGAAAGAAAGAAAGAAAGGAAGGAAGGAAGGAAGGAAGGAAGGAAGGAAGGAAGGAAGGAAGGAAGGAAGGAAGGAAGGAAGGAAGGAAGAAAGAAAGAAGCTTTTCTACCCATTTCTTTGATCATGTCTTTGAATATAGTTAACTATTTCAGTAGCTTCACTGAAATGGAAGAAAGATGTTATAGAGTAAGATTAGGAAGGATTATTCCACAAATAAGCAGCAAACAAAGCAAAACAACAACAACAACAACAAAAAAAACAAACAAAAGCAAAAGTCCAAGAACAACTACATGGAGAGATCACTCTACATGTCGCCATGCTATCTCCACATAAAGTGTTCAAAGTACAAAATGCCTGGGAAACTGTTCCACAGAAGAACGGTCTGTAGGAACTATGGCTAACCATACCCGAGCACTTATGGTTTGAATCCAAATACAGAAGAAACTAAGAGAAAGTCAAAAGTTTTGCTTTAAAGTTTAAAGACACAATCACTAAAATGAAAACTTAGTGTAGAAGCTCAGTTGGACTGCACTAACAGTAAAAAGAATCCCTAAATAAGAAGACAAATCCATTGAGATTATTCTGTCTCAAAATGAGAGAAAAAAGGACAGAGAAGAAAGAAGACCCTCAGATATCTGTGAAATATCAGAGAGATTGTTGATATATTACAAATGGATTTACAGAAGTAGAGGGCAAGAAAAAAAAAAACAACCGAAAAACATGACATAATAGTCTCAATTTTGATGAATAACTTTCACTGGCATCAGAGAAGCTGAGTGAACTGGAACAAAAATCAACACAAGAAGCAAACTTGGAAACTTTATGGACAAAATCTTAAACACCACAGGAGCAAAATTATTCTTTATGAGTCATATTAATAAGATTGTTATTAATAAAAATAATGGGAAAGAAGCACAAGTACACAAAACTTATAAGAAAGTTGTTTATAAGAATATAAACTATCAGGCCATATTTTATTACCTAGATTATTATTTACTGTGAAGATATTGATAAGGGTGCTTGAAGAAGCATTTATCAGTTTACTTACATCAAAGTATTATTGAATTAGCTTCAATTTGCTTTGGCATTTTAGAGACATTTATTCACTTTCCTTTTGAGTGGGGTTCTTTGTAATTAGGTACTGCCACGAGCATACAGTTACTTCATCAGTCAGAGTATCAAAAGAAATGAAAAAACAAGTATGTTTAGAAATATGAAAAGAAAATGCATCTCTATTAGAAATATTCAACCTGACTGAAATTGGATAATGCATTGAGAGATGAGAATTTTTCCTGTTACCTACAGTATGAGTATCTCATGGTAAAAAGTTTTTGAATTAGGCTCTAATATCATAAGCAGAAAGAGATTGTCAGTCAAAAGTACTAGTGATAGCCAAAATGTGGAAATGGCCTTTAAACATAATATTTAGGAAATAGTTGCTTTCTTCCAAATGGAACAAAAATACACCTACTTTTAAAAGGCATCTGAGTAAAAATTTTCTACAATTCACCTTGAGAAAATTTCCTTTTAGAACTATGTATTCTAGTGTCCTTAAGGCATAAAATAGGAAAGATTGCTATATAGATTGAGTAATGGTCAATTCTTAATCCATCTTTGAAAATTCACTGGACAAGCACAATGGAAACTGCTTCCTAAAGCTACTTTAGTGTAAGTTCATTTCCAAGAAAAGCAGAAAGATGTATGTTTTTTTGTTCCATGTGTGTATTTTAAACAATAATATGCTAGGCTGGGAGACTGTGCTAAAAAGAGAATTACAGCTGTGTCTAGAGATGCAAGTTGCTACCACCAGTGACTTTAATGCTTGTGGCAATAAAATGAAATGCTGTATATAGATACTGATTAAATGTATGCATTCTAAGCAATAAAGTATCCTAGTTCAGGAGGCTGGCAATTAAAGTGTCTTATCACTGCAATGTAAATTGAATTGCTACCTAAATATTTATCTACACAATCAAAGAAAAATAGTTTTCTACCTACTTGGACAATGTATACAAATTAAATAACACATTTCTGATGTATATGTTTCTCCCATTAAATTCAATTGAAAGCTTTTCTTAAGATGTTTGTTACCAACTGGGATAGATTAGTTAAACTTGAATTATAGTCACTACTTAAAACCAAGGCTGTCAGATATTGCTACACAAGCAAACAATCTGAACCTGGTAATTCTGCACTTATGCAGGGGTTAAGCTTTTATGCTAATAAAACATTCCTCTAAAAATATCAGACTTAAATGGTCGATATGCATATGACCCAGAATAGTGCTTCCTTTAGGAAAGTAGTTCTACAAATAAATTATTTTTTGTAAATATTCATAATCATGTATTGATACATGTTTCCTTAATGCTGAGTAATGAGACTCCAATAAAATAACATGCATATAGGTTACTGAGCCCGTTATTTTTATATATTATGATAATAAATGTATATATTTACATGTAAGTAACAGCAATTATTGAAGTAAAAGGTCATGAATTTGAAAGAGGCAAGGAGAGATATATGGGAGTCTTTGAAGAGAAGAAATGGAAAGGGAAATTGATGTAATAATTATTGAAAAGTTTAAATTAAAATTAAAAAATAATTTGGGTTTCTAATAAGAAAATCCTTTAATCAAAAATGATCCTTGTTCTCTTGTTGCTTATAAAAACATGAAATAAATAATATAGGCCATTATTCACTAATTAATTTTTCAAAAAGGCTCCTAAGTTAACATGCTCACCTTAATGATGAAACATAAAAAAACAATAATTCTTTTCATATACAATTTTAGTAACATCACAGTTGCCTATTAAATAATTCAAACCTATTGAGTTCTTAAGATAATGAGATTTCTCAATAATTTGATGCAGAGCACTCAAATAACAATAAACAAGGATTCATTGTATTTTAATCTGGGAAATGACGCTGTGATTTTGCCTGACGTGTGGTAATTTTATTTCAGGTTCACTTCTACCAAGATTTCGAGAGAAACATAGATTAGAGGGAAGGAGTTACATCTTTAAAACTGAGAGATAATGACTATCTCAACAGGATATGATGACACCCCACAGTCCAATCTCTCAAGGGTTTCATTTTACACCTCTGCAAGTGCTCCTTAAACTCTGCCATGCACGCCCATCACCTGAAAATGTTTCCTTAAAGCTACATTCACTAGTTCTTGGTTATAATTGTCACAGCATTCTTTGTGTTTAGATAGGTCACTATCATTGTGTTCTTAATGATGTCTCCAGTGATGCCGATTGTCCTTAGTATAACATTTTTAAAGACCTATCCTGCAATGCAGTGATTTCAATGGAAGTTAAAATTTTGTTTACTTTTGCAAAATCTGAAAATCATTGAGTGCACATACTCTAAGAGAACATTTATCATTTTTACCTTTTGTCATATTGCTTTTGATTTATCAAGCACATGTATTGAATTAAAATTAATTTACATTTTATGCCCATTTTATTGGTATAAATATACACTGATTAAAAACCTCAGAGTTTTTAATCTTCCAAATACTGAAATATAAACACAAAGGAATCATCCTGTAATCATAGAATGACTTGTGTAAACTACATATCATTTTGATGGAAACCTGAGCATGCACACTGATGGATAAACATGGCATCACTCACCAATAAAGACACAATGTAAAGTTTTAGATTTCATGGTTACATGAACTAAAGTTAATTAAATATAATCCAAAATAACTTGGTAACTTGGGTCTACATATGACTCTCTTCTCTTTAGGCTGATCAGGACTTATGGGCCTGCACTTAGCTTTACAACACATAGGAGCAGACCAAACTTCAACACAAGCTAAATGCTGAATATGCTTACGTTGAAATTTTATACTGCTTTTTACTTGACTATTTATAAGGCATAGTAATTTCTAATTATGTGTTTCATGTATTTGAATATGTCAAGTAGCATTCAGTAATGAATGATTACAAAAATCATATATTGTTTTTATATTGGAACATCATAGTAGATTTTTATGCATGTTACTTGATTAACTGTTCAAAATAATAAAAAAAAACCAACTAATTGGTATTTGTTGATGGAAAACAGGAAAGGTTGATATTTTATAGGCTTAGGCTCTAAAGTGGGAACAACCTTCATGTCAGGTCTTTAACAGCTGTTTATCAGTGATGTGGTTTTGGGTAAGTCTTACAGATGACATTGGTTTTTGCTTTATTTTTGTTTTGTTTGTTTGTTTGTTTATTGTTTTTTGTTGATTTATTTTGCTTTTATGATTGAACAAGTGCTCCTCCATCTTGGCTCAGGCAAGCACTTTCTTCTCAACTGCTCTTGAGATGATACTTAGCATTTTTGATGAAGTCTGTCACCTCAGCTTTATAATCTAAAACTACTTCAGTACAGGTGTAAAAGATGGATCAGAAAGTTAGTGTAGGGTCAACCAATGACTGCCATGGGAGGACTTCCCATTTCTGTGGAGAAGGAGAGGAGGGATAGGTAGGTAGTGAAAGAATGTGAAAGGGCGGAACTGCGAGGGCAGGAGGGAGGGACTTGGAGAGAGGAGGAAGGGGAAGCTCAAATCAGATGTAAATAAATAAATTAATAATAAACAATTACATCATGCTTGTGGGTGTGTATACTAACAAACTAACAGTACTTATCTACATACAAAGTTACTTATTTAAATTTAGTTTTTATTGTTTAAAGCATGACTGAATGAATTTCTGTCCTTACCATTACAATGATGTCATATTCGTATCCTATTACTTTATTCCTCACGAGTCATGATGATAATGATTAGCATAAAAATGACAAGATCAGAGGAATTGATTGTATAAATTATCTACATGTGTATGTGTGGTTGTTGGGATGACAAAGGTCTCTGATTGGCTTAGGTATGAAGACTTGGTTTCTTGTGGGTGAAGCTGTTTAGGGATATGGTGCTGCTTTTCAGGGGGAAGTCTGTCGCCGAAGAAAGCTTTGGAGAATTCTGGGTCTCACCCAATGTGCACTCCTCTCTCGGCTTGTGGTTGAAGGTGCCAGAAGATAATGAAATCTGTCATTGTGTATGCTAAGAGAAAGTGATTACATTTCTAAACAAATTCAGAAAAGTAATAAAATACATTATAGAAGCATTCCCCATTTTCTTCCATTCGTCTGTTCTTCACGAATTCCTAAATCTACCTAACAGTGCTTAGCTTAAAATAAAATGTACTTGGATTTCCAAATTTTATGATCTTTTTCTTGAAATTATAGACCAGTATTTTGAAAACTAAATATACTAGAGGAAAGGACTTGAAAATGCAAAGTCAACACCAACACACCTTATTTGGCTTAAGTAACATGCAGTAAAACGTATTTTATATTTTATTCTCTTACCAATTCAATATAGGCATCAGACGAAGGCCAAGAAATTGTGCTATAATTGCTTTTGGATGAGGATTTAGGACACAGTAAAAGCATAATAAGCAGAATACTAAAAGAAAAAGAAGCATCCTTTGAATTATAATATTTTGGCAAAATCTGTTATTTTCAAACAGGGAGAACAAGAGTTGCCTGCAAAGCACAGATTACGGATCCAGTTTCCAAGTGAGATTCTCTGTGGTGTTTGACAAAAACAGAATGGCTTAAGGCTTGTTTGTTGATAGCTCCTCTTTTTTATGTTTGTTAAAATTTGGATTTGAAGTGTAGCTCTTGATACGATCTTTGCTGTCAGAGTAACACTGAGGGAAGATAAGAAAGAAGAATCCGCATCGTCAGTCAGCACAAGTGATCAGTGGCTAAAATACTTGCTACAAAGCCTTATGAGTCCTGTAGGAAATGCCTCAGTATTTTTGCTTCCAGAATATACTGTAACACACTGTCTAAGAATGTGGTTAAAGTTTTGTAGGAGTTATCTATCATAACAATAAGGATTTTAATAAAATATTGCAGTTCTTTTCAAAGGACAGAAAAAATTCTGAACAAATTATTTGACCTGTATAATAATGTTTCAAAGGGCTTTGTAGGTAAACTGTAGAGTTTTGTTGATGAGAAATTCTGTTTATAGATTGATTACTTCAAATGGATTGTTTTGATTGTATTCCTGTGAAGAAATCCATGAGTACATATTCAAGTCTGCTACAATATTTTAATAAAGAAGCTTAACTGAATTTTTAATGTGATTGTGAACAATTACATTCTCATTTTTTCTGAATGTGTAAATTCAAAGAAGGATATTAAAAGGAGATTTTACAAAAGTAGTACACATAAATATGTACCAGACTTGAGCATATCATAAACGCAGTGAACAAACCTACAGTTTTAATGAACATTTCATTACATAACAGGTAGCAGACACCATGGCTTCCTCAAGTGAGGTATTCTTTCTCTCCTGTAATTTTCTTATGTTAAAAACAAATAGCAGAGTTGTTTTTGTGTGTTTGACTTTTTTTTCCCCTCTAGCTGAGAAAAACAAATTGTGATAATAGATGAAAAGTTAGAAAAGCAAGACACAATTTCATGCTACATATCCTCTGAGAAAGCCTGTTTTCCTTAAAAGGAGAAATCAGTGCTAGGCAAACAAACTACTTCATTATCCTGCCTTCACATATTCTGCTTGAAGGCAGTACATTAGTAAAGAAAGGCATTTGTCAAGAACATCAGTGAAAAGTCAGCCTTAGAGTTGAAATTGGGTAAGTAATGCTGTAAATGCCTATTAATCGAAAAGCATTGTTCAATAATACTTTTCTGAAAAAGTTAATTCATAAGCACACACCAATCCTGTTGGAAATTAATAGGATAGGAAAGGTTATCCTCATCCTGCTCAATTTAATTTGATACAAAATAATAGCCAATACCAAAGTACTTAGTAAGACTAGTACTTATATGACAAAGGGAAAGAAACTTAGCTATTCTCCAACAGATCTTAGTTAGTTGAAGGCTGAGTGAAATAAAGCACTTGAACTAAAATATATAATTTAACTAAAATCACAATGCATTGCAGAATAATGAATTTTGTATGAAATTACATACCTTCTATTAGTATTTCTGGAATATTACTCTTTATCTACCCCCCCAAAACCTATTTATTTCTGTTGTTTGATGTTTAAAGCAACCAATATATACTAAAGAAAAACACTGGTAATTCTGTGTCATAGAATTTTAGATCTGTTATCCCTACAACTGTGAAGCCTTTGTTGTATTTGAATCACATGGTTTAAAGTTTAAAACTTTTTTCCTTGAATCATGGACCAAATAGAATATACACTCTCAGAATCTCACATTTTAATATAAAATACTCAAGGTCTCATGATGAATTATGTTTCTTATAAATATAAATCACATTAGATAAAACAATACATCATGCAATATACATATATATATATATATAATATTCAAATGTTAGAAAACTAATCAAAAGCAGCTGTAAGTTTTAAAAACATCCTAAAACTTGTTGGATTAAACTCAACTCTTCCGCATATATGGCATTTTAAAAATTTCACAAGACTTAGAATCAATTAAATTTTCTAAAAACTCAGAAAGTACTGTGAAATTCATGCTACAGGCTTCCAAGATGACATTAAACATCTAGATGATTAAAAACACATCAAAATTAACTCTACCATTCTGCATACATAGAAAACATTTATTTAAAGTAATTCTAAATACCAACTTATGCAAATGTAGAGAAAAAAGTTTATAAAAAATAGAAATTATTCTGACATTCCTTTTAATTCAGACAAAAATAAAAATTTACATAATAATAAAGTACTACAAAACAGATAATATGTATACATCATAAGATGCTTCAGTGTAACCATATCTACCTCTACAACCAACATGTACTGAGAACTATGATAGCCATGAATGGCAGTTTCATATTAAATCAAATGTTATATTGCTTCCTGGATTCAATGTCAACATGGCTTTTAATAAGGCTTATTAGATTTGATTCATTCAAAAGCAATAACTCTATCATGTTGGACGGTTTTATAATCTTAATGAGAATTTAATGACATGTAGCTGTTATATAATACATGGTTTGGATATGAAGATATGAGATTTTTAAAATTGACATACACTATATGAATTATGTATAATTTTTATTTTTATTGTTCATTGTGCACTTTAATCTCATTTTTGTTTCTTTAGTGTTTCTGATACTTTGAGTACATATGAAAGTGGCTGAATAGAACTTAAGAACAGACATTTTAACTCCAGAAATTGTACTCTTTGAAGAAATGATGAGAAGACTAGAAAGGCAAAATGTATTACTAATATAAAGTCTGATTTGTCCTTATGTTATATATAATGCATTGTGATGTATCCATAAAAACATATGTACTTAGTTAAATTATAAAAAACAGAATATTCAAAAAATTATCAGTGAATGATATGCACTTGTCAATAGATCTTATCAATTTAGCTTTTTATACTTTAATTATTAAGATGACCTTGTTACCAAGGCAGTGTATCTATCATGTTCTTTGCTAATGTGCTTTCTCAGGGTATCCTTTACTTAGAAAACCCTGAGTATAGAGTGAACAGTGCAGTTAAACTGTCAATTGTCTAATGAAGAACAACAGGGCTCAAAATACATATGTGTCTCTCTGCTTCTCTCCATTCACTCCTTTGATTCATACCTCTCTGTTTATATTCTTTCTTTAAAAAAATTTTAAAAATAAATACACTTTAGGTTGCAAATCTTGTTATTAAACTCATGAGCATGAGTAATCTCAAATCATTCTCTTAAATTAAGAAAAATATTATGTTTTCCTTAAGAAATACTATGACTTAAGCATGGTAATCACAGTAGAGACAGAAATTTTTTTTAAAAAAAGTATATAAATTTTACTAAATCACTGAAATTAAATCTTATAACTCATTAAATTGAGTGTTGGTTGAGAATAACATTCAAGGATCACTACCCACTTCTTCTGGTGGTCAATAGAATAAAAAGCAAAAGACAGACAGTCCTGTTTTCTACACATAGATCATCTTGGACAAATTTAAATTAATGACATCTTAACATAATGCTAAGATAGCAAAAGTAAAATACAGGTCAAGAAGTCAGAGCAAATGTAATTCATTGAGATTATAACTTATACAAATATAAGTTATAATTCAGAGGTCTGTAAGTCATGGGAGAACTTATAACTAAAGTGGAAAAAGGCTGAAGATATGTTATTACTTTAGTGGAAATCTACCCACAATTAGCCAACAACATGTGATTGGATCTCAGAGACAATGTCTCTTTTGAAATGCCAAAAGTAGATAAGCCCAAAGTCATTTGTTAAGTGTATTCCAGACAATTAATTAAGGTCATGGGTATTAGAAATCACTTTCTAAAACCTTTAATTCAGCTTTTATTCAGAAATGTCAGTCTTCTAAATGTGAGATCAAGCAAGATAAATTAATTTGCTTTGTTATTGGTAGATTTTTGATGTTCTCATGTGACTAAAGAAAGCCTTAACAGAAACACAGGCAGAGTATTTTTGATCTTGGAAAAAGTGAGACAAAGCTAAATTGCAATCATTCCCTATTTCCTATTGGAGGTCAGTATATTATTCAATTACAATACTCCAATTCCCTCCGATGGGCCTGACCCTCCCCCTGGTCGTCCTCTAGTTCAGACCACTAACCAAAGAATACACATCTATTGACCCATGATTTGAACTACATATGAGGCAGAAGAATCACCTCGATGGCCACCAGGGAGAAAGGAGAGGACTTTGGGCCTGAGGGTGCTAGGGGCACCAGTAAAAGGGAATGTCAAGGTGGGAATATGGGAATG
>CM052716.1:14028301-14094697 GCA_028551405.1 Uromys caudimaculatus
TAAAAAAAAAAAAAAAAAAAAACAATACTCCAATTCAACCATGTTTCCTAAGTAGACTGTGAGCAAAGAAGGTCCTATGATGACACAACTGCACAGCAGCATCTGTTTCTCCTCGGAAGTGCTGTCTCTGAGCGTGGTTTCTTGTGTCATTAGTATCATGCCTTGAAGCCTAGTTTAAGAGCTGGACAAATAAGGATTGTTTTCAGCTTTTGCCTTCTTTCATATATAGCCTCATTAAGGACACATAAGGCCTAAAAATAGAAAACATAAAGTTTCAAGACTTTTTTATCTCTTATGTTATCATATAATCACACTAAAAACAAGCAAAATACAAAGATGATTGAAACAGGAAGGATTATTTTCTGGTGGCAAATTGCATAGCAGTGTTTAGGAAGAAATTTGAGGAATGAAAAATAAAACATATATATATATATATTTATATATAATATATTATATATATAATCATATACACATATGTGTATACACACACTCATTTTTTGTTTGTGTGTGTATATATGTCAAAAATGATTAAAATTGGATTGCCATTTAATAAGGCGACAATTTCCCTATCAGATACATTATGCTACCACATAAAGAGTGTAGTACCAAAAATTGTTTGACACCATTAGTGTCATTAGCCATTGACATTCTTAACCCCCCCAGGCTATTGCTAGTCTTATTGGTTATCATCCACAACTTGAGAATAAGACCATATTCCTGATGACACCATATGTTTGAATAATACAGTATAGAAACATTAAGCTGCTACTGATCTGTGCATTTTAGGCCTACTTGCTATTTTTCATAGTGCTGTAAGCTGCTATGAGCATTACAAAAGAACAAAAGTAATCATTAATCTTATAACCTTGAACACTAAAATATACAGTAACTACTGGCCTAGCAAGACATTTCCATGGTGTCAATAATGGCATGAACATTATTGCAGTAATCAAGCATTATGGGATGGATTTGAACTTCTGCTCCATAAGGTGAAACCAATTCCTCATAACATTACAGGTACAATCATCCAAAACTAGGGAAGTCACTGCCACTGGATAAGAATATACCATGACTCTACTTGATGGACATAGTATTAAATCTAATTCTAATGATTTGTTATTATACAATAGATTATCCATCCCTCAGTAGATGGTGATTAACAAAGAAACCCACAACAGACCATGGTGAAGGGAAAAGGAGCAAATATTTAAATATTATATATGTAATTATACTTAAATATTATATATATAATTATACTTAAATATTATATATATATATACATATATACATATATATTTAAATACACACACACACACACACACACACACACACACACACACACACATATTATACTTAAAGTGTGCCAAAAAGAGAGGACATAGAAGAGAATGAACTATGGATCTTGGAAGTTAGAGTAGATGAAATATGATCAAAGTAACAGATAAAAAGAAGGAAATAACTTAAGTATCTTAGGATCAGCATCTCAGAAGATGTCATGTATGTTAGCTAATGCTGCTTGGTTAGAACATTTCTAGGTATCAAATGTACATACAAGAAATTTTCATGTTTGCACTATCAGCCTACTATTTTGGGGAATTAGGAATATTAACAATTAACTGGATATCCATTCAATATAGAGATAAAGGATCTGAACAGTATATAATGATTTTTGCCACCTTTATGTTCATTGGAATTTAATATTTTATTCTACATGGCATTGTTTTTCCTCATGTGCTTATATCCCTAAGTATCAAGGTTGATAGAAAACAAAGACCTAAGAAAAGGTCTTCCCCACAAAATATCCAATTTTCAACCCAATATTAGAGTAATTAGAATTAATATTTGCATTAGCATTAGTATTAACATTAGAATTAGTATTGTTATTAGTATCGAGAACCAGTATCAGAGAGCTTAGACACATGAACCTCGACTAGAATGTTTTCAGCAATCATCAGCAATCATAAAATAATCCAAACTTTAAAATAAATGCCGACTTCCCTAACATTGGCTGTGTTTTCAACATGGAATAATTCACAGTTGGTGATGTTGGAGAACTATCTTAACATGCACAGGCCTTGGGTTTGACTTCCCCAGCTGAATAAAAGAAGCATGCATGACCCAGGAACTATTAAGAACCCACAGGAATGAGATATCACATTGCCACTCTACAGTCCAGCTTCCGATCCTGACACATCTTAAAAGAGCATATACTCCGTGTTTCATAAAATAGTATTTCTATTCCATTGCTGGATTGGAAATTCTATGAAACATGACACCAACTCTCTCCCTGTAGATATCCCTGGTTAAAATGTCCCCATTTGTTTTCATTTGGATTGTCTTCATTTTACTGGAGGATACACTATAACAGAGTCTGTACTGCGACAAAGACTGTCTCTGTGGAGGCCTGTCTGTGTTTGCACACTATACCCATCAAGTCTTTTATGTCTGGCTGGTAATGGCTTGCAGACTCTCTGCTGGCATGAGAACATCAGATCTGAAACCTGGTTTTTGTGTGTAGAATTTCTTGGCGCTATGGCGGTCCCCAGATGGCAATATTTGGTTTTCATTGTGTGATATCCTTGGTGGAAATAACTTGTTTCTTTTATCATTTGCTTTCTTTTATATTTATATTTCATATTCTGTTACTTTAAATTATTTTGTTTAGTGAAAATAACAATCACTTGATAAAACTTTGGCATATTTCCTATAAGCTTGGCTTTGACGTATCCTCATTGATCAGCAAGTTTTAGATTTTTAACAAGCTGGCATCCACTTAGACATTGAGGTGATATGTGTTACCTATAAAATGAATACTTTCCCAGTGAATATTGATTTTTTCCCCAAGAGCTTGACTTTGTCACCATAAAAGTACCATATCTAGTTTTACATTCTACAAGGGATGTAGATAGGTGAACTGGTGTGCTCATAGTTGTAAATCGTCCTGTGGAGACATGACACATAAACAACAGAAATATCTCTTGTAACCAATTGTGATTATCTCTCTTAAACTGGTGCAACTCTGAGAATTACCGTTTAAGCTTTCTAAACATGAATTTTCATTTTAACAAGGATTTCTGTTCCCATTCTTCATATGATAACATTTCACACAGGCAATTTCCCCATTCATATCAGTTTGCTGATTCTCCTTATAAGTCCTAAAAGAAAGCTATCTGTTCCGGTATACATAACCTTTTAAATTTACCAAGGTGATGAAGAAGATAAGGAGGAGAGAGACAGAAAGAGGAGGAAGGCATAGAGAAGAAGAGAGAGAGAGCAGGGTCCTGAGACGCCTCTGAGTCTATCACTAAGCATACACCACATCCTAACTTCTGTCCATAATTTACAAATTATTCATTCTTAATTTGTTTTTCTATGACAAATGCTGACAAAAAAAGACAAAAGAGAGATGACTTTTTCTGAAGTGGATATATCGTGGAAGCATGATGAGAGATAGGAGAAAGCTGATACGAAACATGAATATCTTTGATCTGTGCTATTATAAAAGAGCATCACATGCCAGATAATACGCAAAATTCCTGAAGTTTGACGCATGACATAGGAGTATGGAAAACTGAAGATGGAGGGAGCATATCTAGAATGGATTTTCTGCGACATGACACAGGAGAAAGAATGCCATGGTAAGAGAGAATATGAGGAATCAAATGGGATTTAGCATTGCTTCATCTGTAAATAGCATCCACAACTCAATCCCTAAATAAGGACACTCAATGTTAAGGACCTCATAACCCATTCTCCTATTAGAGTCATATTCTCTAGAGCTGTTGTACTTGATCATTAACATGGAGCACACTGATTCCACAGACTCATTGCACAGCAGCTGGTGATGAGAATGTTACACTCAGTAGTGAATTTATTACACCATGTTTGAACCAGTAAACTTGCTCTCTTCCATTGCATGTCCTATGAGGAAGAATGTGCCTTCATATAGAATATTATGCATATTATCCACTCTCTGTGTGGTTTGTATCACAATTCTCACCGCTAATGTGTTGGGAAGCATTAAGAGTGTTCTTGGAATAAATCCAGTTTGATTTATTTATTCAGTTTATTCATGGGCTATAATTCCACTTGCATTAAATTTGATTTGATAATATTTTGTTGATTATCCTTACATTCGTGTTCATAGAGAACTTCTTAAGTTGTAAGGTGCAATGGATTCTATCAAATCAGGTGTTTTATTCTTTCTGACACACGTTCTTTTCATTTTATGAATCTAGAAAATGAGTCACTATTCCATTTAAAAATATGTCAATGTGGTAGATAATAAATATTTTTTAAATTGAAAAAAAGAATATAAAAACTGACAAAAAAGTGAACTACCTACTACCTTGTAGAACTGTGAGGAATAGCCAAATAGCTGTACACTATTAAAAATATATACAATAAAGAAATCTCCCTAGAACTTTGGGAGTCTCAAAAGATGAACCCATGGAATTAGAAAATATCATTCATTCCACCAAAACCCTATTTGGATTATGGAGGGTAGATGCCTGAAAGATTACCTGGAGGTCAGCATGTAAAAGATAGATGGTAGGAAGGAATGCATTTTTAAAATGTGAAAAGGACTTCAGACAAATTCTATGCTGCTACAATGGAATCTCCAAAGACAACATAATAGACATATCTGAGAAAATGAAAATGCTGACCCATATCAAATGTTAAGAAAGAAATTAAGTAGAATAGAATTTATCAGAAAGAATTTCAATGAAAATGTTGGGAGTCCAGGTTCAGTGAGAAGATGAGCATCAAATCCAAATCATATGCTGAGTTGCAGTGCTTACGTTAAGATAAAGCAGAGACATCAGAGCAGAGCACTACTTGACACATGTACACTCTCTACAAATAGTAAACAATTGATTAACTCAAAAGCACGGTATTTTGAATTTACTATCCATCTTTAAAGTGAATTTAATTAACTTAAATGTTCATATTATACAATAATAATATACAACATATTATTAATTTAAAAATTCCTTAGGAAAACAGGTGTACTTAAATACATATTCTTAAATTCATAAGTTAATACACTTTTCCTACCAAGGTATTATTACACAATAATCTATGTTTTTATTTATTTTCATTTAAATAACTTTTCATTTTTCAAAAGTAGGCCTGTTGGAAATCCTTGCCTATTTATGAGAGAAATAAAATCAGTTTTCTAGGGGAATATGGGACTCTTTATATTGATTCAAAATTGCTTGCTAATTTTTATTTTGGTTGTATAAACGAACTAAAACACAGTATTCAGTATTTAGATTCACCATTAAACTCTCTACTTCTAGTCCTTTCTTCAGATAACACTGTACCACCATATCATAATAGAAAACTTAGATCAGTTGTCTCTATGTTTTGATTTATATCATACAATATCAAAGATTTTTATTGTCCTGTGTCTTATATTTTCCTCAGCATCCATTTGTCTATTTTGGAGTTCGTTTTAATTATTTTATTTTTTGAGATTATTTCGCCTTTCTTCTCCTCCTTCTAAATCCTTTCATATACTTGCTCTCTTTCAAATTCATGGCATCTTACTTCATTAACTCTTGTCACATCATGCATGTATAGATCTATCTTTTTAAATACAACTTCCTTATCCTGTCCAATATGACTGGTACGCATGCTTCCAGGGCTATCATTTAGTATTGTATAACCAATCCGTGTGCTTGTTGGCCTTACCAGTTATCAAGGAAACTTCTATATATAACAGATGGAGATCACTTAAAATACCACAAAAAAAATCAAAATTCAGAGTTGTGGATCCCAGTCCCAATGGGTGTATCTACAATACCAACTCCAGAGGCTCAACACTATGCTTTTAAGTGCTACTTACAATATAAGTAGTGAAAATATTTTTTTTAGACTTTAGAAAGGTATGATAATTTTTGCATTTGAAATGTCAAGCAAAGTTTAATTTTTTAAAATATTTTTTACCCAATTAGAAAGAAGGGCCCAATTGATGACAGTATGTCATCTGGGTTTGAATTTTATCTTTCTCTTGTTACAGACCATGTATGTGATCCTGCTGCATTGAATTTATTTATGCAAAGTTCTCCAAAGTGATGGACTGAAATCATCTGAATGTGTCAGACACAACAATTATTTTCTGTTTCTAAGTTGTTTCTGTTACCAATTTTGTTGCAAAGATGAGAAAATCACGAGAATGGTAAAATATTACAGTCTACATATATATGGAAATTTGAGTACCAATTTTCTGATGACATGTTAAACAGCCTCTGGTGCCTGATGTCTGCATCAGCTGCTTGTCCTTTCATCTGACAGAATCAATTTCCAGGAAAGGGGCTTATTTTTGCTCACAGTTTCATGACAAGGGAGGTTTCTCTGTGAAAATATCTTGGTTTAGTGATGTCAGGATATTGTCACATGGCTAGCTCAAATCTTAGCTGACCAAGAGTGTGATGGTTTGTATATGTTTGGCCCAGGGCATGACTCCATTAGGAGATGTGGTCTTGTTGGAATAGATGGGTCTCTGTGAGAGCAGGTTTTAAGATCCTTGTCCTAGCTGCCTGTAAGTCAGTCTTTTCCTAGTATGCTTCAGATGAAGATAGAGAACTCTCAGCTCCTGCACCATGCCTGCCTGAACACTGCCATGCTTCTGTCTTGGTGATAATAGACTGAACCCCTGAACTTGTAAGCCAGCCCCAACTAAATGTTGTCCATATAAGAGTTGCCTAGGTCATGGTGTCTGTTCACAGCAGTAAAACCCTAAGTAAGACAAAGAGGAATAACAGTACTCCTCAATCCTTGCATAGTGCTCATGACTAGGTTGTAGGTCCTATGCCACGAGGAATACACAACATCCAAAGCAGCAACCACCAACTAGGGAACAAGTATGCAGATACATCAGCCTGTGGAAACTTCTTACATTCACATAAAAAAACTGCTATGGTTAAGGTATTGCTAGTGTTCAAATAGTATTATTTTATATAAACTAAAAACTATTTGAAAACTTATAAAAATTTAGACTTGACCTACCAAGGCTTTTTTTACATTTAACACAACTTTTAACCATTTGCCAACATTTGCAATCAGGTGAAGTTTGCTTCCATTGTAATTTTGTGCTTTATTCACAAAAAACAGTATTGCTGAACAAATTCTTCATGCTCACTTAGGCTGTTCAATATGTTCTATCATGGGATATCTGTTCTAACCTGTTCTTCAGGATTCATCAGATACTGCTAATATTGATTGTGGATGCATAGAGGATCCCTTTTCAAGGTCGCACCTGTTATCCATTTCTGGGATGTGAGTATTGGAGTGAAGTATAATTCCCTGTACTTCGTTTTGTCCCACACTTCAAGATGCCTTTCACACCCATGACTCCCCACACACAGTCCACGTTCCCTTTGACTTAAAATCCACGTATACAAAAAAATCTCTGCTATATGTTGTGATCAAGCTTTTAAAAATTAATTTAAATTTGAATTATTTCATCCCTCATTCCCAGTCCTCCCTCTAACCCCTCCCATGTACCAACCTTATTCCTTATTCCCTCTCAAGTTCATGGTCTCTTTTTTTTTTTTCATGGTTGATAAATATATAGATATAAATAAAAACACAACCATCTCACTTCATGTATATGATGTTTAATGTATATATTATGTATATATAATATGTACATATATCTATAATTTGTATGTATATATAATATGAAACACACAAATCACACACATGCACACGCGCACACACACACACACATACACACACACATATATATGTATGTCTTATGTCTGATCACTTCACTTGGTATTAGATAATCAGCAATCGTGGGTATAGGATATTCACTTAAATTTTCCATCGGATGACAATGTTTTCCCCAAGAACATAAGAAACCACCTTCTGAGTCTTCATTTCATTCCCATGCTTTTAATTAATTGACATTAAATAATTTATTCTTAAATGTTTCAGTTTATTAATATTTAGGTAGATGAATTTCCAGGGGATTGCTTTCCTCCAAGACCATTCAGCTTTAACAAGACCAACACTAAAAATAAAATGAAAAAGTCTTCTATCTCCATGTCCTCGCTGTCATATTGTAAGTTCAACTCTGTGTGTACTGGGAGATCTATTACAGGCTGAGCAGTCTCCTCCTTTGATCTAGTGCCATTTGTCTATTTGGAATTAGTGATAGTTAATCTGCATTGTCAGTTTGTCTGTATTTAGAATCACCACTGATTGAATCAAAACAGTACAAGAGAGAGGGAACTAGCTGGCCACAGGCACTCATTGTCTCATCATCTATGCAACGTGATCTAACCAGGTATTCTGGTTCCCTCCGGTACTCCTTCGAGTTTTGATGGATCCTATCACTTGTTAAAGCATGTACTGTAATACATCCTTCTGTTTGGTGGTTTCTGTTTCATTAAAGGCTACAACCTTATATTAACTTCTCGCTTCACTAATTGATTAATGCATGACTTATATAAAACTAAGTACTTCAAGAGTGTGTATGTGTGTGTGTGTGTGTGTGTGTGTGTGTGTGTGTGTGTGTGTGTGTGGACAAAGAGAGAGTGAGAGAGAGAGAGAGTAAGCAGCGGAAATAGCAGTTTAAGGATTATTCTATATATTTTAGATCCTTTCCTTTACAATTATAATTTAGAGTGAACATGGCAGTTTTTTAAATTATATTTTATTGGAGTACATTGAATCAATACATAAGTTAGGAATCTAGAACTTAATAGAAATAAATTTAACTGTATTTTCATTTATCTCTCTCCTATTTGGACTATCACTAATTTATTCACTACTGTTGTGCTATTTTCACTAGCATTTTATAATTTGTGACAATGGAATTTGTTTTATTTAAAATTACTTAATTCCCATGTCTTGGTTCTTTCTATCACATTTAAATGATTCTCTATATACATGCACATGCATATGACTAGCTCATAAATTATATCTATTTCAAATACAAATATATAAATTATATGTAGCAGAGGATGGCCTTGTCAGGCATCAATGGGAGGAGAGGCCCTTGGTCCTATGAAGGCTGGATAGATGCCCCAGTTTATGGGAATGCCAGGGTGGGAATGAGTGGGTGAGTGGACCACCCTCATAGAAACACAGGGAGGGAGGATGGGATAGGGAGTTTCTGGGGGGAAAAACCAGGAAAGGGGATAACATTTGAAATGTCAATAAAGAAAATATCCAATAAAAAGTGAAAAAAAAAGAAAAATAAATTATATGTCTAATAACAGGAGTCTGTTCCTAACTGAATATGTGTGTATCTTATATATGATATATATGCATTAATTCATATTCCATATTTTTTACTGGCAATACCTGCTGTGACAAGGAAAACATGGGATGGAGCTCAGAGGTAGAATGTTTGCTTATCATACAGGCTTCCCTGGGTTCAATACCCAGCAATATGTAAAAAAAAAAAAATGCAAAAACAAATGAACCATAATTTCAAAAAGAGAAATTAACAGAAAGCAATTAGAATAGCTGCTGAAAAGAAACAAGAAAGTACTTGAAACAAGAAGTTTGTGAACAGACCAAGAGCTCAGCTGTCAACAAGAATTCGAGGGTTCATAGCTGCAGCTGGGTATTCATTTTTAAGTTCCCACTGTGCGTAGATATTGCACTGAATTTTTGTATTAACCTACAGCGTGGGCTTTGGTCTGTAACCATGTCTGATAAACACAATCTGACACCAGGGCCTGATCCTGACAGGTTCTGATTTATGGCAACTGTCTTTTCTACCTGATGAGCATCTATTTGCCCAGACCAGAAGAGTACCTCCGACAGCTGGGTCAGCAAAAGCTTGAGGTGTTCTTTCCACACTTTCACTCCTTCTGCACTGACATTTATTGCTCAAATATGAATAAAATTGATGTGTAGTTATGTGCAATTAAGGTGGCTACCTACTCTCACTTTATTTACATTGACTATTAAAGGAATCATTTCCTTTAATAGTAACTGTAGAGTACAAACTGAGAGAGTTGTTTTCCTATATTTTAATTATGTCAAAATGAAATTTGTCGGGACAAAAATAAGGCTAGCGTGTTATTATTTTGCATATGGTTTACATCCAAATGAGTGATACAGGGTACCTGTTATTTACAATGGAAAAGTTGTAATATTTGGTAGACCATTATACACAAACATGCTACATTCATTTAATATGTTTTAGGCAGGTGAATATACACAAGAGCAGAGGAAATAAGAATGTTTTTAATTATCTAAATACAAGTGTTTTCAATGTTTGTAGGACTGACACTATTACTGAGGCTATGGAGCACTCACCAAAAGGGACCTAGCAGGAATGCACTCCAGAAGACTCAACAAGCAGCTGAAAGAGTCAGATGCAGATATTTGTACCCAACCAATGGACAGAAGCTGCTGAGCCCTGTGGTTGAATTAGGGAAAAGCTGGAAGAAGCCGAGGAAAGGGGTGACTCTGTAGGAGGACCAGCAGTCTCAATTAATCTGGACCCCCGAGACCTCTCAAACTGGATCAGCAAACAGGCAGTATATACCAGCTGATATGAGGCCCCCAACCCATATACAGCTGAGGACTCTCAGGTCTGTGTTCAATCAGTGATGATGTACCTAACCCTCAAGAGACTGAAGGCCCCAGAGAGTTTAGAGGTCAGGTGGGATAGGGGTGGGGACATCCTCATGGAGGCAGGGGTGTGGGGAGGAGGTATGGCATGTGGAACAGTCAGAGGGTGGACCAGAGGGGGGAATAAAATCTGGAGTGTAAAAACAAACAAACAAACAAACAAATAAACAAACAAATAAATAAATAAATAAATAAATAAATAAGCAAATAAATGAAAAAAGGGATATAGCATGATAAAAATGAAATGTGTATTGGGAACACAGTATAATCAATTATTTAATATTTATAATGGCCAAAGGTATCTTAAATTTGATGGTGAGGGGTGTTACTGTTTTTCGTGTGCTCTCACAATTCACATGCTGAAATCTGAAATCCAATGTGATGGTTATTTGAAGGTAGATCCTTTGAAAGTGATAATATCAGTACAGCAGAACTTCTAAACAGAGAACACATATTTAAAGGCAACTTCAGAGATTTTCCCTCGATTCCACTAAGTGAAAGCACAGCAGAGGGCTGTGCGTGAAGAGTCAGCTCAATCTTGCATCTATAGACAATACCAGTATCTAGACTTACAGATCCCAGAATCCAAGACAAGGATGAGTACATTTGTGAAGTTCTATAGCCATCTAGTTTATGTTGCAAGAGCCCACACTGATGTGAGAAAATGTGCAGAGCAGGGACTGAAGGAAAGGCCATCATCCAGAGATTGCCCTACCCAGAGATCCATCCCTTATACAGCCACCAAACCTGGACACTATTGTGGATGCCAAGAAATGTTTGCTGATAGGAGCCTGATATCACTGTCTTCTGAGAGGCTCTGTCAGAGTCTGAAAAATACAGAGGCAGATGCTCACAGCCAACCACTGGACTGAGCATAGCGTCCTCAATGGAGGAGTTAGAGAAAGGACTGAAGGAGCTGAAGGGGTTTGCAGCTCCATAGGAAGAACAACAATATCAACTAACCAGAACCCCCAGAGCTCTTAGAGACTAAATCACCCATGACTCCAGTCGCCTATGTAGCAGAGGATGGTCTTGTCAGGCATCAATGGGAGGAGAGGTCCTTGGTTGTGCCCTTCCCCTGGCCATAAGCAGGCAAATAGACCTTAGGCATATGCCACCTTTGGAACTTAATGGTGGGACCCAGGTGGAGTCATCCACCGTGGGGCACATGTAGCTTCTTACAGGAACATAGAAGAACGGACTGCCCACTGAGCTTGCTTTGCCACATAATCCAAATGAAACAAAGGATAGGTCTTGTGGTTTTCCCCTTTATAAGTTGGAGCTACAGAATTAAAATTTGAGCCGTGATCAGAAACTTTTGGCTTCATTCTTCTCTCACACCTTGTTCCTTTTTGATTTCCAGCTCCCCTTTCAGGTAGACCCAGTTCATCCATAGCTGCTGGACAGCCACAATTGGACCTGTGAAGGCTTGATACCCAGTGTAGGGGAATGCCAGGGTGGGGATGCAGGAGTGGGTGGGTGGGTGGGGAACACCCTCATAGAAGAAGGGGGCCGGGGGTGGGAGGGACCTGAAAAGGGGATAACATTTGAAATGTAAATAAAGAAAACATCCAAAAAAGAAAGTCTAGTAAAAAAAAAAGTATTTATTTTTCTGTAAGAAAGATGAAGGGAGAGGAGAGAGACAGAGAAAGAGAGAAAGAAAGAGAGAAAGAAAGAAAAGAAGAAAGAAAGTCAGACAGACACACCCAAACATACACACAAATGCATGCAGAGAGAGAGAGAGAGAGAGAGAGAGAGAGAGAGAGAGAGAGAGAGAGAGAGACCAGAGAGAGTGAAAGAGAGGGACAGAGCACATTCCCTAACACAGGTGTGGCAGCCAGAGTGGGTTCTCACATGCCACCTTGTTGAGGCATGGTCGCCCTTGGTTCTGCCCCTGCATAGCAGTATTCAGGATAGTCTGCTGGTGAGATCCTGGGTGATTTTCTTGCTGCAGCCTGACATTCTGGTGTAAGAGCACTGGAATCCACGTGCAAGTCAGTGCATGTGGCATTTTACAAGAGTTCAGTGTTTCAAGCTCAGAGAGTAGGACTTGAGGAAAATGTTTTACCCAGTGAGCCATCTGCCCTACACCATATTATCTTGTGTAACCTGGCTACTTGAAATATTGGATTCAGGAAATTGAATATCACTATTCATGCTTTCACTTGAATAAATTCTGCTGTGAAATAAGCATGGAAAACATTTAATTAGTAGTGAATAAATGAATAATAAAAAATTATATTGTGATGGAAAAATCAGAAGTGACTATTTTAGAAATGCTTTTATTTTATTTTATTTTATTTTTTTGCTGGCTATAAACATTTTATTTTATTTTTATTTTTTATTATTCATTTTTTATTTTTGATACTTTATTTACATTTCAAATGTTTTGCCCTTTCCAGGTCTCCTCTTTGGAAACTCCCTAACCCATCCCCCTCCCCCTGCCTCTATGAGGGTACTCCCCCACCCACCCACATTCTCCCATCTTCCCTTCCTGACATTCCCCTATACTGGGGCATTTAACACTCTCAGACCCAAAGGCCTCTCCTCCCACTTATGGCTAACAGGCCCTCCTCTGCCACATACCTGGCCAGCACCATGGGTCCCTCCATATGCATTCTTTGGTTGGTGGTCCAGTCTCTGGGAGCAACAAAGGACCTGATCAGTTGACAGGGTTTCTCCCTCTCCATGGGGCTGCAAACTCCCTCAGTTCCTTCAGTCCCTTCTCCAACTCCTCCATCTGGGACCCCACACTCAGGCCAACAGTTCCTGTGAATTGAATCATGGGTGTTCTGAACTTTTGGGCTAATTTCCGTTTATCAGTGAGTACGTACCATATTTGTTCTTTTGTGACTAAGTTATCACACTCAAGATGATATTTTCAAGTTCCATGCATTTGCCTGCAAGTTTCATGCAGTCATTGTTTTTAATAGCTGAGTAATACTGCATCGTGTAAATGGACCATATTTTCATATCCATTCTTCTGTTTAACGACATCTGGTTTCTTTCCAGCTTCTGAATGTTATATGTATGGCTGCTATGAACATAGTGGAGCATGAGTCCTTATTATATGTTGGAGCATCTTCTGGGTATATGCCCAGGAGTGGTATAGCTGAGTCCTCAGGTAGTATTATGTCCATTTTTCTGAGGGTCCCCCAAACTGATTTCCAGAGTGTTTGTACCAGCTTGCAATCCCACCAGCAATGGAGGAGTGTTCTCTTTCTCCACATCCTTGTCAGCATCTGCTATCACCTGAGTTTTTGATCTTAGCCATTTTGACTGCTGTGAGATGGAATCTCAGGGTTGTTTTGATTTGCATTTCCCTGATGACTAAGGATGTTGAATATTTCTTTAGGTGCTTCTCAGTCCTGCGAATTTCCGCAGTTGAGAATTCTCTGTTTAGCTCTCTTCTCCATTTTTTGATAGGGTTATTTGGTTCTCTGAAGTCTAACTTCTTGAGTTCTTTGTATATATTGGATATTAGCCCTTTATCGAATGTAGAATTGGTAAACATCTGTTCCCAATCTGTTGGTTGTCGTTTTGCCCTATTGAAAGTGTCCTTTATCCTAAAGAACCTTTGCAATTTTATGAGGTCCCATTTGTGGATTCTTGATCTTAGAGGATAAGCCATTGGTGTTCTGTTCAGGAACTTTTCCCCTGTGCCCATGTGTTCGAGACTTTTTCCCAGTTTCTCTTCTATTAGATTCAGTGTATCTGGTTTTACATGGAGGTTCTTGATCCACTTGGACTTGAACTTTGTACAGGGAGATAGGAATGGATCAATTTGCATTCTTCTACATGGTGGCCTCCAGTTGAGCCAGTACCATTTGTTGAAAATGCTGTCATTTTTCCACTGGATAGTTTTAGTTCCTTTGTCAAAGATTAAGTGACCTTAGGTGTGTGGGTTCATTTCTGAGTCTTTAATTCTAGTCCACTGATTTACCTGCCTGTCACTGTACGAATACCATGCAGTTTTTAATCACTACAGCTTGAGGTCAGGGATGCTGATTCCTCCAGAAGTTCTTTTATTGTTGAGAATAGTTTTTGCTATGCTTGGTTTTTTGTTATTCCAAATGAATTTTTTCTACATTTATGAAGAATTGAGTTGGAATTTTGATGGGGATTGCATTGAATTTGCTTTCGGCAAGATGGCCATTTTTATTATATTAATCCTGCCAATCCGTGAGCATGGGAGATCTTTCCATCTTCTGACGTCTTCTTTGATTTCTTTCTTCAGAGACTTGAGGTTCTTGTCATACAGATCTTTCATTTGTCTTGTTAGAGTCACACGAAGATAATTTATATTGTTTGTGACAATTGTGAAGGGTGTAATTTCCCTAATTTCTTTCTCAGCCTGTTTATCCTTCGAGTATAGGAAGGCTACTGATTTGTTTGAGTTAATTTTATATCCGGCCACTTTCCTGCAGTTGTTTATCAGCTGCAGGAGTTCTCTGGTGGAGTTTTTCGGGTCACTTAAGTATATGATATATCATCTGCAAATAGTGATATTTTGATTTCTTCCTTTCCAATTTGTTTCCCTTTGATCTCCTTTTGTTGTCTAATTGTTCTAGCTAGAACTTCAAGTAGTATATTGAAAAGATAGGGAGAGAGTGGACAGCCTTGTCCAGTCCCTGATTTTAGTGGGAATGCTTCAAGTTTCTCTCCATTTAGTTTGATGTTGGCTACTGGTTTGCTGTATATTGCTTTTACTATGTTTAGGTATGGGACTTGAATTCCTGATCTTTCCAAGACTTTTATCATGAAGGGATGTTGAATTTTGTCAAATGCCTTTTCAGCATCTAATGAAATGACCATGTGGTTTCTTTGAGTTTGTTTATGTAGTGGATTACACTGGTGGATTTCCGGGTATTGAACCATCCCTGAATCCCTGGGATTAAGCCTACTTGATAGTGATATATGATCGTTTTGATGTGTTCTTGGATTTGGTTTGCGAGAATTTTATTGAGTATTTTCACATCGATATTCATAAGGGAAATTGATCTGAAGTTTTCTTTCTTTGTTGGGTCTTTGTGAGGTTTTGGTATCAGTGTAACTGTGGCCTCAAAGAATGAATTGGGTAGTGTTCCTTATGTTTCTATTTTGTGGAATAGTTTGAAGAGTATTGGTATTAGGTCTTCATTGAAGGTCTGATAGAATTCTGCACTAAACCCATCTGGTCCTGCGCTTCTTTTTGGTTGGGAGACTTTTAATGACTGCTTCTATTTCTTTAGGGATTACGGGACTGTTTCGATGGTTAATCTGATCCTCACTTAACTTTGGTCTAGTACACTCTCATCAACTTACTAAGAACTCTGTTTTTAAAGAAAACTAATTACCTCTCCCTCAGCAAATATCAATTGCCAATAGCTTCTCTACTATGGGTAGGCCTTCATATGTGTTACTGTTCTCCATGCTGAGATTTGCTTTGTCTCCAGGATCTACAGATCTGGTGAATGCTGTTACAAATTCTATGGTCCGAGTATAGAGAATAAGAAACTGAAGAATTTTCAATGTAAATCAGAACTATATTATATCTAATTGTAAAGGAAAATTCTGAAAGAGGTGTGCCCCCAAAAGTATTAGGGTTATTTTCTGGGAACTTTCTAACAACATTTCAAAGAGACAGCTGGTCAAAAAGCTTTGAGTAAAGAATAGGCTTGGTATATTCTGGATTTTAAGAGACCTTTTTCTAAAGAGGCTCTAAAAGTAATAATCCCTGATATATCTGAATGAATTGAAATGGAAATTTAATAAAAATATCATAATAAGTAAATGGGGAAAAACAAAGCAGTATTTTTACTGTTAAATAAATAAAAATGTTCCGATCCATTAAATATGACCAGACTTCAATCATATCTAAGTATTTGTGTACTCAAACAGAATAAATTCACTTCATGTAAATGCCATAATTTTTGGTGTGATTTGGGTTATATTTGTGACAATCAAGGACAACAAGAAGCAATAGAGTATTTTCTTCCAAATTCATTAGTGAAAAGGTTGTATATAAAGACAATAATTTATTATCGACCATGGCTTAGAGTCTTGAATTTGAAAATGTAAGAACTTGCTAACAAAACTGAAATTTGAGTGCCTTTGCACATATCAGTCAACACTGGAGTAACAGGAACAGAATACTGAGGGGTGAATGGACATGCAATACCACATAATATTTTATTATAATGGATACAAAGATAGTCATCAACTCAACGTAATACATCTATGAAGTTTGGACAGGAGCATCAGGCAAAGGAAGGAGTGTCTTGTATGGAAGGCATCACTTTTCTTCCATTGGACCGCGTTTAAATCTTGCAATGACAGGCAATTTGAATCACACATGGTACAACATTTGACACTTAGGAATATTGTAGAATATCTCTTTCTTATTGAACCAGAGTGAAGTCAGTTATCTTTCATGAGGACACTTCTAAGAACTATATATTATAATGCATATTTTCAGGACAATTGGCATTCATAGCTGAAATGTTTATAGATAGATACTAGCTAAATTGCTATAGATAGACAACACATTTTAGAATATCATTGGCATGTTTTGAAGACTTTAAACAAAGTTTAAATATATAAACAAGGTTATTAAAATGTTTATATTGAAAACGCATGGTCATCTTTTACTTGGGTATTTTCAGCACAGAAGCTTCACCAGGCTTGTTGCTCAGTTTTTCATCTGAAGTTGGTCATTGCCCTGTTTCTCACATGACACTTTGTAATTTTGCTTTTGAATATTTTCCAGAAAAAATAATAACCAAGTGAAATCCACTCAAAATTATAGAAATCATAATATCCCATCATGGGTTTTCTAAGTTCAATTTAAAACTGGCATTGAAACACTTAATAATTGGCTGTGCATTAATGTAAGCTCTCTTTGATATTATAATGTTGGGATTCTAATTTCCAGTTGTTTCTCTGTATAATGAAATTTCTATTAATATTACATTGTGTGTAGAATTTTCAAAAAAATTAATATATTTTTTCATCTTTTATTTTTTTTATAAATCTACATATACTTTCTTTATTATAAAATAATGTCATTAGAGGAAATTCTTAATATAGGAAAAATTTATAATCAGTTTCTTCTCACTTTTCTAGAAGCTAATTTAAATTCTTGCTCTAGCTATCAAATACATGTTCTGTCCACTCTCTATTCTGTAGTTATTCATAGGAAAATTAACTGTACCTATTTCTTCCAGATCTCACTTCTAGAAGATTCTCTTTGGTCTATAGTCAAGATATCTAATACATCGGATTGAATATCTGCCAAAGATTTGGCAAGCATCAAACTCTTGCTCTTTTCCACATTTATCTACATTGTTTTAAGAGTTTTGAAAAGAAATATTTATCAATTTATGATACTCATTTGACATAACAAAATCATAAATTAAATATTATTGAGTATTGAAGCTCAACTTCTATACTCTGTCCTTACAAAGCATTCACTATATGAAAAATTATATTTTATTAGATATGTTCTTTGAAATTTTATAGATAATTGCAATCATAATATTCTATCAATATCAACTTTTAGTGGTAAGTTGAAGTTTTAGATGATATATATATATATATATATCAATCATAATCCCAAATTTTCTAAGATAAAACAAATGAAGATGCAAATAATCAATAAAATATTGTCTTCATAGACAATCAAGAAAAATAATTTCAGAACTCTGCCACTGTTTCTGCATCAAACATATTTTGGCTTCAAAATGCTTGTGGTGACACATAAACTTTCATCAATGAAATAACTATATTTTAAAATGTTAATTCACATGATCTGACAGATTATCCCCATTACTCATTCAAAACATAAATTAATAAATTTAATGGCTAATTAAAAAGGAAGGATATCAGCTATGTCTCGATAGAGATAGTGTAAGGAATATCCATTTGTACTACTGAAAAAGATGGTATTAGCATGTTCACTAATCGGTCCAGTCATCCAGTCATCTGAATGTTTGCTTAAATTTTTCTGACCTATTAACAGTAGAATTCTCTACTTCATGAACTTGGAGTAAACAGAATTAAGTATGTCTAATCCATTATCGAAAGAGATTTTCTTAATGGGACAAAATTTAGAAAACAATGCCACAGTTAATAGTTCCTTTACTTTTTCAATTGTCTATAATTTGTCATCTGTACTTTGAATCCTGATAGGCTATTTTTGACATTCCTGGATTTCCTGAGCTCTGGACATGTTATGGATTTAGATGGTGAATCTGAGAGTAAGTTCTAATGGAGAACTGAATGATTTCCTACCCTTTTCCTGTTCTAATTTCATGATTTGTCTTTTGGGGATATTAACTTGACCTCTTTGACAAGGTCAATAGGTATTAAATTAGGCAGTGTAGCTCAAGTTCTTAGAGGAAGTGTGACTGATTATGACTACTTAATATATGTTAATTCTCAGCTGTTATACACTGGTCATATAGGCCAATTTATGGAATAATTTAAATTATTTCACACCTTCTTTCTCTCATGTCCTGTTTTAAGTCCTTTGCTTACCAAGACCTCGTTTCTTGACTACTTGTGTGGTATGTCCCTTCTTTCAGCTGCATTCATTTAACTAAAAAACTATAGATTTGCTCATAGATCTTACGTTGATTTATTCAATTCAAAACTTTAAGCTAAAATTAATACATTGAGTTTAATCACTTTAATTTATTTTACACTGGATAGTTTTTACATCATTTAATAATAGATTTTTATTCCCTCTTTTATTTCTGAGGAGAAGGAATAAGCAATGCACTTTTACATTTAGAAACCAGATTGTTTCCACTTATATATTCATTGTGGAAGACTGCCAATCTATATTTCAGATAGACATCAAATTAATTCATTTGGATCCAGATTCAGCTGTGTTTTCTCAGATAAAATTTCTGCCTGAAGTTCCATTGACTCTAAGGTCAATAAAATCTTTGCATATATAAATCCTGATGAGTCAGGTCTTGAATAAATATCTTTCAGTTTCTCTCAGTGTGATGTTTATCAGTGTGTAACAAAGTGATGCATTATGAAAGATTTAAATTGTCTCTTTGAAGACAAAATTCTCTATGAAGTACAATACTTGAAATTAAATAAAAGGTAATGATCTTGTAATTTCAAATCATTTCTTCACTTATTCAGTTGTCAAACAACAGGGAATGATTTATTAAATAATTTTATGTGACTCCTGCCATTATTAATATTTCAAATGCTAACTTTTCATGCATTAATGTGACAAGCCACCACTTTTGATATTTATACTTATTGCATAAGGTTAAATTAAATCATTTATATGTTTTTTTAAAATAACACAAAATATTATTTCTTCTGTATGTACGTGCTTCCATTTCTATTATAAGGTATAATCTAATGATGGGCATAATTGGAGTCTTAAAGTTTCCTAAAATGGAGAAACCCCATAAAACCAATAGTTTCAATATTCTTAAACTGAACAACTTCACAGAATATCTTCAAAACTCTTTGATTTACAAATATGGGACCCAGAAAGTAAAACTGAAATGGATCAAAACATCTCAAGTTACTATTCAGAAAAGTAATCAAGGAAAATTGGAATTTAATGGGTTAAGTTACAAATGAGAAAATTTCAGAGGAACTAATTAATATGAGTAACAGTATAGAAAGGGGATCGGGTAAACTTTTCACCTTCTAGGAAAAGAGTCAGCAATTGCTAATATGCCAACAAAAAAATAAGAAAGAACTGAACTGGCTCTAACATAAGATGTGGCTTTGTCACAGTGATTTTCTCCTTACACCCTCCCCCAAAAAAGATTCATTGTATGTCTTATGTGGGTTTCTATAGCTGTGATAAAATTTCAAGACCAAAACCAATATTGGGTGGAAAGGTTTATTTCAGCTTATACATTCAAATCACAGTTTATCATTACTGGAAATCAGGACAGGTGCTGAAGCAGGGTCCTGGAAAGAGAAATGGAAGCGAGGCCATGAAAGAGTGCTGCTTACTGTTTTGCTCGCCATAGCATGCACAGCCTTTCTTCCATCCTTCCTTCCTTCTTTTTTCTTTCTTTCTTTCTTTCTTTCTTTCTTTCTTTCTTTCTTTCTTTCTTTCTTTCTTTCTTTCTTCCTTCCTTCCTTCCTTCCTTCCTTCCTTCCTTCCTTCCTTCCTTCCTTCTTTCTTTCTTTCTTTCTTTCTTTCTTTCTTTCTTTCTTTCTTTCTTTCTTTCTTTCTTTTTCCTTCCTTTCTTTCCTCTTTCTTTCTTTATTCTTCCTTCCTTCCTTTTTTCCTTTATTTCCCTCTTCTTTCCTTCTTTTTTCTTTCTTCCTTTCTTCCTTCTTTCTTCCTTTCCTTCCTTCCTTCCCTTCCTTCCTTCCTTCCTTCCTTCCCTTCCTTCCTTCCTTCCTTCCTTCCTTCCTTCCTTCCTTCCTTCCTTCCTTCCTTCCTGTTGAGGTGACCTTCCATTATATTGTATGAAGTTATGATGTCTCTGTCTTTTCAATAATTGATTATAGTACAAGTAGAGAGCTAAGAGTTAGCAAGATTTTTGTATCACTGATTTTCTATTTGTAAATCATTGTCCTTCCTCACTTGCTCCCTTCCCCAAAAATATGGATGTCAGGAAGCAATCAATGACTAAAGGCAACCTAAGAAATGGATCAGATTGGGCATTGTCTTGCTGCTAAGTGTTTCAAACAGGAATGTGGCTTTTTGTATAATGAGGAACTGATTGGCTTTTGCTAGAGTATAAAGTACAGGGGTGGGACTCCTAGGTAAGGAGGTATACTTGTAGGCAAAGAAGCAGGCCGATGCTGCAGACATAGGAAGCCATGGTAGACAATGGGAACAGAACAGAGATAAAGCAGAGCTGTAAACAGGCAGTGGGGACCATGTGGGGAGATAGGATAGTAGAAAAGCCAAAGTTAAATTAAGTAACTAGTTGAGAGACCGCCTTAGCAAAAGGTCAATAGCTATCAACTATTTAGTAGGCTCTATGTCAGAATTATTAAACCACAAACACAATCTCTGTGAATATCTTTCTTTCTTCCTTTCTTCCTTTCTTTCTTTCTTTCTTTCTTTCTTTCTTTCTTTCTTTCTTTCTTTCTTTCTCTCTCTCTCTCTCTCTCTCTCTCTCTCTCTCTCTCTCTCTTTCTTTCTTTCTTTCTTTCTTTCTTTCCTCATATTCTATCCTAATTGTAGTCCCCACCTCCCTCCTGTCACCCTTATAAATGCCTTTCTCTATTATCCTCTCCCTATGGTACCAACTTACTCTGGGACATCAAGTTCCAGCAGAGCTAAACATGTCCTCTCCCACTGAGGCCCAACCTGAACATGTGCACATGTACAGTGGACGACCAAATTTAGTTCTGATACTGTTCTCCTCCACTATTCTACCCTATTCATTGACACAAGTTCTTCCCAACATTTAAACTTTATAGCTAGGCACAACAGACAGCTTGTTCAGGGGGTCCCATGTTTCCACCTTCCAAGGCTAGAATTACAATTATAAACATTTATGAATTCTCTAGATATAAAATCTCTGCCATGTTTTCTTGTGCATCAAGTGCTTCAAGCCCAGAAACATTTCCCTAGATTCTTTACAGCATTTTGGCAGCAAATCCCCTTACCTTCTGAACCATCTTTCCAGTCCATACTTGGAATATTTGAGTATTTCTAAGTAATTTTATTATTTACTTGAATGCTATTTAACTTGAAGAATTTTAGGGATTTAAATTTTTATATAAACGTTCTAAAATAGAAGCACTATATATTCCTTCCAACATATCTCTCTACCAACCTAATGTACTCTTTACATTTTATTTTTAACTTTAAGCCATTCCATCTTATCAGTTCTGTCAATATGTGTATGGGTGTGGGGTCATGCACTCTTCTAGGAGCACTGCTCACAAGGAAGAATGAGTGTCTTCTACAAAAAAATCAGTTGTAAAATAATTTCATCAGGAAGATGTAGAATCTCTTACTTCCTCCCTTCTCTATGCTGTAAATTTAACTGGATTCATTTTGTACAGGTCTTGAACAGATGTCACTGGTGCTTATATATCCTGAGTCCACTAGCTATGCTGTATTCTGAGAATAGCATCTGACAGCCTTACATCTAGTCCTCCAGCTCTTGAATTCTGTCTTCTCCTCAGTGTTGTTCCCTGATTACTCTTGCTATAGCCTTCTTTCTTTCTTTCCTTCTTTCTTTTCTTCCTTCCTTCCTTCTTTCCTTCCTTCCTTCCTTCCTTCCTTCCTTCCTTCCTTCCTTCCTTCCTTCCTTCCTTCCTTCCTTCCTTCCTTCCTTCCTTCTTCCCTCTAGGGACTAGGAAATAGAATAGGATATAAGTTACCTACAATTCCTTTAAAACAGGGATTTTGTTTGGAATGATATAAATTACTATCAAGAAGACATTCTTATGATGGGATAGACAAATCATCTAGTACTCTAGTTATGGTTCATCTATGATTCCTGAGTATTTAACCTATCCCATGCATAAGAAGAATAACGTATTAAATTATATATGAATAACTTATACATAACTTTCATATGCACATATGAAAATGTCTAAACAATAAAGCATATACGCTTAGAATGTTCTTTATTAACATTTAAAATATCTACTTGGAGTGTTCATGACAACATGAATTATATATATTCATACATAATTCAATTTGATTAATTCATGATTCAAATTAGTGAATGAATTCAAGTATGAAATAATAACTATTAGTAGGAAAGTTAATATGTTCAATGCTCAGAAACTTTCTCTCAATTTATTCTAAAACTTTCTTTATCTGTGAAATAGATTTATCTTTAAAGAGATTGTTTTGTACTCTCCTATCTCCTTTGACAGATTTCATGTGTGTGTGTGTGTGTGTGTGTGTATGTTTCTGTATATAAACTTTATTATATGTTAATAAAACTGATGTCATAATATAAAACACTATGAATTATTTCTTAATATACATATGTTGTCATTTTCAGGGTTGATTTACAAATAAATATGGTCTTGGACTGGGAAGAAACTAAATACCGAGCTTAGATTCAGGGATTTCTAACTTTTCTTTCCTTTAGCTTTCTTTCTCTCTTAGATAAAGGGAAGTGGTTTAGAAGAAAAGTGGAGGATATAGAAATATTAGACTAAATTAGACAAATAGGGTAAATTATTGAATCTATGCTTAAACCAAAACTGTTTTATAGACATAATCCTACATTGGTACTAATCTTTATATTTTTATGCAGAACTGAGGTTATATTTTGTTACACTGGAACAGAATTTTGTATATTAATGATTATTGGTATAACATTTTGTGTATTCATACAAAATTTGAGATTATTTTTGTTACAACATGATGTATATATAGTTCAACTGTTGTATATGTATTATACCTATGCAACTCATTTAAAATCCCAAGGGTTAATCCCAGTGTATGATAGGTCTTCCTAAATCCTGCTTCCCAAAGTCTGTCAGATAAGTCCCTACGCATGCTGCACGCTCAGCTAATATTTGTATTTTTTCAGGTTTTGATGGGGTTGAAGACTAGATAGTCATATTCTCACTAAAATCTTGAGTTGTTTAGGATTTAAGAAAATGTCCTAAGTCTAAAAAGATATTTTTAGGATGATAATAAAAATTATAATAGAAATTATTTAGATACAAATCTTCAAACTCACCAGGATAGGAGAGATTATAGACTAGTTTCTCCTGAGTTGTCAAATAAGAACAGACTAGTTTTTTTTTAATTTAACGCTTATCTAAAAATTTCCATAATTGTTTCCTAATTGTTCCTACTGTATTTTATTTATTATTATAAGAGAAAGAACCTTTTTATTTAGACAGAAAAAGGAATTGTTGAGGTTTGCTCTCTTGCTATATACTGTAATGCTAAATATTGTCATTAATTTCCTCACAGATGAGAGAATCTGCACTTGCACCAAGTCATGCTCTGTGAACTTGCTCCTTAATTTAAAACTATGGGATGAATAAATGTGATGCTCATAGCTTGGCAGAAAAGAGGTAGGTAAGGTTTCAGGTCCTGGAGTTGGGATCTGTGGAGGGGAAAGAGAAGAAGGTGGGGAGAGGAGAAGATATATACTTTATAGCTTGTTAATAATATAAAGGTTTTGTGTCTTTTATCTGGGAACTGAATGATCTATGAAACCCCTGATTGACATTAAATATTTACTACAATAACCTGCCTTTAAAATGACAGTTTTGTGAATATTTAACTCACTGCTATAGAATATTCAGCTTTAAAATATTACACTTACTGAAAGATATTAGGGTTGTTACTTTGCAACACTTACCAGTTGTGAAAATTTGTGTCACAATTTATTTCTGCATTAAATATCTAAGTGTAAAATATGAACATCATAAGTATTTACATATTAATTTGGAAAAGAATATATTTGTTCTAAGGTGGTCATGTGATTTTTACTTGCAGTCCAGTAGTGTGAGTCCCAGATGTTCTACAAACTTGTCCATATTTTATTAGGTAAGTTGTTTTATTTTAGCCAATGCAGATTTTGTGTTGCTTTGTTAAAAATATGATTTTTGTTATGCTGCTATACAAAGTTTAGAATTTATTCTGATGAAATCTAACATTTTAAAAACCACTTTCCACAATGATAATCTTTATTATCTTATTTCATTTTAATTGAATTTTGAACAGTGTATATAATTCCTTTAAGCTATTTTTGATTTACAGATATTTTATATCATGGATAAACTACCATATTTTTATCTTCTTAGTATTTTGTGTTTCAAAGCGATCCTGGAAGTAACTGCTTCACAATAATCTGTAGCTATGCAAAGTTATCTAATTTTTTAAATTGTTTTTACTTCATGTTTATGAAATTTGTGTTATAGCACAATTCCAGAAAGAATTATCTCATGTTTGTTTCCAAAATGTATAGTTTTACATTTTATGTTTTAGGCTATTATATATTCTGAAATTCTTGTTTTATTGGGTAGACATGAAAATTAGGAGATTTCTGAAAATGCATTTCTTTTATCATTGCTTTTTATTAGTCATTTTATTTGTTTACATTTCAAATGCTATCCCCCCTTCCTGGTCTCCCCTACATGAACCTACAAATCGCAACCCCTTCCCTTTGCCTCTAAGAGGGTGCTCCCCCACCAACCGACCCATCCACACCTGCCTCACTGTGCCTTTAGCATTCCTCTTCTCTGGGGCATCGAGCCTCCACAGGACCAAGCACCTCCCCTCCCACTGATGCCAGATGAGGCAATTTTCTGCTCCATATGTAGCTGGAGCCATGGGTCACTCCATGTTTATACTTTGGTTGGTGGTTTAGTCCCTGGAAGCTATGAAAGGGTCCGGTTAGTTGATATTGTTTTTCTTGTGGAGTTGCAATCCCCTTCAGCTCCTTCAATCCTTCCCCTAACTCTTCTATTGGGGTCCCTGAGCTCCGTCCGATGTTGGCTGTGAGTATCTGCATCTGTCTTAGTCAGGTGCTAGCAGAGTTTCTCAAAGGAATGCCATGCTGGGGTCCTGTCTAAAGGTGCAATATGGCTTCAGTGATAATGCTAGAGTTTGTTGTTCACCCTTGGGATGGATCTCAAGTTGGCCCAGTCACTGGTAGGCCATTGATCTGTCTTCTTAGGTATCAGTGACTTGGCTAATCCACATAGTCCCTGTTAGTATAAGCACATGCTGTCTTTAATTCAGGTAGTAAAAAAATCACCTTTCTTTGATCTTTACCACTGAAATTGCTTTGGTTGTTCTCAGTCACTTCAATTTCCATATATTTAATATCCACGTATAAATTATACATTTTGTGAAATATACTATTGATCTAACAAAGCATTAACACATGGATAGAGCATATTTTTCCACTTAATTAAAAAATGTCCATGTTAGGACTGGGGAGATGGTTCAGAGGTTAAGAGCAATTGTTCCTCTTTCAGGGAACTTGAGATGGTTTCTAGCACACTTGTCAGAAAGTTTAAACCTGTTTGTAATTACAGCTCCAGGAGATACAATGCCCTCTGGTCTTGAATGAATGCATAAGCACACACACACACACACACACACACACACACACACACACACACACACACACACTTACATTTTTTAAAGAATATAGGTAACTTAATATGGAATGACCTAAGTAGAATATCCCATTTATCTCCTTCAGTTAAGAAGGATTCTGTTGTATTTGGATCCTAAAAGCAGAGTTGTGTTCTGGCAATGTTTAGACAAACATTGTTGCCTAATGCCTCATATTTCACATGATGCTTTTTTTCAGTTTAACATTTGCACATAACTAGTTTCGGCAGCTTCAATTTATTTTAGAGCAGGGACTCAGAAATATGCCACACATGCCCACTTAGTAAATGATAGATTTCACACAGGTACATAAATAAATATGCAAATCTAAACTTCTTTCAACCTTTTTCTGCCTCCTTTTATGTTGTACTAAAATTTGACTATTATATGTTCAAGGTGATAGAATATATTAATGAATTCACACACACAACATTACAAATTATATAGATAGATACTAGAAAGTTATTTTGTTTAAAAACTATGCATTAGGCTTCGACAGAGAAAAGCAATCAAGAATTCATAAGTATCAAACCACAGACTGTTTCCCACTTCTTATTTTCAACTTGTTTATAAGGAAATGATCAAACATGTATAAAACTGGAAATATTTAGCTTATGATGACTACTTTCTAACATTCTCTACCTATGAAACAGGTGAAATTTTGTGAATCTTTAACCTTCTGTACATTAAAAATATAATAATAATGATAATATTGCATTTTAGTGATATTTAAGCTATTCACTTACTAAGTGCAACTTTGTTCTGGCACCCTATTTCTTGTCAACAATCTCCATATTAGCTTTCCCTATCCAATGATCTAAAGAAAAAGAAAAATGCTTTCACAAGGAAAATAAAAAGTCTGAAATGCAGAAACAGACAACATACTCTAAAGTGAAAGAAGGGCTTTTTATCCTGCTGAAGCAACCAGAGAGCCCCTGCATGCAAGACAGAAGCCACATGCCAAACACTGATGTGTGTGTGTGTGTGTGTGTGTGTGTGTGTGTGTATGTGTGTATACACAAACATTGGGCAGTTTACTTTAGACATATTTAAATATAGTACAACATTGGTAAAAGTTTTCTGTTGACAATTATTACAAAATACTTTAAGGCATGACTATATCAAAACTCTTTGGTAAAGTATATGTGACCTTTTCTATACAATTGTGATCCATAGTTTAAGGGTTTAGGTGATAATTTGGTGTGGCCAAGGTCATTGTAGAGGTATTCAAGCTCCTAAGTGCCTGTGACATCTCCCTTAAAAGTGGTTCTTTTGACTAAGAAATACTGCTCAAGATAAAGATCTAGGGAGGAAGAGATTTGGATAAACATATTGACCTGGAGGATTTGCATGTGACCTAGTCCTATAGATAGCATTGGTCACCAGACTATTAACTACCTACATTCCAGATTTCCCGGCAGCCTAAGTATTTAGTAGATTCATTTTCTAACAAAATATTGTAAATGTATTGTGAGAAGTTATGAATTATATAAAAATTCTTTATATTTCCTATAGTGATTCAGGAAGAATAGGACTTTTTCTTAGACCAGGCTGCAAGATCATACTGCTGAAGCCTAAGACTAGGGCATGAGCTTGGTGGTGTGGCCGCTAAAACTATTTAATCTTAAACTTAACACTATGTCTAGGTGTGAAAATAATTGGAAGTCAAATGCACAGCAAATTACATTTCCACACTTTCCCTGCCACCCTTCACATTGTTCTCCATCATAATCATACGCTTTAGGGACGCCATCTTGCTAATCCCTTGAACCTGTGCTGTTGTAACAGTGCCTTGGTCATTGTAAGATAATGCAGACTGTAAGCTCAGGTCTAATAATGGGCTACCATCGTTCCTTCCCTCTAGCTTTTCAGGCCAGACAGCTAATCTGAGAAACTATGCCCCCTTGTAGTATTGCACACGAATTCTTCAGTAAGCTGCCCTTGCTGAACGTTGAACCAAGAGTCAGACAGGTGAATAAGCTAATTTAGAGTTGCTGCTACATTGCTATAACAACACTAAAAAAATGTAAAGTATTTGACTTTGAGGATGGGACCAGGCAATGAGAAGCAGGAAAAATAACCTCGGGGATATTTTAATAGAGGTTAAAGGGATATAGAATTTGAGGCTAGAGGGGTGCTATTATGCGATCTATAGCTCCAGCATATTTAGGAAAGCAATTACCTGCAGTAACATGGAAAAGAAAAACATAGTTTGTCACGCCTACAAACTTATTGAAAGAGATTTTTCAAAGTGAAGCCTTTATTTTACCAACATAAAACAGATGCAGGCTCAGAGAAATAAACTGGTTGGAGATGGTCAATTGTTTAGCAAGTTTTACAGGACATGGAGAGGAAGTAGGAAAGTCTTCCTTTCTGCCCAAGTATGCTTATGGTAAAATATTAGTGCAAAAGAAACCTTTAAATCCAGGATCTGTCAGGAAAACAATACCTCATCGTATTTAAGATTATATTCGGAATTTAAGATCTAAATAGCAATTAGACATTGTAAGATACCACGTGGGTACATGGCATTCCCTAATCACCTTAGTCTTTAGAGATTTAAGAATTGCTACTGTGTTCTCCTACATATGATCATGCTCCAATGACTTTAACATGATGTCTAATTTATAATTGGAGATTTCAAAAATGTTTTAAGAGAATATTGCTTTTTCTCCAGAGCACCAAGGTTCAGAGTGGAATACATGTCCTTGGAGCTTAAGTTGGTATTTAGCTGACAGCTCCAGAAAGATCCATGGAAAATACAATAGAACCCTTGGCGTAGACTTCAAATGATGATCAGTGGCTGATATTGAAAGCAACTTTGAGATTCATGTCCTTGTAGAAGTAGCAAGAGCACTCCCAGGGGACAATCATAGGCAATGCCTTAATGAAAATAAGAATGCTGTGGGGCACTAGAAATGAACCAAGACAAATAATTACAGACACATGAGGAGAAATACCACAGTTCATGGGTGAGTATGGAATCGGGAATACTAGAAGTGGGGAGTAAGTGGAATGTCACTGTTTCTGTGAAGTAATGATTCGCATGTCCCCATTTCTCTACTGTTCCAAAACACATGGTAACAGAGATTATTCTTTCCCTATACAATCCAGTGTTGCAGCAAAGTGACTTCACTTTCTTGAATATCTATCTATCTATCTATCTATCTATCTATCTATCTATCTATCTATCTATCATCTATCTATCTATCTATCTATCTATCTATCTATCTATCTATCTGTCGTCTATCTATTTAGCAGGCTTTCACAAGAAAGTATAGTTTTGTCTGTAATTGGATCTCATATAGGTGTCCAGTTTCTAAGCCATACGTCTTTGCATTTATAGGAAGACAATTCTGGAGTATTGGAGATGGAGTGCTTATATATTTTGAGTGTGAGTAATAGCTGTAGTAGCATCGCTGTGGAAGCTTGCTATGGATTATTGCTATAATGACTTCTACTCAAAAATATCCAAAACCATGATCTTCAATGTGACTTCACTATTCTCCTTATCGATTATTGGGTTTGCTCTCCATTGCTCTTTGAACTTCTCAGGACATTATAAATGGTTAAGATAATTTTTTTTAGTCCAAACTGGGCACAACATTTAATGATAATTTTTATTTCTATTCATACTGAAAAGAAAGTAGTTATAATGTAGGAAGATAATGCTCCATGGAGAATATATGGCTGTGTCCAGATTGAAATTTTTCTCTTTGCTCACCAATGCCAATTAGCATAGATGCCTGGTCATGTCATTGAATTAATTTTGGAGATCTTAGTACAATTAAATTTTTGAATAAATTTTTCTTATATTACCACAGCTAAATGAAAATGTGATAAATTAGGAATAATGTACAAAAAAGAAAATAGTACAACTTTGGAATGTTAACATCTCTGATGCTTGTGAGCGGTTTCATTCTTTTGTTACTAGCATATTCCTTGTACAAACTATCACATGTCCTGGGACATTTTCCTGTATTCACAGAACTTTTGTTGGTCATGTTTACCATCAGTCACTATATATACCTCTTCTTCCTAAATCTATTTTCCTGCAATTTTTTTTCATTATTAGAAATATTAAAGATATGAGAATAAGTGCACTGTATTTTTTTCTTTCTGAGCATACTTTGTTTAACATGGCTACTTCTACTTCTACTTCTGTTCATTTTCCTTCAGATAACATGATTCACCATCAGGGCTGAAGAAAAAGGAAAGCATTTGGTATTTCCTCTCTTAGGAAAGCATTTGGTATTTCCTCTCTTAGGAAAGCATTTGGTATTTCCTCTCTTAGGAAAGCATTTGGTATTTCCTCTCTTACTGTCTAAGGTTAACATTTTAAATATATATATGCATATATATATATATATAATTCTCTTATATATAATTATGATTTATAATGTACATACCAACCCATCTTGGCACATCTGTTTGCAGCAGGACTAAGCACAACCTCTCCTCCTGAGGCCAGACAAGGCACCCCAGCTAGGAGAAAGGGATCCCAAGGCAGGTAACAAAGTCAGAGACAGGCTGTTAGGGAACTCACAGAAAGACAAACTGCACATCTGCTACATATGTGTAGGGGGCCTAGGTCCAGCCCCCTTTTTCTCTTTTGTTGATGGTTCAGTCTCTGTGAGGCCCAGTGAACCATTGTCTTGTGGCTTCCTTGACACCTACAGCTCCCTACTTCCTTTCCTTTCCAACACTACTCCCCAAGACTCCCCAAGCTCTGCATGATGTTTGGCTCTGGGTCTCTGCATCTGTTTCCATCAGCTGCTGGATGAAGCCTCTCAGAGGACAGTTATGCTGGGCTCCTGGCTACAACATAATAGAGTATCATTAATAGTGTCAGGGATGGCTTTCTACTATGGGATGGATCTCAAATTAAACCAGTCATTGTTTGGTTATTTCCTCAATCTCTGCTTCATTTTTATCCCTCTATGTTTTGGAGGCAGAACAAATTTGGGGTCAAAGGTTTGGTGGGTGCATTGGTGTCTCCCTCCCTCCACTTCAGCCTCCACATCTCCAGCTTCTAGAAGTCTCAGCTAGGGTCAACAATTAATAAATTAGACCTCATGATGTCTTCTATAAGGCAAAGGAAATTGTCAGTAGGACAAATCAGCAGCCAAAAGATAGGGAAAGGATCTGTATCAAACCTACATCTGACAGAGGGTGATATTCAATGTATATAATGAGCACAAGATACTATACACAAGCAAACTTAATAACTCAATTTCAAAATGCAGTACATGACTAAACAGAGAATTATAAACAAAGGAATCTCTAATGGTCCAGAAGCACTTAAAGAAACGGTCCATGTCTTTAGTCATCAGAAAAATGCAAAAAGAATTTATTCAGCACACCTACTGAAACATTTTGTACAATTAGAAAACTGTTAGTTTACCTAATATGGCTGGTGTTAAAAAAGTAAAACTTAAAATTTAATAATTACATTCAGTTTTTTTAATTTTTTCTGATAAAGGAAATGAGAAACATTAGAACTTAGAACATCCTGCTAAAAGTAAATGAATAAAGCATTAGGATTTTAATACAGCACATGGAACAGAAACATATTTGGAGGGTGTGAACACAATTTGAGTGTTAAATTTTATATATTCCCCTAGTTCTCTGAAAGAGCTGTATATTTCCTACAATTACTCTTTGTTGTTGATATTATTGTTGTTTGTTGTTGTCGTTACAATATGGTTATTCCAAATTTGAGCAGGACATTTTGCATTTTCCTCAAGTAATTTTTAAGGAGTCTGATTTTATTTATTTATTTATTTATTTATTGCCAATTATAAAACTGAATACTGCTCTTTGTAACTATAGATCTCAAAAGTGCCCAAAATGTGTATAATCTAACGGAAACTTCAAATTTGAAATTGAATATCAAACCACGGAGAAAGTGTTCACATATTTGAAATATAAAAGTTTTCTCATAAGACATTAAGTGAAGGCATATGTTGATGCCCTTTGGTTTGACTACATGATGTCTCATAATGGTTTATACTTAGGAATTTGTACTGTTCTAAGATGCTCTCAAACCATAGTCCAGCAAGTGGAATAAGGACACTGAGCCCTCCTAAACCATGGACCAAAAAGTGTCTTCCCCATATCCAGATGCTCCTGTCAGGGATATATCAAATGACAGAAATTAGGCAACAAAAAAAGAAAATGATTGTGTCTTTTATATAACACGACTAAACTTTGTTGTTGTTGCTGCTATTGTTGTTGTTTTGTTGTTCTTTGTTTTGGGGGTTGGGGATAGTTCTTTAATTCTGGTTTGTGAGTGGAATTTGGAAGAGTCTGGAGTATAGGATGAACGTGTATAGAATGATTAAGCAGAACTTAATTGGTGGGTCTGGCGAAATTTTAAAAGCAACATGCTAATAGAAAAGCAAATAATGAAGACTGCAATCAGGCTTCAGATGGAGTAGAGAACGCCACTGGGAATTTAACTCTTAGCATGGTGAAAAATGATGCTCTTCATTTATCCTAAGAATTCAAGGGTTGCTGATTTTAAAATCCATGTGCTTATTAAGTTGTCAGAGGAATCATGTGACACCTTGGCATTCAGGCTGTCTTGCTATTTTTCCTGAATGCCTTTAGTGAGGCATCCAGGAAGAGACAAATGAAGCGCATAAGAATTTACAAAACTTGCAAACTGGAGAGAACTAGATTGAATTGAGAGGCATAGGGAAGAAGAGTGAGGTTACTAATGACACTAGCCCCATTATGAGACAACCATGCAGTTAATGTTGAAATGATAAAATCTTGGAGGACATTTCAGAAATTGGTCAGACCTTATTCAATATAGACTATAGGAATTAAGATGAAAATTCATTTTAGAGACTGTTTCAGAAAATAGAGTTTCTCTCTACCTGTGTACCCTGTAATGAAATGGCAGCCCAGGGAAGAATTTTCTTGTGTTTAGCTTTTAACACACTTGGAGTGTGCTACAAGTGTGTCCCAAATGGCTACAACTACTGCTTGAGCTGGCAACTGAGCTTTTGGTTGTCTACACATAACTAATTGTGCGTGCCTGAAGAACACAATAGCTATAAAGTCAGGTCAGAATCAGTTTAGATTCTTAAAAAGACCCGAGAAGCTACCCAATGTGAAACAGGGCTCAAAACCTTGTGGACACTCACAGTGAGACTAATGCTTTTGTGATCACTGAGGAAGAAGCCAAAGCCACAATGCAGACCCCAGGATGCTGGATGTGCCAAGGAAACAGATGAACTGCCAAGGCGAGCTGTGGGAAATGAGTTGTTCCAGCCATAGAATGAACCTCTGTGGAATTGTTAGAGCTACTCTTAGTTGCCAGTTGAACTTGAACTAGAACCAACTGAAAAGAAAGCAACTAGGAACTATTGTGACGGACTTTCTTGATCAGATATTTGAAGGGAGACTCACTCTAAATGTGGGCATAGTCAGGTGACAGTCACATTTGGAAGGATATGACAAAGAAAAATATTTGTTTTGCTTACTTGAGATTCATTGCTCCTGGAGTTTTGTCTACTCTGTTGTTGCCAATAATTCAATCCATGATGTTAGAACTATCTAGGCTTCCAACATGGAGTGAAGACCAGTGACTCTCCAGTAATTTTCTAGACTTTTAGCATTATATCAGGACTTCATGGACAGAACAAATCTTAATTAAGTTCTTGGTTTCTACACACACAGACACACATAACACACACACACACACACACACACACACAGAGACACACACAGACACACACAGACATATAGGCATACAGACACTCAGAGATATATAGATGTAGATGTAGATGTAGATATAGATACATATATGCTGTCCGGATCAAATAGATAGCATTCATTTTGGTTTAGGTAGAATTTTCAATGTACTTCTTAGGAGTCATTTACTGGTGTTTGGTACCAATCAATTAGAAAAATAATGTATTAATTTAAGGAAATTAGACATCTGACAAATATTTCTCTCTATCCTTAGACTTTTACCTCAAGAAAATATATACAGAAAGGAGAACAGAATTTTATTGTATCTAGTATACACATAAAATGAGTTTTTCTCCATTGCTTAGTTTCCATCACATAGATCAGGCAAGCATGATAGAGTTTATAAGTAGACAAAACTAAAACTCAAAGGAGTGGAACTGTAATCCAATTAGTTTCTAAAAATTTCTGCACTAACTGATTTCTCTTTATATTTCTGTGTATATGTGGATTTTCCAGCAACTTTTTCTTAAGTGTTTTGATACATTCTTTTTCATTTTATAGACTATCCATAGTCTGATTCTTAAGTTACAAGGGTTTCAGCTGTCTACAGTGATTTATTGTCATCCTAGCAGAGTGAAATGTAACTTTTTCAAATGGAAGGCTTAGGAAATAATCAAGAACTCTTCATTTTTTTTCCTTGGGAAGGCATCTGTCTCCAAAATTCTTTCTTTTCTGCCCAATAACTTTCGCAACAGTGTACTCTGTCAGAATAGCAATTTTCTTATTTGATCTTGTAATGTTCAATATCATTTCTAACACTTTTAAAACACGCTATGCAATGAATGCCTACAATCCATGCCATTTAGGGATCAGTGAATTGTAGCAGGTACCTACTTCTGCATGCCCAACTGTGGATTTAGAAAATAACTACACAAATATTATGGTGCAAAAATAATTGAGTGATAGTTCACATCTTCCACTAATATTTAGCATTTTAAATGCATAGTTTTACAATTTATGCCCCTCCTTCTTTTACTGTTATGATGAAGTTCTATGTCTATCTAATTCTCTTCTCAGTTAATGTCTCTTCAGTTTCTGGTAGACCATTAGTAACCCCCAATTTTTTTCTTTATTAAAGGCACACAATAATAACATAGTCTGGCCAGGCAGTGGTGGCACATGCCTTTAATCTCAGCACTTGAGAGGCAGAGACACGTGGATTTCTGAGTTCGAGGCCAGCCTGGTCTACAGAGTGAGTTTCAGGACAGCCAGGGCTACACAGAGAAACCCTGTCTGGAAAAACCAAAATAAATAAATAAATAAATAAATAAATAAATAAATAAATAAATAAATAAATAAATAACATAGTCTGGAAAATGTGCAATTTCTCATTGTATACTTTGTTACAGTGTTGGTAACTGGAGGTGGTTTACTCTATTTGTATGTGTGAAGTATTGAATCACAGCAGTGATTTTCATCCAGGCACTTGGGCTCTTTGGGTAGAATGTTTCTCTAAATGCCTGCTGGTTTTTGTAATGATTGCATTCCAATTAGCTCTAGTTTGAGTTGGCCATAAACACAAATACTTTTGTTCTATTTATTTCTTTATAGTAGTTCAGGATTTCTGAGATAATTTTAAATTATTCTTATTGAGAATTTCATACATGCATATAATGCATTTTAAAATCCTCAGTCCTTAGCCATCTGCCTTTCTCTAGTTACTCTATCATCCCTCATCCTTTTCCTCTCAACCTCTTGTGGTCTTTTTTCTTTTCAAATCTTCCATGTCAAGTTAACCTAATTAGTATGGAGAATAAATAGTCTCTTAGAGACCACATTTCTTAAGGAAACAGGCTGTCCTTTAGCAGTTACAAATAGCCAATAGTATCAAATAGAGTGTGCCTCCATGAGTCTATTCTCTATCCATGGTAGCATTTTAGCTGTATGTATAGTAGGTAACATATGTATCCTACATGTAATGGATGTGTGTAATGAATGCTCAAGTATGTTCTGATAGGAAGAAGACGTTGGGAATCCTGCTCCATCTCTCTCTGTCATTCACTGCTTTGTCTTTTTTTTAGTTAGATTGTCTCACTGCAACTAAAACTAGACTGGATACCAGCACGCTTAGAAGTCCTCCTCTTTCTGTGTCCCTCCAAGCCTTTTCACACACTGAACTGACTTCTCACCCAGAGAAATTCTTTCATAAGAAAATAGAGTGGTATAATTAATTTTGTTTTTGCTAGGTACATTATCCAATTTCCCTCTCTATATTCTATAGAATGTATAATACTCTGTACATTATAGAGCATATGTTCTATAGAATAAATTTGCATTGTGTAAATAAAATAACATGTATATTTCATACATGAATGTTATTTCACATGCATTTATGCATATGAATGCATAAAAATTTAATTTATATAATTGCTTTGCTGGAAAATCTAATATTAAAATACTTGAGACATTATATACAACTGTTTATTTCTCAATGACCTTATATTTTCACATATTATCTCAATGAGGGTACCAGTAAGAATTTTTACTAATTCTGCAAATCAGTACTTTACATTCTTGAGGCAAAATGTTGACATAAGATTATTATTTTCCATGTTTCTCATAAGCACTGTGTTCTTAACTAATGAAAATGTCACCAAATATACTACCAATATTCAAGAAATTAAAACCGAAATTAAAATATATTTGAATTGCTAAAACAATTAAAATTACAGGTCAATATATTTTTGACCAATGTCACCCCTCTATAAGTATAATGTGTGTGTGTGTGTGTGTGTGTGTGTGTGTATTAATTTTTATTTGCTACACAGGATACAATAAATGTACTGATTATGAACTGAGCAGCCTTTTTCTCCCCGTCAGTGTCTGCACTATAGCTCACCAGATAATTGCCTAAATCATCCTGCAACATGACAATTCAGCAATGAATGGATCAAAATCCCGTGGCCACATATCTTTTGTATATATAATATCAACGTGTCAAGGGCTGGTTTGTACACTGTTCAGAAATGGTTTTACATAAGTGTAACTAAAAAATTTGCCAGACAGAAAAGCATGGTAGTAATTGGGTGATGTTCAGCATGTTGTCTCATGAAGTGCTTGCCAGTAGCTCACATTGCTTTTCTCAGTGCTTGATATTCATCATAACATTTGCAGCTATTTTTTTTACAAGCTTTAGAGTAAGTATAACATAACATTTTTTCCTAATCTTGGAATGTAACTTACTGTGTCTCAGTATTTATGATCTCTTCTCTGCATTTAGTAACACAATTCATCAACTTTAAGCTTGCAAGTGTCATTTTGTGCTTATTCTATATAAAACTATAAATTGCTTTCATAGAGAGCAGCAAATGGCTGCTCTGAGAATGATGTGAACCTTTAGTGGTTTCCTGTCACTATTTATAAAGTTGCCAACAAACAGTACCAGATTCCAGAGCAAATAGTCTCCTAATCAGGCTTCTATTGCAAACTTTAGTATCAGGTGCCTGAAAAATATTTTGTAGACATTGATATTATTATCTCTTAGATACTAGTGCTATATTGGTTTCATTAATTTATGGTGATATTTCTGTTTTCTCTTAATATCTTTATGTTCTTCATCCCATTGTTAATTTTGCGCTTCCAGGAGCCATCACTGAAACTGAAAAATATCTATAAATTATATTATATCATAAAAATAATAATAGAAAAACATGACACCTATCAACACTAATGAAAATTATATCATTCTAAAATTTTCAAAGTAAATAGTAGTTACTTTCACAAAATAAGATAGATTAAGTACTGTAAAACAAAGTGTTATTATTCCTAGTTATGGAAATTTTGGTGTCTGAGATTCAGGTCTGTAAATATATATTAAGAATATTCTATCTGAACTTCAAATAGCAGTTTTTGTCTCATTTCATAGAGCATAAACAAGAGATAAGGTAAATTATCTTTCTATGTAGCTCTATATATCATCTATCTACCTACCTGTCTACCTGTTTGTCTACCAGTCTGTCGTTTTAGTTATCTATCATCTATTTGTATCTATCTGTAAGTGTTTCTGTTAACATATCGAGCTTTGTATTTTATACTTAAATTTTTTGACTAAGCTTTTGTTCCAGCTGAACAAATATAGAGAATACCTGAAGTTTTACATTCTTATATTGTCAGTGGGTACAGTTTTACATGGAATTTATGTGTTGGAATTGAGAATGTTTTCTGGAGGAAAAGCAGAAGAAGTTCTTTTGTATTAGTGCTATATAAAATGATTACTCATAAAATTGGTGGTGTGTAGGGTGGTGAATTGGAAATATTATTGAAGCATCAGTCACTCTTAGACACATGGGAGAGAATTAATGACTGTGTTTTGAACTGGGTCATCCAGATTTTGCATACTAATGCTAAATCTTACTAGAAATATAAGTTCTTTACATTTGTGAGTTTCACATCTTCATATTGAAGCAGCCACAGTTGATAATGGTTTTAAATTTTTATACCTATACTTAAACTGTTGTTTTTATACTTAACATAGAGATATTTTTCTCATTATTCTCAAAATGATCCAGTATAATAATTACTTACATTGTAATTGGTGTTATAAGCAATTTAGAGATTATTTACAATACACAAGACTATGTGCTTAAGTTTTATGCGAATTCTATTTTACATTATAAATGGGACTGAAGCATGTGTAGAAGTTGTTATTATAATTTCTTCTGGAAAGTGGTCCCCTTTGGATATTAAACAGTGAATGCACTTTCATGTGAATTAAATTCAAATAACATACATCTTATCTGAAGTAGATACACACACATATCCCTTTTATAAAGGTGAACTATAATTGTTTCTCCATTTCATGACTACATAGAAATATGAAGTAATTAGAAGAATTACATTTGAAAGATGAAAAATACGTAAAAATTATAATCATTGAGAAATAAAATGTTAGCAATTATCTTTCAGCATTCTATAAGAACAAACACACAAATAAGAAGCATTGACAAAAATACTAATAAACATAGAAAGAGAGTTCATAATATAGGTTATAATACTAATATAAAATATCAAAAAATAATGAATAAATAATAAGATGAGGAAAGATCTCACACTAAATGGAAATAATTATTATCAGCAGAAAATCAATCTATAATTAAATCTCTATAAGTGTTATCTTTACTATACTTAAAACCTAAAAGTCACAATTGATTGGTTTATTATCTATTTGTATGAAATTTTGAGTTTCTATTTATGTTAAGCCTGGAAGTGATGTTCAAATTTCCTTCCAAATAGATATATATTCTCTTTTGAGCAGTAAATATGTGAAGTGTTTTAGTTTTTACACACGTATTTAAGTTTAAAATAAAAATTGAGTTATGAAAATATTTTGTATATTTGACTTTGTATCAATGTCAATATTATTTAACCAATTTAGAAGAAAATAAGCCTATCAAAGTATCTAAAATTGATATGATAACAATCTATGTAATAAGTTATTCAAATAAAGCACATGTCTGAATTCTAGTAGTAATAACAGAAATAAACATTAAGGGGTGTTCCAATCAAATAATTTAAGAAAACATTTACAAGATATTTTATTAGAACAGCAAATGTTTTTCAGCATTTATGGTGTTACAAATTGAATCTATTATTCTGAGTGTGGATTTGGGTTATAAAAGAACTAAAGTACAATTCCATTTAAAAACTAAAGAAATCTTTAAAGGACTTCTAGTAACAGCCAAGAAAGGTAGTCAAAAGGAAATCTGGAATGTTGTAAAATAAATAATAACAGATAAAATAAATTATAGTAAATAAAACTTAACACATCATTGAAATAAATCTCTCAGTGTTTTGAAAAAGGATAATTTTTAGCAAAAATCTTACATATGAGCAGCATAAACAAAATAGATGAACTATTTTTTAAAAGTTATTAGGTTGAGAGCTGTATAGAATTGTTGCTCATAATAAACATTAAATGACAAAATTAAAATATTATAATTTAAAAGAATAAAATCTAAAATTAAATTTGTGCTTTCCCATGGACATCAATGTTTACAGTCTTTTAATATGGTATATGAAATTTTTATTGCCCAGCCTAGACTCAGCAATACAACACTAAAAAAGAAAAAAAGAAAAAAAAAAAAAAAAAAAGAAACAGAAAAAAATGGACATCCTGTCTTATCCCTGATCTCAGGGAGAAAATGTCTTATTCTGTCATGAATAAAAATAATGATAGAATTTTGAAAATAGATATTCATTATAGATCTAAGAAGTTTGTTCTCTTACTCCCAGTATATGAGGTGTTTTTTAGTCATGAAAACGTTGGCCTTATAACATGTCTTTTAAACTTATTAAGATATTTTTATTCCCTATGCATAATTTGTATGAAATTCCATTTGTCTTTTATAATATAAATAGTTAAACTGAATGAATCACACATTACTAGAGTGGTATCATTTGGTTGAATATTTTTATATCATATCTAGAAAGGATATTTGGTTCTCATATGGATAACTACTTTTGAAAGATTTAAGGAACGATCAGTTTATTCTCTGAAGTTCTATTATAATCACGAAAATATATTCTTTATCTTTTGTGGCATTTTTATTAGTAAATTGGCCTTAATGTATTTAATTAGTAAACAAACATGAAAACAGGGTATACAATGTTCAAGTTATATATTTTTTTAATCTGTTTTGATAGTTTCATTCCCTTGGCCTTTGTCATGTCACAGGTTATTTGCTTTGTTACATATAAATTACGATTCTCTCATATTCCTCTTACATAGAGATATAGAGATAAATATTGTTGCTTCCTTCCTTCCTATTCTCAACAATTTCTCTCTTTTCTCACTGACACTATCACCTCTAAATAAGGCAAAGTTGTGAATTTTACACAGACAGCTGTGGATATCCTTAATTTCATCACTTTAAAACCACGTATAAATATAAACACATTTTATTTAATAATCTTTTCTGTGTTGTTTTCTAAATAGTCCTATTGGAATTGAATTATTGAGATAAGTGTAATATAAGTGCTTGTGTCTCACGATGCCCATATGTTTAAGCCACAGTTTCTAATATGATGTTATTTGTAGGTAAGATGTGTGGGCTGAAATTAGATTTACGTTAAGTTGCAGAGGTAATATAGCTCTCATCCTCTCTCTTCTCTCCCAGTCTGAGTCTATTTTTCCCTTATCCCCATCCTCTCTTTCTCCCCATCTGCCTTCTTTCTGTATCTCCTCATACACCAAGCCAGAAGGCAACTGTCTAAATGATAAGAGATAATATTTCAGAGGACACCAAATCGTGGACATCCCAGCATGTAGAATTGGGAACAACTGTGTTGTCTAATCTATTTATCCTGTGATCATTTGTAGAAAGTAACCTGAGCAGCCAGGTATACTGGGGTATTCCTATAAGCATAACCTTAAAATGTGAACAGTTTGCTGCTGTATAGAAAAGTTGTCATAGCTTTTTCTTTTAATTCTATTTCTTCACTTTATCATAAATGAGATTTCTCAGAAGTCATTGTTAGAATAGCACTAGGTTCAAAGGGAAAACTGTTTTTACCTAAAGAATTTGTTTTATTAGATCACACACAAATTCATGTGTGTATGTGTGTGTGTGTGTGTGTGTGTGTGTGTGAGAGAGAGAGAGAGAGAGAGAGAGAGAGAAAGAGAGGAAGAGAGAGAGATACATACACATGCACATGTGTGGTGCATATTACATGTTAAATAAATAAAATTACTTACAATCTGATGAAGCATAGATAGAATTGTGGAATATCTTATTGGAAAATGAATGAAAACAATGTTTATTTTAAACTTACAGTGAATATAGTTATATGCATCTATATACGAGTAAATCTTTTGGAAGGTTGACTGGACATAATAATTAAGCTATTTAACAAAGTATACTTCTAAAAAAAAAAAGTATACTTCTAAAAATGTTTGAAGAATTAACCTAAATTCTCCACAATGTTCATACTGCGATGCATGATAAAAGAAGTTAACAAAAGTAGGAACGTTAGACAAAAGGATCAAGATTAAAGATTTCAAAGATTCTCAATCCATCTATTCATGAGAAAATAAGTTTTGAAAAAATAAACTAAGTATTTATGACTTTTTTTGACAGGAATGTGAACATGAGCCACATATATAATCAGTTGCCTATTTTTATGTATATTTCTATTCATATTTTATAACTTTATCCTAATTCTGCTTAGCCTCAGAGATAAAATATTCCATCTTGGAGGAAAGATCGTTAAGAAACAGAATGTCCTGAGAAGAGGTAAAAATCATTGTTTTGCAGGGAAGCTACTAATTTGTAGGACATTAAAAGGGTATTAAAGCTCCCATTTTGTCAGAAAGTTTCATACTTCTCAGAGCATTTTAAAAGGAAGTGAAGCATTCCATTTTACAAGGAGGTTTCTGAAGCTCAAGAATTAAGCACCTCACAAGTGCTGAAACTGACCAAATTTAGTGATCTCTCCCCAAGTATATATAAGCTGTAATGATTACTGCCAAACACACTTAGACAAACTGGCTGCCTAGAATAATTTTAGATACGCTTAGCCATCTGGAAACAGAACAGATAAGCTACCTGAAAGAGACTCAGAAGAACTGAGCTACATGGAAAAGACACCCCAACTTTTTGAGTAGTCGGTAGGCTGAATGGTCACTCCAGGTTTCCAGCTTTTATGAACTGTCATCAAGGCTGTGATAGACTTTTGGTGACACAACAATATTTGAATCATGTTTGCTTCTGTGTGTAATATTTTAATTACTCCTATAAGTAACATGAGTAGGCTAATTATTTCACCAACTGGATATTAATGACATCCATATTTTGAACTAAAATCAATCTCCTGTCCAAGTAGATGTTCAGGTATTCACAAGAGTAGTGTCATACAACAATGTATTAAGTGATTTATCTAAGATTCTTATAGTAAATTAAAAATGTGTATTTCCTCAGTGTTAGTCTACCAGTTGTAATTCTAATATATGAATTATTATTTATTCTTTGTATGTACTAAATCTTCACTTATAGAAACATATGCATTCCCACTCTTACACTTTATACTATGACATTCTCTTTTCAAATATCTTCATTCTTTTTATCACAATTTATCACATTGTTTTTGACATTTGTTCAATAATTCATTACTCATTGTTTTCATTGTTATAGGTTTTAGAGGTAAATTCTTCTATGGGTAGCTACAGATTTTCTATAGGTCTCTACGATAATCTCCCTGGAAATCTTGATAGCATACTTTCACTTGCATTTGCCACAGGTCTATCAGCTTAAATGTCACATAGTTACATAGTTTATAGTTTACAGATCTCAGTCTTTATTTACTGCTTGGCTGGGAAGTAAAGTAAGTCAGATTGGTATAAGAGAATTACAAAGACCTTCATAAGCATTGTCTTTTCTGCATATGCAGGACATTTTAGCTTTATAAAGCAATATTTCATTTGGGAGTTTAATTTCTCAGATCTTATTTACCCTAAACATTCTTAGATATTTATGTAGCTATAGAGTTCTGAAATTTTCACTATTTTTGACAAATGCCTCAGAGGAAAATTTATTTACAGTGGGCAATTTCTGATTCAATAAAAGAAGTTCTAATAAGAAGATATTTCTAGAAAACTGCCTACACAGGCCAGTAGTCTATTTTCTATTCATGGGACCTTTTCCTGAGGTCAAAAATCACCATATTCTCAAAGACTGCATTGCGAGATAAGGTGTCAAATTTTGGACTGTCAAGGTTCAAAGTTGCCTGGGTGAAAGCATTAAAACATACATGGTAGCTTTTGCCACATGATTCACCATGCTTGGTGCATTTCATTTTTTAAAAAGAAATGTTCATCAGATTGTCAAAAGTCATTTTGAAATGTCTAAAAATATAAAAAATTCCACTGGTGGTTGTCAAGCATTCTTACTGATTTTATTAAATGTTGCACGTACAACCGACTGTACTACACACCCCTACTGACGTCATTCATTTAATTTTCCATTGGAGAGTAAAATGAATTATTCTGCATTTTTGTTACTTGCATTTCTGAAAATATGGTTTTTTAAATCGGGGTTTCTATTATTGTAAGGAAACACCATGACAGAAAGCAACGAGGCGAGGAAAGGGGTTTATTCAGCTTCTATTTCCACACAATAGTCCATCATTCCAGGACACAAACTCCAACAGGAAAGGAACCTGGATGTGGGAGGTGATACAGAAGACATAGAGGAGTGTTGTTCAAAGACTGCTCATCTTGGCAAACTCGTCCTGTTTTCTTACATATATCAAGACCCCCAGCCCAGGGATAACCCCACTTACAATGGACTAGACTCTTCCCCCCATCAATCACAAATCAAGAAAATCCTTTAGATCATTAGTTTTCCACCTTCTATTGCTGTTATCCTCTAGAACAACTTTTGGTGACCCACAACTATAAAATTATTTTTGTTGCTACTTCATAATTAATTTTCTACTGTTATTAATAATAATTCAAATATCATATATGCAAGATATATGATAGGTAACCCATGTGAAAGTTCCTTCTACCCCATGGGGGTTGCAGCTCACATATTGAGAACCTCTGCCTTACCTTCAGCCAGATCTTACGGAAGCCTTTTCTTCACTGAAGCTCCCTCCTCTCAGATGACTTTAGCTTGTGTCAAATTGACATAAAATAAAGAAAATGGCTAACTAGCATATATTTTAATAAAATACTTTTACATATTCTTTGTTTCAGTATCCATCTTTGTGTTACCCTTAACAATAATTTCTTGGTCTGTGAATATCATTTATTGTCAATTTGAGTACTTGTCTATAACGTATGGGGATCTGAGTTTCTTTTCCACTACTTACAAAAACTCTTTTCGGTATTTTAAGATCCAGTATCTGAGTCTCTGTTGTTGGTGCTACTGTCACTTTTGTTGTTAAACAAAAACACTTACTTGAGTAAAAATTGCAACTGGCAGGTGCAGGTTTCAGGTACTGAAGAGAATAGTAGCAGTATTGATTAGTTATCCAGTCTTGACATAAATGCAGCCCGGAGAAACTATGCAGCTGGGTAACTGTCCTTTGTGCTCATGTAGATTCAAGTTCCCCCTTGAATTTAATTAAGGTTGTTGAGAATCTTGTATTAATTGTTATATAAAAGGTTGTTTATTGATAAAGGAATGCAACATGAAATTGTCTACTGACAGATTACTCATGACAGCTTTCCATCTGACCTTACATTAACCAGAGCAATGGAAAACAACCCTAAACATTGTATTATGAAGCTTTTCTGCACTGTCAAGTCATTTTTATGAGACACGATTGAATAGTTCTTGGACTTAGTGGAAAATGTCTAGCTAAACTTTTGGAAACAGGTACCCACATGAGCTTGGGTATTTTTTGTTGTTTGGTTTTTGTTAGAATGTTTGCTTTGATTTTTTTTCCTGTCATAGTTCTGACAGTATCTTATATATCTATATGATAATAAGCAAGCATTGTTGACAAATCAACAGTTGATGTAAAGTAGATGTTTTAGCAATGTAAGCTAGTAGTTCATTTACTTACACCTCATTCCTCTTCTGGTCTACATGCTACTTTTTCCTCAATCAACATCTACATAGTTTACTTTCTTTTTATTGATAGAGACTAATATACATACTCATGTGTAAGATGCAACACAATCTGGATGTGAATTGCAAAATTCTTTCTTAAATTTTGGTAAGACTCAGAGGGCAATAGAAAAATGTATGTCCTGTGGCAATTAAGAAACTATGATTAAAATGTTAGAGTTACGTATTTGTTCTGGTGTGTCTAAGTACTTATGTCTGCACATATGTATGTACTTACAGATAAGCATCATATGTGTACCTCTGGCAAGTGGATGTCAAAGATAGTGTGGGATATCCTGTATGCATAAGTCAATGAAGCTACACTTACTTCTGATGCCACAAGTGGATGTTAATAACCAAATTCTACATATACATAACTTCTACATATACAAAAGTTGTTATTCCTGATAATAGTGGGATTTCTTCAAGTTTCTCCCCATTTAATATGAGGCTGGCTGTTGCTTTGCTCTATATCACTTTTATTATATTTAGGTATGTGCCATGAATTCCTGATCTCTCCAAGACTTCTAACATGAAGGGGTATTGGATTTTCTCAAAATCTTTTTCAGAATTTGAGGAGTTAAGCATGTGATTTTTTTCTCTGAATTTGGTTATAGCTTCTGTCTTAGTTAGGGTTTTACTGTTGTGAACAGACACCATGACCACAGCAACTCTTATAAGGCAACATTTAACTGGGGCTGGCTTACAAGTTCAGAGGTTCAGTCCATTCTCATCAAGGTGGGAACATGGCAGCATCTAGGCAGGCATGGTGCAGGCAGAGATGAAAGTTCTACATCTTCATTTGAAGGCTGCTAGTAGAAGACTCACTTCCAGGTAGCTTGGATGAGAGTCTTAAGCCCACACCCATAGTGATACATCTATTCCAACAAGGCCACACCTCCTAATAGTGCTGTTCCCTGGGTCAAGCATATACAAACCATCATCTTCCATTCCCTGGCCTCCATAGGCTCGTTCAGGCATATGAGTCTATGTGGCCATAGTAAACGTAGCATAATGCAAAATACATTTATTCCAACTTCAAAAGTCCCCATAGTCTATAATAGTCTCAACAATGTTAAAAGGTCAAAGGCCAAAGTCTCTTCTTAGATTCATCCAATCACCTAACTGTAATCCCCAAAGCAAGACAGGAAAACAGCTGGGCAAACTTTGAACTTTGCATCTCCCTGTCTGATGTCAAAGTGATCTTCAGATCTCCAACTCCTTTGCCATCTTTCTAAATTGCAACAAATTTCTTTCTCCAGGGCTGGTTCCACTCCCTGTTAGCAGCTTTCCTCAGCTTATCGCCCATGGCTCTAGCATCTCAAACATCTTGGGGCCTTTGTGGCAACTTTAGTGTTACAGCGTCTTGTTTCAATGTCTGGGATCCACACATGATCTTCTGGGCTCCTCCAAGGGGCTGGCATCACTTCTTCAACTCTGCCCTCTGTAGCACTCTAAGCTCAGGTTGATCCACTCCACTGTTGCTGTTGTTCTTAGTGATCATCCCATGGTTCTGGCATCTACAGTCACCGGGGTCTTCCACTGCAACTAGGCTTCACCAATAGCCTATCATAGGCTCTCATCATGGTGCCAAGCCTCAAACCCTTTGTATGACCCCCTCAGTCCTGGGCCGTCAACTACAACTGAGGCTACACCTTCACCAATGGCCTTCCATGGCCTCTCACAGTGCCCAGGCCTTAGCTGCTCTTCATGATGCCTTCATGCTTCAAAAACCAGTACCATCTGGGTGACTCTTACACATTACCTACAGCTGCAAGAGGTACAACTTTGGCTATCTTTGGACACAGCTTCTTTGTGCTCTCAGAAAACACTTCCCAGATTTCACCTCATTAATGCTGGTCTCTTCTTAATCACTGATAATTTCTTATCTCCAGGTAACCAGCAGCAATTCTCCCAGTAGTCCCTTTTATTTTTAACTCTAAAGTCAGAGCCACATGGCAAAATCTGTCAAGTTCTGCTGCTTGCAGGAGCTGGAACACGATCTCCTTGTTCTATGACATTATCACCAGCTTTCTGTTTTCCAACTCCTTCACTGCCTAGCTTGGCTGTCCTGGATCTTGCTCTGTAGACTGGTTGACTTGAACTTAGATATCTGCATGCCTGTCTCCTGGGATTAAAGGTGTGTACTCTCATGCATGGACTTAAGCTTTTCTTAACTTAGAACTTGTTTTGTCCCAGGCTGACCTTTAACTCAGAGATCTGCTTGGCTTTGTCTCCTGGGATTAAATGCGTGTACCACCATGCCTATATCCAAATTTAGCTGGGTAGAATCTTGCCCCAAAGTCCCTCTTCCTTCATTTGTTGTCTCCTAGAACATGGGATTCAGCTCCATTTCATTCCCTTCCTGATGCTCCTTTATTACTCAAACCATATATTTTATATTTTTTCTTTCTAAGTTTGCTATGCTTGTTTAAAATGCTCTTCCAGAGAATTAAGCAGAGAACGAAGTCTCTGTTGGGCTTTTTGAGACTTCCTTTTTCAATGCAATTACTATAAATCTCATAACCTTAGGCTCAGGTAAACTCTTTAGACAAGGTCAAAAGGCAGTCACATTTTTTCACCGAAATACCACAAAAGCAGTCTCTTAGCCATGTGTTAAAATTATTCTCCTCTGAAACCTCTAGAGCCAGCTTCCACAGTTCAAATCACCCTCAGCAACAAAATCGTCCATATTCCTACCAGGATGGACCATCAAACCGCACTTAACCTTAACGGCTTTCCAAATCCAAAGTCCCTAAATCCACTTCTTCCAGACAAAAGCATAGTCAGGCCTATCAGAGCAATACCCAGTCCCTGGTATCAACTTCTGTCTTAGTTAGGGTTTTATTGCTGTGAACAGACACCATGACCAAGGCAACTCTTATAAGGACAACATTTAACTGGAGCTGGCTTACAGGTTCAGAGGTTCAGTCCATTCTCATCAAAGTGGGAATATGGCAGCATCTAGGCAGGCAAGGTGCAGGCAGAGCTGAGAGTTCTACATCTTCTTTTGAAGGCTGCTACTGGAAGACTGACTTCCAGGTAGCTAGAATGAGAGTTAAACTCACACGTACAGTGACACACCTACTCCAACGAGGCCACAATTTCTAATAGTGCCACTCCTGGGCCAAGCATGTACAAACCATCACAGCATGGATTACGTAGATGGATTTTTGTATATTGAACCATCCCTGCATCCATGGAATGAAGCCTATTTGATCATGGTGAATGATGATTTTTGACATATTCTTGAATTCAGTTCGTGAGAATAGTATTCAGTATTTTGCATTGATGTCCATAAGCAAAATTGATCTGAAGTTCTCCTTCCTTGTAGGAATTTTGTGGGGTTTAGGTATCAGAATAACTGTGGCTTCATAGAATGAGCTAGGTAGTGTTCCTTCTATTTATACTTTGTGGAATGATTTGAGCAGTATTTGTATATGTTCTTCTTTGAAATTCTTGTAGAATTCTGCACTAAAACAATTTGGCCCTGGTCATTTTTTGGAGGGGAGGCTTTTAATGACTGCTTCTATTTCCTTAGGGATTGTGGAACTGTTTGGTTTACCTGATCTTGATATAACTTTGGCACATGTTATCTATCTAGAAAATAATCTATTTCATCTAGATTTTCCAGGTTTCTCAAGTAAAAAGTAAATTGTTTTTAACTGCTGAACCAACTCTCAAGACCCAAAAACTTGAGATTTTATGTTTATTGATTATTCCTAGCAATAAGTTATAACATGATGTAAATATTTATCAGGGTTCTATAATAAGGTTTAGGTAACATTGGACAAGAAGTATCAATTCTGGAGCGTGTGTGTGTGTGTGTGTGTGTGTGTGTGTGTGTGTGTGTGTGTGATTGTGTGTGTGTATGTGATTGTGTGTGTGTGCTGAGGTAACTATAAGCTAAGAACAGAGAACAATTATGGATATGACAGTATGCATGCCCTTTTAAAAGACTAATGAAATCATAATTAATCAAAATAAGAGATAAATAAAATGAGGTGCATTACTTCCTGAAATTTTTGAAGGTTTGGATCTGTAGACATGTCAACAGTTCTGCGCCCCTAGAAACAACGCTGACTGTGGACTATATGGACTGTTATTATTTTTATTTTGCCAAAGACAACTGTCACTCTTTTTGTTCTAGAAAAATTTGTTTGTGTTATACTCTCTCATGGCAAGCATCACCAAAATTCTGGTCTACAACATTTCTGTATGGCAAATAATTTACAAATAATCATAGATAGCCACAGTAGATAAGTAATTGTAGACTTCTCTGCATTACTGTGCATTCATTTGTCAAAGGCAGCTGGTTATTTAGAAAATTAGTATGTTCTACTAAACACATGCATGCTGTCAAAGTAAAATGAATCACTTTCATTTCTGATTTCTTCCTGCAAAACAGGATATGTTCTGTATATAAACCTACACAAATTTATTTTATACACTATTATAAATGATATATTAAAAATAAATAATAGAAATTTTGTCATCTTTAATAATTATACTCCATCATTCTCCTATGAATAAATTCTTTGTTTCTTTTTGTAAGAGTTTAGATTATGATATCTTGTACCACAAAGAAGAGTGCATTAAAATGAAGATTATATATACATACAGATATAATTGCTAAACCCATAGTGATAGAAATCAATTTTCTATTTGAAGTGCATAAAAATTTTAATATTATATTTTAATAGGTAATACTATATACTAGTGGGTAGTATCAGAGTGGATTTATTTTTAATTTTTTAAAAATGTTTATTTATTTTTGCCTGCATGTATGTATGTTATCCATGTGAGTTTGCAGTACCCCCAGAGTTCAGAGAATGCATTGGCTATGGAACTGGAGTTTTGAATGACCATGTGGGTGCTCAGAACCAAACATTAGTTCTCTATAAGTGCAACAGATGCTCTTAACCATGGAGTCATCTGTCCAGCTCCAAAGAGGACTTCTTGAATTATCACAAATGACTTATCTGCATCACTCTATGCCAAATTTTATATGCATATGTCTTCCAGAAGTGAATTGCCTTGAAGAGGTAGCTAGAATTGTGCGATGAGCTTCAGATAGCTCTGGCTTGAGTGCTGACATGTGGATGTGACGTCATCTGAATACACAGTCTGTTAGAATATTACCGAGTTTGAGACATCCACTCTGGATTATTCCTTTGGTTTCTCTGATAAAACACAGTAATAAAGGGCAGAATAGGGGAAATAATTATTTAGCTAATATTCCAAGAGCACAGGCTGTCACTTATAAAAGTCAGAGTTATGAATTTAAGCAAGAATGTGGAAGAGAAATCCTGGAGGTGCTAGCTTGCTGGTGCAATCATAGTATCACAATTCCCAGGCAATTGTGGTGTTGCAAGAAGGCTGGGCCTCCAGTAAAACTATTTAACAATCCACACAGACCCCAGAGGCATATCTGATCTGGACAATCTCTCACCTGAGACTTCCTTCTCAGCACCAATCAGTAGTGAATTGAAAATCAACCTTCAGCCACATTACACCCATTTGGTTTAAAGATGTACAAGCATGAGACAATATCGTCTACTGAACCGAAAGTTTTCTGGTAGTGTCTTCACATTTGTTGAAGAAAATGCATTCCGTAAAGAATATAGCTTCAGAGTCTCCTCCTCTTCTTCCTCTTCATCTTCCTCCACCTTCTCTTTTACATCAATCCCAATCATCATGATTTACTCCCAGTGGGCCAAATACATCTTTATAAAATCTAAAACTGTGGGTCCTGAGAATAAAAGACAGAGTATGCAGTAATGCATAGACATGGGGGCTTTCAAACTAGTCCTTAGGTCATTCAAGAAATAAGGCATGATCTTCCTCATACAGGGATTATAACTTCAAGACTGAAAATTTTCTTGTTTGTGAAGAAGCCAGAAAGCAACAAATAAGCCATTTGGTATCAGATGAATTAAGAGACAGGGAAGAATAGAAGGTAAGTAATAGAAAAGGAAGTCAGTTATAGCTGTCATAAAGTTATATAACCTATTTATCTCTAACTATGGAGAAAATATACTGACAAAAAATAATAAACTCTCATTTTCATAATATATATGTAATGTTTTCATATTTATGTAATATACAAGTTATGAGTACTAGTTACTCTTCAAGCAGAGTATCTGTAAAATATTTATTTTTGGACATTAAAATGTAAGTTGTTATTTTTACTGTATATAAAAGGAATATGCAAATTAACTGCAATGACATTCTGTGTTAATCTTCAAATTTTTCTTTATTAAAAAACTGTCATCATGTCATTCTGACAGATAACATTACCTACATATTCACCTGCTCTATCTCCCAGGGATTTTAAATATATGGATTGATATGTCTGCAATTAAACTAGCAACATAGATTTGCAACTATTACTTCTTTTTTTGGGGGGGGGTATTTGGGGATGATTTCATCTGGTACTAACACACTGTTTGTATCCTAATCGGTTTTGGACTAGTGTAGAAAGAAACATTTAAAAAATAATGGAGCGATGTTCCATTGAGAACTTTAATATAGAGAAGATGAGATGAACAGAGTAGGTTGACATGAAGGCACTAACAAAATCGATCAACAGAGGTGACATCATGTTTGCCAGGAGAGGTATTGACTCTAGATAGAGGCCAAACTGATTTCCAGAGTGGTGGGTTGGGCTTCAGAATCCCACTGCCCATCCATGCTGACCCTTTGACAGCCTAGATTTTGTAGAATCTGTGGGATACTAGAGTGATAACAGTTCATTGGGGCAACACGCACATTTATATCTAGAAGACCTCATCCCAGAGCAGCCCTTCTCTTGTCTTTGAGTCTTATGCTCTTTTTGCACCCTCTGCCATGATATTCCCTGATCCTTGGCCAGGGGTGATTTGATATATATATTTCTCATTTAAGGATAACTACTTAACAATCTTATTCTTAGTATTTTGACCAATTATGAGACTCTACATTAACCACTTCCCAGTGGGGAAAAAAAAGCTTACAAAGTGGATTGATGAATATAAACTAAAAAGTTCAGAAAACAATGTTACAATATTACCATTTAATAATAAATAATAAGAGCTTCTCTCTTAGGACATTTAAATTCTCTGGTCATGTCTTTTGCCATGGTTTGTACAACTCATCATGGATTCTTTCCTATAAAACAGTCTCAATTCCTGTAAAAAGCAATTGGTTATCACCCTAACATATATGCAACTATTATTCAAGAGAACTCATCTTTCATGGAAGATTGGTATTGTAGCATTCAGAGAAAGAACTGGTACAGATCATGGATGACTGTGCCTCCTTCTCTAGGCTCATGGGAAGTATTTGCACACTTTGTTCTCAATTGGTGGAAAGATTAGGAAGTGTGCCTTGTTGGAGGAGATGTGTCCAAACCACAGGCTTTAAGATTCAAGAAGATTCAAATCATTCCTAGTGCTCTGTGTCTTTTCTTTCTTTCTTTCTTTCTTTCTTTCTTTCTTTCTTTCTTTCTTTCTTTCTTTCTTTCTTTCTTTCTTTCTTCATTTTTGGACATTTACTTTATATACATTTCAAATGTTTTTCCCTTTGGAAACCCCATATTCCATCCCCCCTCCCTGTGCCTCTATGAGGGTGCTCTCCCACCCACCTACTCACTTCCCTCTTCCCTCACTAGCATTCCCCTACACTGGGGCATCTAACAACCTCAGGCCCAAGGCCCTCTCTTCACATTGATGGCCAACAAGGCCCTCCTCTGCCACATATGTGGCCAGCACCATGGGTCCCTCCATGTGTTTTCTTTAGTTGGTGGTCCAGTTTCTGGAGCTCCAGGGAGTCGGTCCAGTTGACACTGGTGCTCCCTCCATGGGGCTGCAAACCCCCTCAGCTCCTTCAGTCCCTTCTCCAACTCCTAATAGTTTCCTTGATGATGGTGTCTTATCACAGTAACAGAAAAGAACTACTAATGCCGTAGCTTTACTCTTATAGTTACCTAAATATCATATTTCAGTACTATGAAAACTATCCAGTAGGGAATAAATTTTCAAGTCAGTTAAAGACTGATTTTCCAACACCTAAAACTAAAGTGTTTTTGTTTTATTGCTCCTTTGTTTTTGTTTTATATTTTGTATTTAACATATGTGTATGAAAGTGCAAAACACAGCACATATGTTTTGGTTTGAGGTCAGAGGATAACTTGTTGGACTCATTTGTCTCCTTATATCATGTGGAAACCAACTTGTCAGACTTGAGAGCAAATATCGTTACTCAGTGAGCCATTTCATAGGCTGCTCTGTGAATAGTTTTAAAGAAGCCACAAGTATACTTAAAAGGAAAAATAATTACTCACCAGAGCCAGAAAAAATCAAGGCAAACAGGACTACAGCATATGTTGCTTTCATTTTAGAAACATCCAAATGGGATTTTCTGATGATTGAGACTGAAATTAATTTTATAGTCATTAGCATTTGTTGGTGCTTTGCACATGCACATACAGACTAAGTTGCTCGATGCTAAAAGAAAGCGTGATTACTAAGAGGGATATTAGCTAAAACAATGTCTTCTACTATCATTCACATTAGTCAGAGCTTACAGAGTCTGTTCTTACAGAGTGGACTCAGGTCCTTTTGCTCTTACCATAATATCTCAGTTTTCTAAATGAATATATGGAAATGAAAGCAAGTTAAATAAGCTATAAGTGAATATTAAACCTTTTAAACTATAAGAATCAGTAGTTACAGGTTCGATAACCTTGTACTAGAAGACCACTGATGGGAATGGCGGTGCGGGAGGGGATGTTACTAAGGAGGCCCTCATGACTAGCAGCCCTTAAGAAGTCTCCCACACCATGAAATGAGATTTTTGTTGAATAACCCCTGTGTTAAAAAGTGAAATACAGAAACAAGTAACTAACAGTAAATTAAAAAATAATCAAGAACAAAAAGAGGAATCATTAGTTACAAATTCTTGAATATGGGACCCTCCTAGTGAAGAATCTGTTAATGACACTGAAATATGTAGCCCTTGTATGTTGAAAATTATATAGTTCTTCTGGATACTTGATGTATAGTTATGTAAAATTTTACAAAAAAGTATGTAATCTATATATTTCCTATTATTTAATAAATAGTATTTCCTATAATCCATGCTTTAAAATAGACAAAATTCAAATCCTCATTAAATTCACATCTCAGAAGCTGAATATTTAAAAGATTTCATTAACTTCCTGATCCCACACTTCATGTCCCTATTCTTATATCTTTAAATGTTTTAATAAAGTGGAATTGTATCTCTGAAAGCCTTCACTCATCTACATGCCCCTGCTGTGATATGCAGAAACTGAGACAGATCCCATGGGAAGCCAGAGCTGTCAGCAACTCTGGACCCTATTACCACATCTGTATATGAATGTCTTCCAGAACATCCAAGGGCTAATGCTGGCCAATCTGAGACTGCTTCTGTTCCATTCAGAGTCAGGGAAGTCTCTTATTCTAAAAGGTGATTACTAACACAGAGACTCCCAGCTGTCAAAGTGACATTTGAGTGTGCAGCTGTAAATGGGACATCTGTATCCCTTGGTCCAAAGCCCAGAGAACATCATGTAAGACAAAATGGGAAAGCCCCATAGCCAGAGAACAGAAAAGGACAAAGTGAAATGATGTCTTGTGGTTATGACATGGCTATGGCTACTGCGATCACTAAAGCACACAACAAATGTGCTTCCCAGTGTAAGACTTGCACACACACACACACACACACACACACACACACACCCTCACAGCTTGAAAATGAGGATAGTACAGGACTAGTTGATAAGGAGGCAGAAAGAGAGAGAGAAGGGTGGGCACTAAAGATAATGTCTCACAATTTCATCTATACATTAATTTTGCGGTAAAAAAATTACATTATATGTCCCCTTGGATAATAGAATTTTTGTCTACTTTGGATGTCTTATTCCTTTGGCAGGAATTCCTAGGAATTCTTATAGACTTCCTAGGCTGCATAGATTCTTCACATCAACAGTTATGGTTTTTATCTTGTTCCTGTTTTATTATTTTCTTCATCTACTGTTTTTGGCTTGTGAGATATTCATATTTTGTATCTTTTCTATGCATTTAAATGTATTTGAAAAATATGCATTTAACTATTATGAATCTAAATATGTCTCCTTAAAATCTATATGTTAAAATCATTACATGTACAAACTTTACATTGGACATTATCTATAAAGTTAACAAATGGTAAAGGAATATGTCTGGTGTCCTTATAGGAAGACACAAACACTGGATTCATGTCACTCTAAATAGACTCTGAGGACAAAGAAATAATCTCACCTGCTGTAAACCATTAAGAGCCTTCAAGTAAGCAAAAAAATTCAACAATATAACCATGACCTCCCAGTCTCCAGAACAGTGTAAGAACATGACATGTTTATTCTAAATAATCAATGATAGTAGCCATAGCAAACTTTTCTTGGTTATTTATAAAAGGAGGTAGGTCTAGAGTTATCTAATGATGAAATTATGTCAGAGTCCTGAACTTCCCAAGTGAATATAGTGCTTGAGAGTTCAGAATTTTCACAAGGATTGCTCCATTTAGAAAATAAGCAGATCTGTGTGGAATGACAAGAAAGAGGAAAAAAAGACATCATTGGTCATGAAGCATGGAGTGTGTACAGTGCTGGGTTGACTCAGTAGAGGCCGTGAGGGATAGGTCCTACCCAAGCTGTCACGTCCCAAATAGGTCACATTTGCCACAACATTGAGTGGCATATGGTATTGGGATCTATAGATTAAGTATTTATTCTCCTCTAAAGCATGCAAAGAATACCTATACTGTAAAATAGTTTATGAGATTACAGTATTATATGTCATAATGGATGGCTAGAAGGAAAATAATTATCCCATTTCATTTCAAAAGATCCCCTTAAGCATAATTGACTCCACGTGTTATAGCATGAAATACAAATTAAATATGTGGCTGTTACACACTGAAATGATAGAAATATGTATCTCTGGTTCCCTTTTACTCAAGGTGATATGAATGAAACACTCAAAATAAGCAGTGTAAAAACCACAAATATGTTCTACAAATGAAACAAAAAAAGATACAAGAACAGCTGCTATTACCTGTCAATCAACTGGCAGACACAGAGTGGGAGATAGAAAAATAAACCAAATTGAATTTTTGTTTCAGTTATATTGATATGAGACATGAAAGAGTGATTGACAAGTGACACCCATTTTTAGTGCAGGCAATTCCACTGAAAAACTGCATCTCACATTATTTATTCAGTTCTCAAAGGCTGCACTTTGTTTTCAAATTTTGTCAGTTTCTAAACCATGAGAATGGGGAAAATGTTTTATTTCCTAGAAGAAACCTTTTAACCAGCAAAGCCTGAGTACTAGGAGGTAATAAATTGTATGTTTTGTTTGTTTGTAGAAAGTGATTTCCTTTTTTAAACGACAAAAGAGAACATTTCATTCTGTTCCCAATTTGCTGGCTCCAGATAAAGCTGTATCCACTGTAATTTTGTAACAATTCAGTTCATACAAAATAAAAGATATAGATGATTGTACCCAATATTTATATGTATGACAAAATGAAAAATACATGAGGATAAATAATTTTTTTCAGTACATGGAAAAATAACAGCTCTTCACAAGTATAAAATCAAAGTCATTCATAATTCTTTTCCTGAAAGCACAAGGAAAATGAGATAAATTTATGACTAATATACCAGTTTTACAAAAAACATATATATATACATATAGTATGGACAATAATATTTGACAAATCATTGTCAAATAACCAGATTCTGTTAACTATGCTTCTTTGCTAAATATTCATTAATTGAACAATATCTCAACTCTAGACAGAGAACAATACACTTGATTGTCCAGTTTGTCACCTCATAAGCATATCTCCCTTATTACAAATTATAATCAAATATAAACTTTCAAACTCATTTTGCCCAATAATTTAATACCTTATAACTTAATACAAATAATAGTAGTAACTATCCTGGACAGTAATTGAGAAGTGAAGATATAAAAATAATAAAGCTTTTCAAACAGGAAGCTCCATCCCTTCAAAGAGATATAAATTTCCAAACTGGACCACCAGCTGGGAATCCAATATCAAAACACGCTAAGCTATGGATAAATCTCATGTTTTCAATCACTTATTGTTGCTGGGATAAATACCATCACTAAAAGAAATTTATGGAAGGAGTTATTTTGGATTAATGTTCCACAGACAAGGACCATAGGGCTGGTGAGACATGGCAGCAAAGGGCCAGGTACTAGCTGTTCACCTTTCCATCCACACATAAGAAACAGAGAATGTGAACTTGAAAATTGGCAGCATTAGTAACTCTCAAAGCACCCTTTCCCCATCCAGTTGCTTCCTCCAGCATAACTCAAGTTTCTAATTTTCTAATTTTTTATGTTTGTAATCAATGTTATTTTTTTGATGTTTTACATATTTACATTTCAAATGTTATACCCTTTCCCAGTTTCCCCTCTGGAAACCCTCTCTCCCATTCCCCCTCCCCCTGATTCTATGAGGATGCTCCCCCTCCCACCTATCCACTCCCATCTTACAGCCCTGGTATTCCCCTACACTGGGGAACCGAATCTCCACAGAACCAAGGATTTATCCTCCTATTGATGCCAGAAAATGCCATCCTCTGCTACATATGCTGCTGGAGCCATGGGTCCCTCCTTGTGTACTATTTGGTTGGTGATTAAGTCCTTAGGAGCTCCAGGGGGTCTGGTTGGTTGATATTGTTGTTCTTTCTATGAGGTTGTAAACCCCTTCAGTTCATTTAGTCCTTTATCTAACTCCTCCATTGGGGTCCCCATGCTAAGTCCAATGGTTGGCTGTGAGCATTCACCTCTGTATTTGTCAGGCTCTGGAAGAGCCTTTCAGGAGACAGCTATATCAGGCTCTTCACAGCAAGCACTTCTTGGCATCAGCAATAGTGTCTGAGTTTGGTGTCTGTATATGGGATGGATCCCAGGTGGGGCAGTCTCTGAATAGCCTTTCCTTCAGTCTCCACTCCATACTTTCCCCCCATATTTCCTTTAGACAGAAGCCCTCCTGGGTTAAGATTTTGGAGATGAGTGGGTGGATCCATCCCCAACCAGGGGCCTTGCCTAACCACTGGATATGGTCTGTACAGGTTCTCCCTCATATTTGTTGGGCATTTCAGCTAATCTCATCCCTGTTGGGTCCTCAGAATCTCTTGCTTTCCAGGCATCTGGGATTTGCTGGTGGCTACTCCCAGATCTCCATTCCCCTCTGCTTATTCTCTTCATTCCAAATTTCTCCCACCCTCTACCACCTGTGAGTATTTTGTTCCCCCTTCTAAAAAGGACTGAAGCATCCATACTTTGGTCTTACTTCTTCTTGAGCTTCATATGGTCTGTGAATTGTATCTTGGGTATTACAAGCTTTAAGACTAATATCCACTTATCAGTGAGTGTGATGCATGTGTGTTCTTTTTTAACTGGGTTACCTCACTCAAGATGATATTTTCTTTTTCCATCCCTTTGCCTAAGAATTTCATGAAATCATTGTTTTTAATAGCTGAGTAGTACTCCATTGTGTAAATGTACCACATTTTCTGTATCCATTCCTCTGTTGAAGGACATCTGGGTTGTTTCCAGGTTCTGGCTATTATAAATATGGCTGCTATGAACATAGTGGAGCACGTGTCCTTGTTATATTTGGAGCATCTTTTGGGAATATGCCAGGAGTGGTGTAGCTGGGTCCTCCGGTATTACTATGTCCAATTTTCTGAGGAACTGTCAAAATGATTTCAAGAGTGATTGTACAAGCTTGCAATACCACCAAAAATGGAGGACTGTTCCTCTTTCTCTTTCTCCTCATTCTTTCCAGCATCTGCTGTCACCGGAGTTTTTGATCTTAGCCGTTCTGACTGCTGTGAGGTGGAATCTCAGGGTTGTTTTGATTTGCATTTCCCTGATGACTAAGGATGTTGAACATCTCTATAGGTACTTCTTGACTATTCAATATTCCTTCTTTGTTTAGCTCTATACCCCATTTTTTAATAGGGTAATTTGATCTTCTGGAGTCTCACTTCTTGAGTTCTTTGTATATATTTGATATTAGTCCTCTATCAGATGTAAGATTTGCAAAGATCTTTCACCAGCCTTTGGGTTGCCATTTTGTCCTATTAACATTGTCCTTTGTGTTACAGAAGCTTTGCAATTTTATGAAGTCCCATTTGTCAATTCTTGATCTTAGAGCCTCAGCAATTGGAGTTCTGTTCAGGAACTTTTCCTTTGTGCCCATGTGTTTAAGACTTTTCCCCACTTTCTCTTCTATTAGTTTCAGTGAATCTCGTTTTAAGTGGAGGTCATGGATCCACTTAGACGTGACCTTTGTACAAGGAGATAAGATTGGATTGATGTGCATTCTTCTACATGTTGACCACCAGTTGAACCAGCACCATATGTTGAAAATGCTGTCTTTTTTTCCACTGGATAATTTTAGCTCCTTTGCCAAATATCAAGTGACCATAGGTGTGTGAATTCATTTCTGGGTCTTCAATTCTACCTGCCTGTCACTGTACCAATTTCATGCAGTTTTTATCACTATTGCTATGTAATACTGCTTGAGGTCAGAGATGATGATTCCCCTAAAAGTTCTTTTATTGTTGAGAATAGTTTTTTCACTATCCTGGGTTTTTTTGTTATTCCAAATGAATTTGCAAATTGTGCGTTCTTACTCTATGAAGAATTGAGTGGGAATTTTGTTGGGGATTGCTTTGAATCTTTAGATTGCTTTCAGAAAGATGGTTATTTTTACTATCTTAATCTTGCCAATCCATGAGCATGGGAGATCTTTCCATCTTCTAAGATCTTCTTTGATTTCTTTCTGCAGGGACTTGAAGTTCTTGTCATACAGAACTTTCACTTGCTTGGTTCATGTCACCCCAAGGTATTTTGAATTATTTGTAAGTATTGTTATAGCTGTTGTTTCCTTCATTTTTGTCCCATAGCCCTTCATACACAAATCCTGCCCAGAGAGAGCACAGATTCTAATTTTCATAACCTCCAAAACATGTCACCAACTGTGAAATAAGTTTTCAAAAGAAGGATCTCTGGTAATATTTTTCACCAAACCACCATACATGTTTTAACTACAACAAGAATATATTTCCAGAAGTAATCTTTGTTACCTGTTCTCATTTTTTCCAGCTAATAACTCCTTTTATTTTGAATCAAGCAGAGCAGAAATGGCTCTCAGTAGAACTCTTCTGTATTTCTCTCAAAGCATATTAATAACTCACCACATGTCTTAGTACAGTTCATACAAGAGTTACAGACTCATGAGGACAGTGGGTAGATTTGTAATATAACTCGGGAAAATCTTAAACAAAGATGAATGCTCACTGAATTGTGGTAGAATGAAAAGATGTATCCCTAATAGTGGAAAGGATGTGGATTTGCTCTTGAGAAGTCACAGACACTAGCATAACAACAGCCTATATGTTCTGCTTTAATGAGCAATGAAGGATAGCTGGTATGAATGTGAAGCATGTCCAAAATATTGGTCAATGTGGTAGTGTTCCTGTCCTCTGTATAGACCAAAGATTTCAGGTTAAAAGGGAGGGAGGGAACTAGATGGGAGAGGGGAGGGAGAGGGGTAGGGGAAAGGGGATATGTTTAGGTATGGGTCAGGGGCAGGAGTGAAGCTTAGAGGGCCAACAGAATGAATGAAAATATACAACCTTGGGATGTGGGAGGTGGGGGGACACTCAAGAATGGAACAGAGACCTGGGAGGTGAAAGAATCTCAAGACCCAAAGGGAGGAACCTTAGATGAAATGCTTTACACTGAGGAGAAGGAACTTGTAGAGCCCACCTCCAGTAGAAAGACTGGGCATCAAGTGAGGAATGGGGTTGCCATGCCACAGTCAAAACTCTGACCCAGAACTGTTCCTATCTGAATGAATTTCAGGGGAAAAAATGGAGAAGAGACTGAGTGAAAGGAGTTCCAGTGACCGGTCCAAATCGGGACCCATCTCAAGGGGAGGCTCCACGGCCTGACACTATTACTGATGCTATGATGTGTTGCGGAAAGTATTAAAAAATGATGGAAAGTATAGCATGTTCCAGCACTGCGCCCTGGTTCTCTCATCCCTGGTGGGCTGGCCAGTCATGCACTGGAAGGCAATGGCCGACCTGCTTTTACCTTGTGGAGCTCTGACTCAGAGCTCCACGATCTTTCCACCCAGCTCACTAGTTTCCCACTGGCAGATTGCTACCATGCCAGCCCCAAGCTTCAATACCCCCATGGCCTCTGTGGCACACATTTGCCGCTGTACCTTTCTCCCTGGAACTCAGATGAGCCACCGTGTGAAGGAAAATGCAACACAAACTTAGTTCAGAAACAATAATAACTCAATCTCTGGGTGAATCAACTAAAACCTAATCTTGTAAACCTTATCAAAGTCTGATTCCTCTGGTGGCAAATCCTTGTGGATCCACCATGATACCAGGAGACTCTACTAGCTACATCTTACCTGTCTGCATTCCCCATTCCAAAAAAGGGCTCTCCCTCTCTCCTGCTCCTCTCTTCTCCTCCTCTGACCTGGAAGTCCCTCCTTACACGCCCAATGATTGGCTCTTTTATTCATTAGGGGATTGGTTCACAAGAAGTGACAGGTGTAACTCACTCCTTCTCTGAAGCCCCTCCCATGAGGACAGAATTAGAATACAAAAAGCTCCAGGGTTATCCACAACACTCTCCCCTTTCTGTTCTAATAAAAAAATCAAAATCTTTCTCTCAAATATAGATTGAGCACAACTATTACCATTTTGTAAATTATAAAGTACAAGATAGATCTAATATCCAGCCCATCATTTTTGTCATTAAGATAGAACATTGTCATCTATCCTAAATTAAAAGACTATGATTTGACCTTGACTTATGTATACCATCAGAAAACCATCCTCTCAAATCTGTTCTCTCAAAGTAAATATCCAGAGTTGGCTGTGAGACTATCAGGCTGTGTATTCTGTAATATACAAATCTCAAAACAAAATTTTAGCATAATCAAGATAACTTTTTTGTTTGGTTCTCTGGAATCTAGTTCTCTGGGGGTCTCCCCCTATCAAATCTGATCCATATAACTCTGGAAAGTGTAAATACCTTAATCACCTTTTCCAAAAAACACAAAGACAAAACCTTTTTCCCAAATCAGCATATCCTTGAGCCAGTAATCAGAAAAACCTTTATATTGACCTCTCTCCCAGAGGAAAAAATATAACCACAAAACACACAATCACACCCATTTTTAAAGTTAAAACAATTGATTCACACTTCTATCTATATCTGCTTATAAGCAGGCAGCTAGTCAAAGCAGGATTTAAACCCAGAATTCCCTTGGAGCCCACATTACACAGAATTTGAGTATCCTGTAAGACATAATAGAGCAATATATCTCTATGCCAGTTCACGTCTGCTGCCATCTTCCTTCTCTTCTCCCTCCCAAGATGCTCTCTTGTGCAACTCTTAGCTCCGCCTTCCTGTTCCTTGTCCAATCACAGGGCTCCTGTTGCCCTAATGTAATTGGACAGGAAAAAATCCTGCAACAATGATGTACTTATAGAGAGGAGCCTAGCAGGACTGCCCTCCGAGAAAGACCCAACAAGCAGCTTAGTGAGACAGAAGCAGATACTTATACTCAACCAATGGAGTGAAGTCAGGGACCACTGTGGTTAAATTAGGGAAAGCTGGAAGAAGTTGAGGAGGAGAGTGACACCACAGGAAGACCAGCAGGCTCAACTAACTCAGACCCCTGAGATCTCTCAGACACTGAGCCACCAACCAGGAAGCATACACTAGCTGGTCCGAGACCCCTGACAAATATACAGCATAGGACTGCCTGGTCTGGCCTCAGTGAGAGAAGATGTACCTAACCCTTGAGAGACTTGAGGCTCCAGGAAATGGGGAGGTCTGATGGGGTGTGGGGGTATTTAGGGGTGTGGGGACATCCACTTGGAGACAGGGAGAGGAGGAATGAAATGAGGAACTATTGGAGGGAAGAACAGGAGGGAGATAAAGACTGGACTGGAAAAAAAGATTAAAGATAAAAAGAAAAATCTATACAATGGTGGTCAGAAGAAAAAAAGGGCTTTAGGAGACCCAGGGCCTCTATCATGCAAATTCACTTTCCTGGCTTTATAGATGACTCCCTCATTTGAAATGAATCCACTGCATCTGCCCTATGAGAAAAGATCCAAATGGTTTGTCCTGAACCCTCACTTTTCCCCTGTCTGATACTCAATGCAATGCTAACTCATCCTCTGCTCCATCCATAGCTCCCTTCCCAATCTCCAATGCCAGAAAGAACCCTTCAGCCCTCCCCATTTTTCTAAGAATTGCTGCTCTGATTCCTTCCTCAAGACCTACGATCTATGCCATTTCTTTACGTTTTTAATTAAAGATTTTATTTATTTACATTTGACCAAGAGTGGGGCACCATTTGAAATGTAAACAAATCTGTTTTCGTGTTTATACAATTTGTATTCTCTTATTTCATTCTTTGTTTCTTTGTTTCTTGGTTTTATTTTTTATTTGTTTGCTCTTTCTTCCTTCCTTTCTTCCTTTCTTCCTTCCTTCCTTTCTTCCTTCCTTCCTTCCTTCCTTCCTTCCTTCCTTCCTTCCTTCCTTCCTTCCTTCCTTCCTTCCTTTCTTTCTTTCTTTCTTTCTTTCTTTCTTTCTTTCCTTCTTTAACAAAAGAAAGCATCGTTGAAGAAAATGTAGAGATATTTAGTACCAAGCATTAAAGGCATACTACTTCAAAAAAATTTAACCCAGTTAACATGGGAATTTACGTAAAGGAGACTATTGGCCAAATACAGAAAGAAAATTATGTTAAAGTTAAACTGGTTATTATCACACAGAATTAAAAGATATACAAGCTAGTCTTAATGATTCTAGGTATTCAGGAAACTGAGACATGAAAATCATAGTTAATGAAAACATGAACTAGAGTAACATTAGGACCAGTTTAGAAACTCAGGGGGACCATGTCTCAAAATTAACAAAAACAACAAAAGATAAAATAGGTGCTAAATCTAGGTAGAAATGTATAACATACCAATAAATAATACTGGAGATTTAGGTCCCAGTACCTGAGAGAGAAAGTGTGAGTAAGTCATAGAAGATGTAGTTATTTTGAGAGATACTGACACAAATGTTTAAAGACTTTAATTACTTAATTTTTACCTTATGAAATTTGTCCATTGAATTTTAGAAATTTGCATGTATTTTTATTGTAAACTACAGTATTCTCAAAAATGTCAAAACAAGAGAGAATGTTCATGACATTTCTATTTATTAACTAGAACTATTTCCTGCTCTTGTTATAAGTATTGAATCTTGTTTTCTCCGTTCATTGCCAATTCTAAAGTTTCTACTACAGCCTTACAGTTGACATCAGCAGCTTCATAGTCATGATACTAATATCTATACAAAATTCTGAAAGATACTGAAACAAATTATCAACAATATGAATTTAGGGAAAACTAATTTTTCCATGTTTGTAGCAGCACATTTAAAAAATGAAGTGTTTTGGGGGTTTCTGCTTTCCAGAAGTTCTAGAGGGCTATCAGTTGTTTACTTCAAGCTTCTCAAGCAGCCATCCACTTTGTTTGAATCACTCCCCATTGCAGGTCCCTTTCTTTGGTGTTACCTGTTGTTTGAAAACCTGTTTTCTGCTGTTTTGTTGGACAATATGTAGTATTATTTCAGACCTATTTGATAATCTAGGAAAAAGTTCCACATTCACTTATATCATCCTTGTCTTCAACAGAGAGATTTACTCTCATTTTCTGCAAAAAATATATATATTTTTTTTAACATGGAAAACTTATTTGGATTTTTTATTAAGCACTAGTAATTTTAATAGAATGCTTATTAACATTGGTGATATCCACAAGAGCAAGGGGCACTATTCTGATGGAATCATCTAAATATCACAAAATGTCCCTGTTAAATTTTTTTTTTTTTTGGTACTTTATTTACATTTCCAATGTTTCCCCTTTTCTGGGTCTCCTCTTTGGAAACCCCCTATCCCCTCCCCCTCCCCGCCTCTGTGAGGGAATTTCTCCTTCCACCTACCCGCCCACCCATTCCCATATTCCCACCTTGACATTCCCCTTTACTGGGGCCTCTAGCAACCTCAGGCCCAAAGTCCTCTCCTCTCTCCCTGATGGCCATCGAGGTGATTCCTCTGCCACATATGTAGTCCAAACCATGGGTCAATAGATGTGTATTCTTTGGTTGGTGGTCTGAACTCCAGGACAACCAGGGGGAGGGTCAGGCCCATTGACGCTCTTGCTCCCTCCATGGGGCTACCAATTCCCTCCACTCCTTCAGACCTTTCTCCAACCCCTCCATCTGGTACCTCACTCTC
>CM052716.1:14095197-14184873 GCA_028551405.1 Uromys caudimaculatus
CTGTGGTTTTTTTTCTCTATAGCCTACAATATTGAAAACACCCTGTTATGCTGAGTTCTGCAAAGGGGCAGATGGAGTTCAAACTTGTTTTTCCTAAGCAGGTGAGCCAGGTCCTCCTTAGTATAGTGGTGAAGTATCCCCGCCTGTGGTCAACGCCATGGACCACAATTTCCTTGATTACCAACACTTGTTTTGTGTTTTCTGGGTTGTTTTGTTCACTGTATTTAAGAGCTGAGGTCTTGAAGTAAAGTTGTTGCTTGAGAAGAGTCTTCTCACACAACCTTCCTCATGTGTGTTTGTCTTCGCCGTTGCTCGGGGGAGAGGTTGGTTATGCGGGCAAAGCTAACACTCTGCATGTATATTATTGCTGACTAGCTTAATGTTCTTGTGGGATATCTTACAGATGAGGCAGGGGCTGTCTGTCACATTCTGCCAGCTTCTAGGACCCTTTCCCTCCTATTAAGTTGTCTAAACCAGCCTTGATGTGATGGTATGTGGCTAGTCTTATTGCAGCTTATTATGCTGAATTTAGTAGAAGGGAGGGGGAGAACACTTAGAATGTAATGTATGAAAGAAGAATTAAAAAAAAAAAACGTATTCTGTAATCATTTTTCATACAACATATAAAGTCTTCACTCTCCTAGCCACATTTACCTCCTCACAAATTCTGTACTGACATTCCTTTCAAATAAATCTTAACCAAGAACCCCTGATCCCCAAAAATCGATGTGATGTTTAAAATGCAGATGAGAGAGCTTCTGTTTTGAGAATGGATTCTGTGCCTGATGGGTAAGTCTCTACTTATTTTATTGTTGCCTAACAAGAACAAAGAGTGACATAGTATCTGAAACACAGCCAATTCACACTAGAAAGCCTTTGTGGTTGAATTAGAGGAAAAGCTAGAAGAAACTGAGGAAGGGGGCAACCTTATAGGAAGACCAGCAGTCTCAACTAACCTGGTTCCCTGAATCTCTCAGACACTGAGCCACCAACCAGGCTGCATACATGAGCTGATATGAGCCCCCAACACACATACAGCAGAGGGCTGCTGGGTCTGGACTCAGAGAAGATGTACCTAACTCTCAAGAGACTTGGGGACCCAGCTACTTAGGTAGCTGATTAAGAAGTATAGAAGTATATCATATTATATAGCATGTAGTCAGCATTTGTTTTACTTTAAATGAAAATGATGGTCCAATATACTATACTCTTCTCTCTCTGTTTCTAGTAACTGTACATGTTGTCGTACAGTGATAATGAGTTTGCGTGGCGTTTGCCAGTATCACACACATGACAAGACTAGCCAGCTTCATTGATATTCTGACTCTGAAAACAAGGTCTCTCTTGAAGCACCTCCAACTTGAAAGCGCAAGGAATTGAGAGATTCCAAACAACAATGTATTCTCTTGTGGGACTGAGTTTTGACATCTCACATACAACAGAATAGGCAAACAATTACACTGAGTCATGATTATTTTCAGATTAAATTCCTCCTTACCAATTTTCTAAAAAGAAAGAAAGTAAGTAAGAAAGAAAGAAAGAAAGAAAGAAAGAAAGAAAGAAAGAAAGAAAAGCATTTTCAAGAACTCTCTGATAGTTTTTGCTAAGAATCTGGAATTATGTGTCAAAATACTTAAATTCTTTATTTAACAGTCATATCTTAATCCCAATTTCTCTTATTTTTCAAAAAATGAGAGTTAAATAACTTTGAGTAGCAGAAAATGAAATTTTCCTCCCCAATGTCTTTGTTTCCTAAACCCCCATGTAAATATTGTACTCCACAATTAATTCTCTTCTGACTGTGTAAACAAAAAGAGAAGAAACTTCAACTGGCAACATTTTTTTGTACTCAATTAAATCATTGTAAAGTAACACAAACGAAATTACATGAGGCTCACCTAGCATTCTAAGACTAAATAATAGGCTAAGGTAAGTTTGAAAAAGAATTGAAAGGCTGTTTTTCCATTCTTTTCATAATGAATTTTTCATTGAGAGTTAAATTTCTCAAAATTCAAATACAAAGTGAAAACAATTGATATTCAGGGATTGTATCTTGGAAAGGTCTTAAGCATCCATGGCAATTTTAAAGGAATTTGAACAAAGTAATTTTGCATAGTTTGACTTTATATAATCTGGATTATGTCTTGGAGCATCAATAGGAATAGGAGAAAATATATTTTCATTTGTATTATAATTTAATTGAACACTAGTGAGTGTTGTTATAGTTCATAAATGTGTATAATACATTTTGGTCATCTTCAATATCCTATTATATATTATTCCCCTTCTATATCTATAATATTTTTACTGACATGTACTAATTGTATTGTCTTCTTTTCACTTTTTATTTATTATTGATATATATATATATATATATATACACAACTATAAATGTGACATGCTGAATCCATTTAATGTTGTATATGCATATATATATATTTATATATACACATTCATATATATATACATACATACATATATGTTCAGGGCTGACCAGTTGGAATTGGATAGCAAATAAGGGATTCTTCCCTAGGGAAGAGAGATTTCTCATTTCTTACTATTTATTAATTGCATATAGTTTTTCATTTATGGAAAAAAACACTTCTGAGATTTCCTGCATTAGTACTAGCATATCAGTTTCTGCTATTGTTGCACAGATCTTTTGTAAGCAACTATGTTAGTGAGATTTCATGTGAACAACTTCCTTAAATAGAAGATACAAACTTGCAGTAAACGTCCTGGTTCTCTAGATCTTACAATCCTTCTGCCACTTCTTCTGTAATGTTTCCAGAAGCTTAGGTGTTTGTGTTGTAGATAAATCATTTGGGACTGGGCACACAAGTTCAGGTATTTTCTGCATTTTTACTAGTTGTGGAATTTTGTGAAGGTCTGTTTCTGTTGCAGAAGGATGCTTCTTTGTAAGGTGATAGCTACACTTACCTGTAGGTATAAGAATATGTTTTTAGCATGCAGTTGTGAATTGTACTGGTCAGGAAAAATTGTAGTAGTAGGTGCTTCTCTAGATTCCATGAACTCATCAGTCATGGGTAGCTGCTTAGCTTTACAGTATTATTCATAAATGTCCTAATTTCAAGAGTACCTTAACTCCTATTCACTTTTGTTTATCTCCAGGACATAAGAACCATGTTTAAAGTCTTTTTTTTAAATCTCCTCTACTTACTGTGTTAAAGTTAAGGTGACATATCTACTGAGTGACTACATTTTAAACCACTCCAAAATGCAAAATGTGTTTACATGTCCCATGAGATCACAGTATTGCATAATACTTTAATCATAATGTCCCCTTGAACTTAAATTTCCTAAGCCCAGATAATATTCATTCAATGACAATAATGTATTCTGTGTCAAAGGACCATCTGCGTCATAGATAAGTATTTTCTTCCTTGATAGATTGCTACTCAGAAATATGCAAGATATGAATAAATCTACCACAAAGATAGTACAAAATTTTGGTGCTGAAAGGCATGTCTTAAAAAAGAAACCTGCCAGTTCTTGTTTCTGCAAATGTTTGGCGTTTGGTACGAGTCAAAAAATTGTTGGCTTGAGTTGTTTTCTCTTAGACTACAACTATAGATATTATCCACTCCTTTCCTTTGAGGTGTAGAGTAGTCATCCAAAACAAAAATTCTTATTGATATCAGAGACCTGTTTCACATGTAGCATATTTTACTACAAAGAACATATACAGAAGTAGATGTCAAATACATTTCCTGCCCTCCCACCCTTCAAATCTTTCAGGTTTAAGATTTTAATGATACGTTCTCAATATAATTAGAAGTATATTTAAGCCTGTATTTATCTTTGCAAGTGTTTAGGTCCATTGTTGCCTTATCTAATAAGCTTTGTCTTCACCTTCACTTGTGAGCAGTCAAAGTTGAGTAGATATTTAGTTTAGTCACCCCCTAAAAAGTAATTGGAATATCTGTCTGCATATTGAACTAGAAGATTATAATCATAATCTCTAGTACACTTGTTTTAGGTCAGATACCCATGATGCAGGGCCTGGCCTGGAGATGTACATCTTCTTGATTTATGAAAGGCCTTCTTAGGAAAAAATTACAAATAGGATGATATAAAAAGAATAAAAGGAACAAGGAGGAGCTAAGAAAAGAGTAGTTTCCAGTAAATTTTAAAATAGTAGGATGTATCATTTTCTTTACTTCTTTACTTATTTTCTTATTTTATGAGTATGGATATTTTATTTGCATGAATGACTATGCAATCACTAGATATGTGCCTAATATATAAGGAAGCCAGAAGATGATTAAGAACCACCATGTGGCTTCTGGAAATTGAATCAGGATCCTTTGGGAGAGTAGACATTGCTGATAATTGCTGAGACATCTCTTAGGCTTCTGTTAACTTTCTAAGCAGTTTCGATGTTAACATTTCTACATGTTATTTTATGGTATGCTGACAGATCAACCACTAAAGATTAGAACAAAATGAGAAAGAGCCCAGGTCTATAGGCTCTAACATGAAGTTAGGTTTGCCTCATCAACTCTCATCCAGAGTCCACCGAGCCATCTAAGAGGTGACTCGTGAGATTCCGAGAACTTCAGATTCAGATTGCTTTGTTGCCAAATCCTCCTGTCCATTTTGATTTCAATAACTTGTATGTACCAAAAGAGCTATAAACACAGATTGTCCTTTAGTTCTCTTTAGCTAATTCTGAAATTCTGCACCCGCATAGCTTCCTTTTTCAAAGCCTCTGCCCAAATAATTTTATGTATACAAATGCCAAAGCATTTATAACTGCACATCTAGGATTGTGTATTATATCTCTCCCTATTTTTTCTCATATAAACTTGATGGCCAGATTCACATGACTGAGCAGGCCCTTCTGACTTTCACCTACAATATTAAGTAGAATTTGCCCTGTCTTCTCAACAGCATAACAATGCAGCAAATTTGAAAGCAAATAGCCCCTGACTTGTGCTCAAACAATTCTCAACTAGTTAAAATGTCTTCTAACACAGATCTATAAGATGCTATAGCACTGTGCTTTGAAAATTTGCCATTGAAAACCAGCACTGGGCATGTAATGTGACTTGGTAAAAGAGGGGCCACTATGCTGCATCTTTCACTTCTACTGTAATTGTAAAATGTTACATGACTATTTCATCTTTGTCTGTGCATCCTAATATGCTCAAAAGCATTCAAATTCTGAAATATATTATTTAAGTTTCAAATGATGACATTTGAAGCTGTAGCAGCATTACCTTTAACTTTATAGGATAAATATATCTCATAATGATCTCCAGAGCTCAGAGCTCTGACTAACACACTGAAATCAATATAGCACACCAATAGGGGATATTTGGCAGAATATCCTTATTTAAGATCCCTTTGAATGATATTGTAATCAAGGGTTACAGAAATACCACAACTTTAGGGCAACCACTGCATGTACACTCCTGTGAAACATTAATGGTTGCAAGCAGTTTTATCTTTTAGTTAAAGGAGATGGAAATAAACCATCATTATCCTAGTATATATGAACCAGGCATGCTGGTTCACATCTGTACTCTCAGTATTTGGAAGGCTGAGCCAAAAGGATTGCAAATCCAAGGTCAAACTGTGCAGCATAGTTACTTCAAGACAACCTGAGCTATATAGAGAGTATATAAATGCTATCAATAAAAGTTATTCTGATGCCAGGTACCGTAGACTTAAATTTGGGTCATAATCTTCAAAGCAACAATTCAAAGTAGGATAACCCCCAAATACAAAAATCCTAAATGAAGGCAATACATGAAGTATGATTTCATGGGAAGGTAGCAGCCTGAGACAGAACTGAGACATTTTGTCTTCTAGGACTTACCTATCCTACATGTGACTAGAAACATACGAGCCTCCTCTAAGTGTGTGTATCATAGCTTTCTTGGTTAGGATTTCAGAATAATTGTGATTGGTTTTATGTCAACTTAGCACAAATTAGAATTGCTTGAGACATTTTCTAGTGTAAATTCACAAAAATTAGAGATATTTTAGATTCAATTCCTTAACCAGAACATGGGTTGAGATTTGTGTACGTTTGACTTACGTACACAATGATTAAATGGACCCTCAAAAAGAAAAGTGTGAGCAAAGGAAAATAGGAAAGAGGGAGTCTAGGATGTAATTTTTTTTTGAACTTGAAATAAGTGTTTAGAAATATTTGACTCCACTCACAGTTGATCTGGTAAGCCTGAGAACAGTGAGGACCTTTGTCTTTTAGAAGATTCTGGACTGATGATGGCAACCATGGATATGCCCAACATATATTGGCTACACTTATGGAATGTACAAGCTCCAAGAAGCAGAGATGCATATTGACTTCAGACATGAGAATAGGTTGTCTTCAGCACTGAAAGCAGCGAATACTTAATGGCGCTCACTTATGTTTTCCATGAAGGTTACATTATTTTCCTCTATGAATTCCACACATGCAGTTCAATATCATTTTATTGAATTAGTGAATATTTACAGATAGGAAATATTAAATAGAGAGATGATAGACAGACAGATAGATAAATAGAGATGGATAGATGAGCACACAGACAGACAGACAGACAGACAGATGAATTAAAGCAGAAATAAGTAAGAAACACTTTAAATTCCCTTTTGGGAGAATCAACTGTATACTATTAGGCTTATATTTCCAAATGTTTACCTCGACTAAGCCTGGGATTTTCTTATCACAAGTCTAGAGAAAATGATACCTTAGAGAGAAGCAAAATGACTTCAGGTTGTTCCTTGGAAGTTAGCTGTCTCCTGTGAGATGGCTTCATCATTCTGAAGCAAACAGAAGTGGCTACACCAAACACTTATGCTGACAAACACAAAAAAGGACCTCATGTGTCAAAGTATAATCAGCATGGCTTCTAGGTTTCAGTCTCATGATTTTTTTTCTTACGTCCCTGTTATACCATTCATGTCTCATTTTCTCTGATAAATGAGCTAACATTCATGTAGCAACCTAAGAGGCTGTGAATTAGACTGATCTAATTGGGTAGCTCTAAAGAGAAAGTCTTTAGTGGGATTTCTGACTGCACAAATGCTCCATGCTAAAAGGATACAATTATTTAGAAGAGAGGTAATCCATTTGGATTTGGTCCTGTTTTGAGCTAAATATGCCAGACTTATTTGTGTCATTATCTTTGCCGATACAAAATAGAAAGAGCCAGCCAATCTCCCCAATGTTTGTGCTGCTTGTTTCTTGATAATAGCCTGCATCTGGTGATTTCCAGTTCCTAAGACTTTGCTTCATTTTGTAACTCCTTCAGAATCACTTACATGATAGTCCCATGGGAGATGAGTATAAATTGTTCTATTCCCCAAGAAAAGAATGCATTACCTCCACTCTCAAGAAGGTCCAATAATTGTTTCCGAATTAACTTATTTCAGTCTTTTTTTCCCTTGCATGATACTATTTCTTCTAAGATTTATTTTGAGTTTTGTGTATGTGCATCTCTCTACGTGGAGCATGGGCACTCATTAATGCAGCCATCCAGGGCGCATGCCAAGTCCAATGGAGCTGGGGTTCTAGGCAGTTTGAAGATGCCTGGCATGGGCCTTAGGAACAGAGCTCTAATCCTCTGGAAGAGCAGTATCTCATCTTAGCACTGGGCCATCGCACTAGGCCCAGTCCTGCAGCATTCTGGGTACTGATTTATCCAACATTGTTATTTCAGAGACTTATTTTAAATGTCTCTTTAAAGAACTCATCACAATCTTGTTTTAAAATGTTCATATTTCACACACTGCCAAGTTGTTTTAATCGGTGACACTAAAGCAATAGCTATGGTTAACAATGAAAATCACAGAAGAGGATGCTCTACTGATGTTTTTCTGCTATAAGACAGCACAGATAGTCAACCATCATCAGTGATCTCTTAACTCTGACACTAGCATTGTGGCATCTGGCATGTCTGAAAGTTGACTATCTATGCAGTGTAGTTCAGTAGGCATCAAAGTTTATGGAGTAAATCGATCATATCCAACAACATAAAAATTAGATATATCTGGCTGAATACGCTTGCCCATGGCTATATAATAGAAGGACTCAGAAGGCAGATATGGAGAATATTTCGATATGTTAGAAGCCAGCATGGCCTTGTTAGTGAGTGAGATCTTCTATTGCAATATCAAAAGTTAAAAAATTAATTAATCAAAGAATAATTATATGTTTTTTTATTTGCCAAGCCATAGAAAGACTAGAAATGTATTTTCATATTTCAGTCTTATAAAATTACTGGAATGGGCATGTGGGTCAATTTGTAAAGCACTTACTGTGCAAGTTTGAAGGCTTGAGTTTCTACACTACAGCCTGACTGGGCTGGAGCTCAGCCGTAGAGCATTTGTCTTACATGCACGAGGACCTAGGTTTGTTTATTTTAATTTAATTTTATTTTGTTTTATTATTGGTTTTGTTTGTTTTAGACTTCTGTTAGTTTTCTACTAAGGGCAAGAAAGTGGTGTATATTTGTGGTGGGGCCAGAAAGATGTGGGAGAAGCTGGGGCAGGAAAACCAAAATGAAAGCATTGTATTTAAAAAATTATTTTCAATTAAATAAATGGAACAAAAAAAACCAAACAAGCATCCTAGAACCTAGTAAGGTAAGGCATGGTAGCACCTGTCTGTAATTTCACCTGTCTTTCCGTGAGATGGGAGGATAGCATTCAGAAACAGGACCATCCCCTAAAGCACATAAGGCTGGCATGTGTAAACCAACATTCATATCTACTTGCCTCTTACAGGCACACATAAACATGCACTCACAGGCGCATCACACACACACACACACACACACACACACACACACACACACACATTATACACATACACAGACACACACGCGATACACACACACACACACATTATACACAAACACAGACTTAGAAACACACACACACACACACACACAGAAACAGGCATACTTACTAAACACACACACACACACATTATGCACATACACAGACACACACACACGATACACACACACACATTATACACAAACACAGACTCAGAAACACACACACACACACACACACACACACACACACAGAAACAGGCATACTTACTAAACACACACACACACACACACACACAAATAATTTCCGCCATGATAAGAGATTTGTTCTAAATTCTTATGTATCAGGTTGTGTAAAGGCCACGGAATTTTTAGCTATATCGATAAACCCCTAAAAGAAAATTGATTATAAGAATGTTGTCCACCTCATATGAGTTGAAATCAATAAAAAGATCAACAAGTAAGTGATATATAAGATTTATACTACTTTTCCACTAGAGGTGTGTGAATGCAGTGCTGATAGTTTTGCAGTGAGGAATTCAAGAGTCCTGAAATGACTGCAACGCTCACTTTGTCCCGTAACGAGGACTGATGGGGCATCACAATCTGTCTTGTTTTTCTCTATGATCAAAAACTCAACGACCATGGAAGGGGGAGCGGCTGAGAGCAGCTCCTGGTAGGTTCTATATATGAAACGTTCACTGATTTTAAGTGGAACAAGATGTTCTGTATTGGACAATAAGCTTGTTTGTTCTTTCTTTTCCTCTGTAGAGAAATTTTATTTTCCTAGAAGATAAGACTGTTTAACATTTGTTCTACAAAGAGGCACTTGCTCTAGCCAGCAAGATTGTTCACTACAGAAATACTTTGAAAGACATTATAAGGCAAAGTTTAAAAAGTAATGAACACCACACAGGATAAGCTTCCAAACAACACTAATACATATTTAAATAGCTATGTATTACAATATGTACAATATGTTTTGTCATACATGACTTATTTCATTAATGCAAATATTCATATTTATACATATACATGCATACATTATGTATTAAATTGGCCTAATCACTTATAAGATTATGACAGAAGTTATCACACATGCACATATTCATTTTTGTAAAATGTGTACATACACTATGGCTATTTGGTTAGTAATTAAAGGAGATTTAAGTGAGAAATAAATATTGCTGATGAATTGTGAATTTTACAAATGACCGTACATCACATCTGAAGGGAATTTTCAAGTGAACAATTTTCTCACTCCACAATGATCCAATTCTTCCCATTAGATAGCCTCTCTCTCTCTCTCTCTCTCTCTCTCTCTCTCTCGCTCGCTCTGTGTGTGTGTGTGTGTGTGTGTGTGTGTGTGTGTGTGTGTGTGTGTGTGTGTGTTTGTCTGTCTGTCTCTCCTTTCGTCCTTTCCATTTTCCTTCTTTCTTGGTCAGGAAATCAGAAACCTGCATGGAAGAGCTTTTCCTTTACAGAACACAAACCAGAAAGGAAGAACGTGTGAGCTGCCTTGATGTTCCTGTTGGGAAGGGATAGCATTTCAGGTGAACGAAGCTGGTCTATAAACCTGGAGCTCAGTTTTCTTCTCACTTCCAAAACTGTAGCCTGAAGCCCAAGGATGTTGCTGCATCTAGATACTGGTCTCTGCTGCTGTCCTGAAATTCTTTATCTTCTGTATTATTCATAGTCTCCTTCCACATGATATCTCGATGGAATTCTAAATTCTGTGTATTAAAAAATAAAGTCACTTTAAAAAAGGCTTACAAGTTCATCCAAACGTAATTGCTACATATATTAGCATAAGCATCACTATTCTCCTTTCTATAAGTTTGCTAATTCAAAAGATGCCTTCTTTCCACTGGGGTGTATGATCTTGTTATGCATGTTCTGGTCACCATTCATTTAGAGAAAACAGATAACTTTTACTTCAGTCCTAGGCTCCTATACGTTCTGGACAGTTTGTGAGCCTCAGGTCTTAGTAGTCTACGTAAGAATATTCAGAGTGATTAAAATTTCAAAATCCTTGCTCCCATTATATAGTCGTTTTTTGGTTTTGTAACATATTAATAGCAAGGAGAATTTTAGTATTTGTGTAATCTTATCTATAAAGCTGAGAAGGTATAAGAATTTTATTGCTAATAAGTCCAAAATATTTATATGTGATTAAATGTTATGCATTAAATAGCACTCTAGAGTCTACTTTTATAATAGAAATTGATAATAACTATAATATCTCTCCATCTTTTTTCTATTTATGAGATGATGGACTCTACAAATTGCTGCATTTTTATATGAAACATGTTTATAAACCTTGTATTTCTAATGTGTAGTATATTATTATAAATAATTATTCTTTGAAAGTTAATATCTTAAAAGGTAATATTTAATATGATGAAATAAAAAAGATCATATTATTTTTTGAGAAGATAAGAAAACAGGGTATATGTTAATCAGCCTTTGAGATACTATATTTAAAATTTTTTTGAACTATGACATTCAATCCTGAGGCACATGATCCTAATTTAGAGATGCTTTGTTAAGGAACCAGAGACTGCATATTTTTTTTTTTTGGTATTGTTTTATCTTTTTTCCTTTCATTTGATTGTCAACAAATGAACTTGACCTATTCACATATGTTCAGACTGTAACTCCAGAGAATTTTCTCTTCGAAGACATTGTTATTAAGGATGGAGGAGAATGTCTGAAACCACTTGGTACCTTTGAGCAACAAACTGACATACAGCTCTCTGCCAGGTTATGTCATTTATTTAGTCTTGACTTGTTTGGCTCAGTTGTATCTTTTTCCTCCAGCTTGTTTTGTTTCGTTTTCCCCTCGTATCTGTAATGCATAGTCCTCTTTCTGTGTGGCTAAGAAAGAGGCCTTGTGTAAGTTTCTTTCCCACAGAGGAATGCTACAACTGCTACCATAAGGACAGCTGCAGACCAGTAGCTGTGAAAAAAAAATTTTTTTTTTAATTTGAGGTTTTGTTGTTTGTTTTTTCCCAACATTAGCTTAATATTTTTTGTACTTTTTAAACTTCATCACCTCTTATAATACTTCAATGAACGCCCTTATTCATTGTCTTGAACTTAAAACGCCAGGTGTTAGGGAGATGCTAATGTGAATGGTATACGCTGTGTGTGTGTGTGTGTGTGTGTTTGTGTGTTGAGTATCTGGAGCACAGCACATTTTAGTAGCTTTCTTACTGGTAACTCTGGAAAATTATCTTTTTTGGCATTGCTAACGCTACTTAAGATCTTCATAGTTGCAGTAGAGTTTAAAAACTCAGCACAAATTCCATGGAACTCCAGGATTACAAAACTAAATGAAGGATTTTGATGGTAAGTAACCAAGTGGTGGCTTATTGATTAGGCTTCTGTATGGTTTATGTAAACCAGAAATGGAAAATTTAATTTTAAAAGATCTTTAACTCTCTAAATATTTAATAAGCACTTGTGACAAAGTTCTCCTTCTTGGAAAAACATAGATTTAAGACTCATAAATTTTCTAGTACTGAAAGTACTTCATTTTGAAATAACTATGAAAAAAATCAAGTGGTATTGCTCAGCACACAGATGGATTGGTTAAAGGAAAATATACAGATATCTGTAAAAGAGGAATATCAGTACACGTCTGTGAGGCATGAAGGCCAAGTCTGGAATTTTTTCAAGGGGAAAATGGGACTTATTACTTCACTTAAGTGGGTGAAAATATCATCTGAAAAATTTTTCACACACTTTGTAATTTCATTTGTGTTAGTGAATATGCTGGTTAAGACTAAGTAATTCTTCTTACAAATGGCAGCATCAAGAACTTATTCCAGTGAGCAATCTGCTCTACATCCGATTCTGCACCGATTCTTTTATCTGCCATTTCCCAAAGCTAGCTTCTGTCTCCAGGTTGCAGCTCTGAAGTCACAGCACTGGTCAACGTTCTGCAGACTGGTTCCCTTTTGTTCTTCGTTTTCATTCATCAGGTTTCCCATTCCTAATGTAGGGTGGAGTTGGATGTAGTACAGCGAATGACAAGTGCTGAGCTCAATCTGAAGCACTATTACAAAACCAGAATCTCACAGGCCATTTGGCAAAGCATGATGAGGTATGCCCTCTGTCCCAATATAAGGGTCCCAGCAAAGACTGGTGGGTCTCCCTTCTTTCTGAGAGGGCTGCACAGGATACTTTGTAGAACAAACAAAACTGCTCTAGGATTTCTTTGTAAGGCTTTTTGAGAGTGGGTGGAAGGCTGTTTTCCACTATGTACCACTTTTTCCTTACTTTTCTATTTCCCTTTCCTGTTGCCTTACTGATATGGATGTCGGTGTGACAGTGGGAAGGAAGCAAAAATAAATAAATAAATCAGTGACAATACCATTCTTGTGAAAGAAAAGAAAGCACTGTACACCTCAAGTTTTAATTCACTGATATACTTACACCCAGAGTTTAAACAAGTGAAAGGTTAGTTTTTAACATCTATATTTCGTTTTATTTTTCTTATCATAATTCTAAAAACACTTCAAAATATGGCTTATAGTACATTATTACTGTGTATGCAGGTGTTCGAAAATAACTTGGCTTACTAACCAAGGGAAAAAAATCAAGATTATGATTATAATCCCTGCATTCAGCAGGCTGAGGCAAGTGTATTAGTATGACTTACAGGATACCTTGGTAAATATAAAAAAAAAGAATCAGGCAAGCTTGTAATACACGAAACATGCTTCAAAGACAACAATAAATAAACAAACAATGAAAAACAAAAATAAAAACAAAAACCTTGAAAAGGAAAGAAAGACCAAAAATATAACAAAACAAAAATCCTAATATATATGTTATATAATATATATTCCTAAACCAAACTATCCAAATCATTTTAGGGAATGTTGTTTAGTTTAGCTAAGGAATTAATCAATAACCTCAGACACAACCTATTATGGTTCCTATAAATCACCTGAAATGTGTTATTATCCTGGCAGCATGGACGCATTTGAAGTAGTAAGAGAAATAATTTTTTGCTTGAGAATCACAGATAGCATTCTAACTGCCTGTTTACTTTGCAACAGTGAAAAATATTATTATTGCTTGAAAATATGAAACATATGAAAGCAGAGTAACTAGGGAAATTTCACTGATGGCAGATCCTGAAAAGGATGCTGCCTGATAACACCATTGTGTCGGTTTTCCTCATCTCAGTACTAATGGTGCAGGCTGCTCCTAGCTGTTATCAACAGTTGCAGGCATGCCAGTCAAGCTGTTCAGTTTTGTCTCTGGGGTTTGTCATATGGATACCACATGCTGCTTGTCTTACATCTCTCTGTTTTGCTGGTGGAACTTAGTTTTCAGACTTATGGTGGCCACTTCGGTGTCTCCCTATGCAGATCTTTTATCTATGAACGTTATGTATCAAGGCTGGAGAAATTTTCATGAATATAATGAAAGACCAATAGATTTTCTGGGTTCAGTACAGTCTCGAAGTTTGTGTTATTTGACTTAACCAATTTGAAATTATGTGTTTCTGGGGTATTCTCCCTATGGTTAAAACCCTTTCAGACTTTTCTTCCTCCTTGTATTCCTTTGATTGCTGGGTTCTTATGTAAGTGGATTTGCAGTCCTTACAAGTGAAATTTGCCAAGTTGAACTCTTATAGAAATTCTATATTAGGGTTCTTTGTTATACTGGAAAATAAACCCTTTGATATATACCAAACCTAAAAATGTACTCTTAGGATTATCTACCTGGTGCTGGGTGGCCTACACTATTGAGATTATGAGAAATGATCAGACTTTGATGGTTCAAGCTCAGTCAATGGATGAATCACTGGATAGGTTTATATATTGAGACATTACTAGAAGATGGTCAGAAGTAGGAGGTGAAGTCTGGTGGAAACATTTTCCCTAGTACGATATTTTTCTCCCACATCCTCTTTGCCTCTGATTTACTAATAAAAGAACAGCCTGTGTACCATATTCACACTGCATGACATTCATACTGCATGGTCTTACTGAAGGCTAAAGTACCTATCTGGGCTTCAATTAAAATATCTGAAGTCCCGAACCAAATAAAAGTTTTCACACATATATGTGTATGTGTGTCTATGTTGTGGGGGGAAGTGGACCTTGTTGTTCCTGTACACATGGAGGCCAGAGTTAAAATTTCCTTGAAAAGCATTCCATCTAATTTTGAGGGACAAAGTCTCTCAGGGGTTGTGGACCTGTTTAGAAATAGTTCTTGGAGGCAACTCCTATCTTCTTGTCAGTAGTCCAGTCTAGTAGCAAAATACCAAACAGAAATCAGTAGCCAGAGTTCGGTCCAGTCAGCAAACAACTAACATGAATCAGTGGCATACATAATCTGGAAAGAAACAGTGAGGATCTACCAATTGATGCGAGTCCCCAGAAATGGCAAGAAGCATCCAGAATACCACTAGAAGTTCTTTGCTGTGCTTCTGTCTAAGCAGTCACAACAAATGATCAGCAAACAAAGCAAGGTGAACCAATGCAATTGTGTCATGAGGGAAGACCAGTATCCCGGAAACCCACCAATGACCAGAAATCGTTGCAAGGCAAACCAATGCAAGAGTAGCCTCCACTGTCTGTTGGGTTACACTTATCCTCTTTCAAACATCACTCATTCTCTCAAGCATCTGCTCTAGCACAACATCACATGCCTTTCACCAGGCAACTTCCAGAAAAACACCACATGGCTGCTTCAGCAAAACATCATCTCCTAAGACAATTTCCAGAAAAAAAAAAAAAAAAACTTCATATGACACAGCTGAGTCTAAAATTCCCATGCCACATAGTTATCCCTTCAGACAAGTTCAGGTATTTTATAAAAACAGAAAAAAAAGACTACTTTTCTCCACAGAAAATGATCCCCTAATTCATTCATTAACACCATCCTTTATTTAAGGAAGAATTATGTACTGGCTGGTTTTGTGTCAATTTGACACAAGCTGGCATTGTCACAGAGAAAGGAGTATCAGTTGAGAAAATGCCTCCATGAGATCCAGCTGTAAGGCAATTTCTCAATTAGTGATCAAAGGGGGGAAGGTCCCTTGTGGGTGGTACCATCTGTGTGCTGGTAGTTTTGGGCTCTATAAGAAAGGGAGCTGAGCAAGCCAGGAGAAGGAAGTAAGCCAGTAAGAAACACCCCTATCTCTGCTTCTTGGCTTGCTTGAATTCCAGTCCTGACTTCTTTTAGTGATGACCAGCAATGTGGAAGAGTAAGTGAATAAACCATTTCCTCCCCAAATTGCTTCTTGGTCATGATGTTTGTGCAGGAATAGAAACCCTGACTAAGACAAATTACTTTTGTTGTTTTTATTGTGAGCCTTCATTGCCACACTACATTGAAGGAAATATCGAGGGAAATTCATTTACAGTTCCAGCCCATTTATCATCTACATATGAATCAAGTGTGTATGGTATGCTATCCATGCAGACGATGGAGATGATCGCAGAGGGTTGACTCCTGGCTGAGTCTCTAGCTAATTATTATAATAATGACAGTGTTTGCTTTTGTGTTTTGATTATCTGTTTATTATGATAGAAATTATATGACATAATGGTCAGAATAAAAATTTAACAGCATTTGTCATGGATCGTGACCACATGAGTATCTTTACCCTTTCCCTGATTAAACAGTGTACATTTCCTTTGAAAAAGCCTTTTCTTCAGGAGAATTAATTTTAGCAGAAATCTAGAAACAATTGTAATTGGTTTTAAGATGGGAATGACTAAAGATAATTCTAGAATTATTTATAGGCTCGTCTTTCTAAGAATAATGAATTACTTTCTTCTTCAAGAATCATATGCATCCTGGTAATAAATGATCACTTCAGTGTCCCAACTGGGAAATCTTAAGATCTCTTCAAGTTTGTGAATGTTTCTACTTAGTGATCATATTTTTTACTATTCTAAGAGATATCATATGTACTCTATATAAATCTTTCTTGGTTTTCATAGTATTCATTTTTCCAGTAGAAAGACTATAAAGAGTATAGCACTCTGAGACTGTCCTGTATACTTGGGCAGGGACTTGAAGGTAGAATTGGGTAGACCTGACTGTAGCACATGATATATGTTAATATCCATCCAAATTATTCATAATGGTTTTTAATTTTTTGCTGAAATTTTCTGATTTTACTGAACATTAAGTTTTCAGTGACTTACTGTGTTGAAACAATTGATTCAGTATGTGAACTTTATTGAATAATTATAATTTACTTGCAACTATTAATTCCCATTAATTAAAATCGATTTAAAATTCATTGTCTCTTTACCACGCACAATTAGATCCAACACAGGTCCCAAACAGACAGTGCTGCTGATAATGTCCCAAATAGAAGGACTCTGAATGGGTAATCAGGAGAATTGTTATTGAATAAATGAAAGCCTAAACTCAGCATCTCTCAACATTTTCACAAGTTGGGTTCTGTTCATTAACACTACAGATCTCATTGGAGGTTTTGTACTTGCCAGGAAAACCACTCCCTCCCACAGGCAAGGGCATTTGATTTCCAATTAATCCAAACAGTCTATATCAGCTCAAAAACCCCAGCACAATGACTATCATCTAAAATCTAATTGTTTTACAACCAAGTTGCTTTGTTCTACTCTCTGAGGCAGCATAGCCTTTTAGTCCAAGGTTTCTACCCAAAGTGTGTTCAAGTTCAGTGACTTACATTTGGGGCTGAACCCTGAAAGAGTCACTACTGGACCCCTAAAAGTTTAACACTTCCCAACCAAACCAAACTGGCAGTTTGACTGTCCAGTGTATAGGTCATTTACCTATGCTGGCTTCTGCCACTGGCAGTATTGTATTCTAAATCTAGAGTCAATCTCTTCAGCTGCCTTACCTCTACCTGTTTCTTCTCATCTCTCTTCAGCTAATTTGGTAATTGTCCTCTAGTGCCTGTTCTCTTTCTCTCACTGGCTTGCTCGAATCAATTCTCTGGCTCAAAGAAAGTTGTTGCAACATGCCAGGCATCCTCCTTATGCCATACTGAGTATCCAATCACGTGGACAAGACACTTCTTCACTGTGATCCTGAGCATCTCTCTGATAAGCCACAATCCCTTAGGGAGTGTTTTGGAATGAGACTCTGTGCTTCAGCCCTTGGTCCCATATCCTGCCACCCTCCTTTAACTCCTATCTATAGGAATTCCCTCTGCCAAGACTCCTATTTATGGACCTGAAGAGCTGGACTTGGAAGTAAAACTTTGTTCTAAGTCTCTCCTACAACTTCTGTGCTCTGCTCCTGGGAATTCTTTGCTGCCACCATTCTGTCCAAGAGCAGCTCTCACCTGCCTTCTCAAATCTTTTTCTTCCTTCTACTAAAAGATACAATTAAAATTTGCTGTTTTATTTTTTAAAACCATATGACATAGCCTCAATACAATTTGACAAAAGTCTCAATGGTCAGAAAATGTCACATTTGATTTCTAATTCTCCCAGATTTTGATAACTCTTGCTTCTGCACAGGAAAATGGTCCAAGAACACTTTATCTCTAAGCTTTCTTTCCTTTTCACTTTTGTCCCTTTTTCTAGTCACTGGGTTCAGTATTACAGAGATTTAAATACCTTTAGGTATGATTCATATTGGAAAAATGTCAAATGTTCTTTTACTCTACTAAAAATCTGATTCTAATGATGGGATTAGGCTTCCCCATATTAGATCAAAGAATGTGTATTAGCTTCCTCTAAAGCCTCTGGCCTGGCCTGGCTTTCTGGCTCTCTGACAGGAACGACAACAACAAGACAGCCCAGGAAACAACATCATGCACCTGAGAACAACCAGTGTCCTAGAATTGAGATAAGGGAACAGTTGAACACCATGATCCAGCTTTAAAATAAGCTTTTAAATTATCTACCTAAGGTATCTGATCCAAAAGAAGCAAAGTTATTTGGCATTACAGAATTCAATAAAAATGTGGGCTGAAAGGAAGGTCAAATATGTTGTGAATAAAGTAGCATTACAAACCCTGCCTCAAAAGGCAAAGAGTGACAAAGCTCAGCAAGCTTCAATCTATGAAGTTGTTTCTACAAGTCATCCTGACGTTGTTTCTAAGAGGGTTAAAAAAGCTTCCAGAATATCTGCAAAAAGGATGCAGAAGAAATATTTAGGTTAGATAAACCAGGAATGAAACTTAAGGCCCGATACAGGAGATGGTAAATTTTCTTCCAAAGATAAATTGAAGAATCTTGTCTCCTTCTGTAGCCTACATCAGTTATTGGTGGCCCACAAGTAAATGGTAAAATAGACTTATTATCAAATCGATATGCTGCAGAATCTGAATATTCTGGAAGCTTGACTAAACTCTCTTTACCATTTTTTGAGCATATAGTGTCTTCTGACACTGAGCAACATGAAGAGATTACTGAGAACTTTTGTGTAAAAAGTCTTTGTTAGTTGGGACACAATGGAAATTGCAGAGGTTGCAGCAGGCCTCCCAGTCCTACTGCTAACGATGTGGAGACAACACTCCAAACACCAGTGGAGGTTTGGAAAAGCCAATGTGCCTGCAGAAAAATGTATTGTTGGTCAACAGTTATTCAGGCCTTCTTTAAATTGATGTCATACTCAGGAGTAACAGTAATGTGTCAGATGATTCTTTTAGCCTCACTAGGCATACAACCATCTCTGCTGAATAACTCAGCCCACAGACAAATAATGTCGAATTTGTCCACACTGAAGCTGTCATGCAGTATTGAATCTGGCAAAAGAAATCACAGAAGAGACACATATCTTCCTGTTGCTTCTATAAAGGATAATATACCACCTTCTGTTGAATGTCACCCTAACTGTTAACAACCACCATGGATGGACAAAATTGTATGAAGTCTGAAGTTATGGGCACCTGAAGGTAGTGGAATTGCTGCTTCACGACATTGCTTTGATGAACACCAATGGCTATCAAAAGACACCACTCTATAATGTGGTGAAGAGTAAGTAGTTAGGGTCAAGAATATGCCCCAATAAAGACCATTAATATATTTAATGTGTGGCCCATAAATTATACAGAAAATGTAAATATAATGGCATTATTGGTGCTACCAAAAAAGAACAAGTCAAGTTTGACTAGCATCTGCTTGATCACAAACGTGGACAGTGAAATGGGTTGCTGGTACTGATAGGCAGAGGCTTTCTTCAGAACAACAGAAAATGCTCAGCAAACTTGAGATAGTTCTTGTGTCTAAAAAATGTGCTGAATTTGACACTACAGTAGCTCATGTCATTGTTCCTGATGATGAAGCTCAATGCACTTTGACGTGTATGCCTGGGATTCTCAATGGATTCGGGATTTTAAAGTGTGATTGTCTGCACAGAAAATTAGGTAAATGGAAAAAAAGGATGAACTTTCTGCAGGTTTACAGAGAGCAGGATCAACAGAGAAGAGCTGTTGCCAAAGCTCTTTGATGGATCCCACTTCTTTTTTGGAGGAAACTTCAAATATCTTCTAAAGGATAACCTCCTTAAACTCATTGCTACAATTTCAGTAGAAGGCCTAAGCCAGACAGTGGTATGACGCACATCATTAACAGAGTTGGGTATCATGCCAAATTTTATTATGATCATCACTTCTGTATGGAATGCATCATCTATGAAGACCTGTTTCATTGTTGGTCAGAAAGGGTTCACTAAGGAAAAGTCTAAATGGCTCCTTCCACCTGGCTTATCAGCTGTGTAAAGGCATTTGTATTGCTTCCTCTTCACAGTTCAATATCACACCAGGTAAACATTTTAAGTTAAACATGAATAGCTTCTGAGAACCCAGCCATTGTGATATGGTTTCTCATTCACATTTATGAAAGTTTAGGGCCATTCACAATATTTTTCTTTGAACTGCAAAATAAAACAATTGATGCTCGATTAGGAATTCATTTAGATGCTGAAGCTGCTTTTAAGATATTTTTGTTCTCCTTAGGGTGCAACTATAACTCAGTGGTAGAGTCTTCATGAACCATGCATGAGGTATGAGGTTCCACACTGGGAACTGCAAAGATATTTTCATTTTACAGATAGCCTGTGGCTTTTGATTGATCATGTCTTTCAGATTTATCATCATCTATCAAAATTTAATAAGTAAAATGGCATCAGAAGGACTTGTTAAATCTGTAAGTGGTCTGTTAATAATTTTGCATCCTTTAGTAAGCACAATATTATCTGATGATTTATTCTGCCCTTGTTATAATGATAATAGAGCATTTATCAAAATGTGAAAGAGTAGATGAGAGACCCATTTGCAGTTATCTTTTTCTTATAGTCTGTTTTAGTGTATTATATATTTTGGTCTTCTTTCATGGTTATTAATTTTTAAAATCTTGCATATACATTAGGGCATCATGATTTAAATCACTGAATGTTAGTGACAAATAGAAATAGGTTTAGGATTGTTCTTGCATTTGGGACCTTTGCTATCCTCTATTATGTATCTGTGCACACCTCTGTTTTTCATAACTTATTTTACTGTCACCATTTCTTAGAAACTTCACTAGTTTAAAAAATGTCAAATGCCAGTTCATTAGGTTAGAAGCAATCTGTTTAAGGAGAATCTCTCCAGAGATTTGAAAAATAAGCCAGCAACAATTTAAACCCATTCCCATTCCATTATCACTTCTTCCCCCCCCCACCCCCTCTCTCTAACTCTCTTGTATTTGTGACATTTGATATGGATGTCAAGATCTTGTGCAGTTGCCTAATATATAGCTATATTCCTCATCCCACTTTTGATCTTTCTGTTTTGCTTTTATGTGTATCTGTGTGCGTTTGTGTGTATGTGGGGTAGTTCTTATACATGCCAGACCACCAAGCTACACTCCCAGCTTTTTATATATTTCGATATTGATTTTCTTGGTTTTGTCAGGTTGGGCTTGCACACACCGAGTTCAAATATTTTATACAGTGTTTAGATTTGAGTGTTAGCAAAAGTTGGAGATTGCTCATTTTCTAACGTTTTTACCGCACCCTACACAAAGGCTATGGCAGTAAATACAGAGGTACTTGTGAGAAGAATTTCCTCTTCGTATGGAAGCAGCCAAGGCTGGGAAGTAGGAAGGTCAATAACTGAGCATGTCCACCCTGGCAGCTTACCCTGACTGTCCTTGTTCTCATTGTGAATAGACAGAATCTATACTTTTCAAATGGTTTTGAAGAGGGGATTCTTTGATAAATCTCCCTAGAAATCGATGTGTTTATAGCACTGCACTTGGCAGGAGGAGGTGCTGGGAGAACTGCCATTTTTGTTGTCAGGAGCAGATCAGGGCAGCCTCACAATCACTATGTAGAACTGCCCCAACTCACAACTCCAGGAGACTAGGAAGCTACTCTTTTCAAGATCTACTTACTAAGAAAGTCACAGCTTCTGTTGATCATTTGAAAATATGCCTTGTGTAAATCATTTAGAGACATATTACTTTTCCATGTCAAAAGTATGTTATCTGAAGAAAATAATATTTTCTGCCATTGTTTTCCAGGGTTCTGAAAGTCTACAACTCTCATGAGTGTTTGAGTCCCATTTCCCTCTGAATTTTGGGTGTTTTTGCATGTGTGTGGGGTTTTAGGGGATAATGTCTTTATTATGCCATTTAAGATCTGGAGATTTGTGTTGGAGTTTTCATTTGTTTTTGTTGTCAATTCCAAGTCCTTACACCCTGGGTCTCATTACTGGTCAGGTTTGTTTCTGTTTTTTAGGGCAAATTCATATTTCTAAAAATATCTCTGAGAGTTCCTGTAAATGTTTCACTTTCTTGCATCACCCCTTGTCGGCTCCTTGCCAGCAGGTCCAGGCAAGAGGAGAGAACCAGGTCCAGCTGAGTCTGTCCAGGGCTGAGCAGGATGGTGAGTGTCAGCAGCCCAAAAGAAACACACCAGGCCGGGAGTCTTGTCAAAGCAAGAATACAACTTTATTGTATCAATCCCTCACTTATATAGAGAAGGCAAAGGGGGTGGGCACTTAGGTATGGGTGGCCGAAGGGGAGTGGCAAAGAAGATGCTGCTTGAGGCAAGACAATGCAGCAAGGTCCAGGCAGTGACTTGCCCCACCGGGCCTTGTTACTGCCAGGGGGAGGAGGCGCGGGACAGGCCCAACAACCCCTCATTTTCTATTCCTTTTCCCTACTAGTATTACTATTTCAGAGTACTCCAAATGCTGACTTTTATGCAGTTTGTTTATGCTTAGTCCCTCCACATTCTCTACTGCACCTGGTCCTTGGGGAAGGTAAAAAAAGAACTAAAATGTTTATTTAAGATCTATTGTTGTGCCAGGAAATGTTAGACCACCAAGGTGCTGATTCAGATGCAATTGCATTAGGGTCTCTTTATTCAAGCTCAAACTTGGGCCACCTTTTCTGACACAGGTGAAAGGGATGGGGTGCCAGAGCCCACTTTCAGACAAGCATTTATAGAGGCAAGAAGGGGGTATCTAGCCTGGTACACATCTGATTGAGGAGCCATTATGACCTTTAATATAATTGCTTGATGCTGGGACCCAAAATATAAACTTAACTTTTGTTTTCTCCTGATTGGTGGTTGTTAGGAAGTGAAGTTTCAGGGGCAGGCATAATCTGGGGTTCAGATTTTTTGGAGAATAACCTGGAAACTGGTGTTAGATACAGGTCTTATTAGGTGGTAACCTGGATACTCGTGATATGTACCGGCCTGTTAGTTAACTTGAGTTCAACCTTAGATAAGTTTATCTAATATGGAGCCTGAATGCAAAAGATTTGGTCTATCACTATCAAAACTGTCCTCTGAACATATCCTCTCATGGACTATCTCCTACCTCTACCCTTAACCTGTGTTGAGACACACTTTGAGCACCTCTTCTCTATCAGTCCATACCAACAAAAATTCTCAATTTCAGAAACCTTACTAGCCCTGGAAGGAGCCCTCTTCTGGATTTCTTTCAGGCTCTGCAAGTGTATAGACAAGCACAGGCAAGGTCCCTGTTTCCCCTCTCTATTAATTTCCTCAGCTCACTCTATACACCGAGGGAGAGCTCTATACTCTCCTTCAAGTCGCATGCAGGAAACAACGGGGTAAGGCTCTCCTGGTTACAACTAGCATCTTTCTGGACATCCCAGTGGCTGCTACAGGTTGGGCCTTGATGGATAGAGCCACAGCCTTTATCTATCTCAATAAATTTCCACCCAGCTGGTAGATATCAACTGGGAATCAACCTCAGTCCTGAAACTACTTGACAACCTGCTCACCTCTCTGTCCTTTGTGTCCTACAAAACCCCAAGCTATGGCCTTGCTAAGCCCCGATAAGGAGGGCACTTGCCTCATCCTCAGTGAAGAATATTGCTGCTTTGTGATGTAGTCTACTCAAGTGGAAAGAGGATTACATTTATACACCAACCGTCCTATAACTACTACGTCCACAGGCTGACTCCATTGCAGGAGTCTCACATTCTCTCATGGGTCCTGGCTGCTAAAGCTTTTGGGCTCACTGGCCTCTACATTGCTCATAGTAACAACTGTTCTCTGTCTTTTCCAATTCCTTCAGGAGACAATTAGTGAAATATCCTGATGTTCAGTAAACCAAATTCTTCTGATGGGATTTCCTCAGGCCTCCTAAGATCTTCTGCTAGCTTAAGTTTCTGATGTGGACTAGCAGTCCAGACTCCCCCTTCCCAAACTCTTCTCAAGCTCCCAGTCAGCAGGAAGAAGCTAGGGATTACTCTGGTACCCTATCATAAACAAAAAGCTAGAACATTAGGTATGAAGTTTTCCAAAATGGAAGTGATGGTGACAATGTCTTAAACAGAAAGGCTCTGACCAGGAAAACAGAAGGGTTGTTATTGAGTAAACACAGGGCACAATTCAGCATTTCTCAGAAATCTCAACTATCAGATTTTTGTTTACCAAGAGAACCACTGCATTGCTTAACTATTAGAAACGGTTAATTAACACAAGCAAGGACATCTAGCATCATATAAATCTGATTAATCCAAGCAGTTTGTATTAACTCAAAGATTCTCACCCTGCTGACTACCATATACAATCTCCTGTTTCCTACCAGGTTGCTAACTTCTACTATCTGAGACAGACTGAGAAGTTTGTTTCCCACATAGTTTTCTTTCTCCCTACAGAGTAATCCAGTTCTGAGATAAGCACTCCTTGCTTATACTAACATTATGGACATAACTCTTAATTTTTCAAGTGTGACTGTACTCAATGTAAAATTTAAAGACTGTTTCTGGGATGCTGAATGAACTCCGAAGTTTCTTCTCTTGGAACCTGGAATTCAAAGAAATATGTCTAGAAATCCTGTTTGAAACTTTGAATTTGGATTATATATGATAAATGTTTCAAGCACATGACTTCAGCTCTCAAGGTAAGAACATGTAATATTGTTCATATTAACAAAATATCAAAAAGAAAACTATATAACCATGAAGTCAAATTTTACTCTTTAAAAATTGTCAAGAAAGCAAAAGCCATCCAAATAATGGACTTTTATGAGATTTTATTGGTCAAATATCTTAGAAGATGTTTTCATTGTGTTAATTTTCAACTTAGTTATCCCACCTTTCATGGATAAGCAAACTTTTTGCCTACCAGCTAATTTTTTTTCTTAAAATAATCAATAATTAATGTTATGGTCTGTTAGAAGATGATAAGAAGGTAGAAAGAAAAATATATTGAGTGGAATCAGAGGAAAAACGGATCAGCAGTAGAATGAGTAGAAACATTTGTAGAGGGATAAGGGTAGGACTTCAAGATAAAACAGATGCTTGAGAAATGGCTTGACAAACCGAATTAACTAAGTTTCATTTGGGCAAATTGTACTTCAGCCAGAGCAATCAACTGAAGCATCCACCTAGTGCTTAAGGAAAGAAGCCAGTATTGGCAGGATAGAGTAAACAGGAATATTTGGGATAAATTCTCTGACAAATAGCAAGGCTATTGTTAGAGGCTGCTGTGGTAGGAATGAAATTTAGTCCTCAGTGTGACATGAGCCTTTAGGTAACAGGTAGACTCTGAATTGTTTCTCCTCCTGAATGGATTAGTGCACATGAATAGTGAAGCCAGTAAGAAGGGGATTACCTTCCATTCTGACATGAGATGTCCATCTTTCCAGAGAATGAGAAAAAGTAAATATTAATTTTTATGTGCAGAATAGTAGTCCACCTTGATAACACCTTCAAAGGATAAAGATTATCAAGATGCTACCTTGATATTGGATGTCTAAACATTAGAATTGTGAAAAATATATTTCTGTGGTTGATAAATTAACCACTCTCAAGTATTTAGATAAAGTAGCACAGAAAGAGAGAAAAATCATTAAACTTCAAATTTCATTGTTCTTTGCACAAAATTTATGGTCTGTGTACTTACCAGTAGAGTATTAAAAATAATTTATCTAAGTTTAAAAAATATACTGGTGACTGATCTATGAATAGAAAGCATTTTTATTTCAAGACATAAGAAAGATTGTAAATAATGTAGCAAAATTCAATGAAATATAATCAAGTAAAGTCAGTCCTTATAAAATGTGAGAAACTCTCATATATTTTGGAAAATTTAAAACTCTCTAAGCGTATCTTTTTGATACAGGATTTATGAATATGTAAATATTTTTATCTCTTTGTCTTTTTATCTATCCACCCAGTAGATTGATACAGAGTAAATTAATACTAATAGCATCATAGTATATAAATAAAGATGATTTTTATATTAACATAACTTATGGGATAATGTTGTCTCAAAATGTAGAGATAATTCACAAAAGTAAATTAATTATGTAGCAAAAATATAAGTTTACATTTTTTAAGAATTCAACATATCACACCAAGGGAAGAAGAACCTTCACTGTGTCTCACAAGTTTGAATATGTTGTATATTTATTTTCATTCAGGTCTAGGGTTAAATATGTTTTAAGGTGAAGAAGTGTTTCTTTTTTTTTTTTTTTTTGGTTTTTCGAGACCAGGTTTCTCTGTGTAGCCCTGGCTACTTACTCTGTAGACCAGGCTTGCCTCGAACTCAGAAATCCACCTGCCTCTGCCTCCCAAGTGCTGGGATTAAAGGCATGTGCCACCACTGCCCGGCTGAAGAAGTGTTTCTCTTACAAACTTAGATACACTTATGCTTGTGGCCTAGATGTTAAGAATTGAAATGTCATCTCAATGGATTTTTTTTCTTTGATCAATCAATATGTAGTGTGCTTCTCTATCTCTTGTAATGAGTTTGGCTTTGAAGTCTATTTTGTCAGATATTCTAGTGGCTACACCAACTTGTTTCTTAGGTCCATTTGCTAGGAGTATCTTTTTCTCATCCTTTAAACCTGAGGTATATCCTTTATATTAAGATATGTTTCTTGGATGTAGAAAATGGATGGATCCTGTTTTTCTTGTATTCACTCTGTTAGTCTATGCATTTTTCTGGGGTATTGATTCCATTGATACTATGAGATATTAATGAAAAGTTATTGTTGATTGATATTATTTTGTTGTTTATGTATATGTATGTGTGTTTGTGTTTGTGACTGTTTCCTTTGTTTGGATTGTGTTCACTCGAGATTATTCCTTGTGCTATTTTGCATTTTACCGTAAAGCACATTCCATAGGACTGGTTTTACAAAAAGATAATGCTTAAATTTGGTTTTATCTAGGAATGTCTTATTTTCACCATCTGTGGTGACTGAAAGTTTTGCTAGGTATAATCATTTGGGCTGACATTCATGGTCATTTATAATCTGTAGCACTTCTGTCCAGGCTCTTCTGGCTTTTTTGAATCTGCATTGAGAAGCCATGTTTAATTCAAATAGGTATGTCTCGCTATATTAGCTTTTCTTTTTCTCTTGCTACATTAATAGTCTTTCTTTGTTCTATATATTTACTGTTTTGATTATTATGTGCCAAAGATTTTTTTTCTGTGATCTGTATACTTCTTATACTTTGATAGGCATCTCTTCCTTTAGGTTAGATAAATTTTCTATTATGATTCTGTTGAAAATATTTTCTGTGTTGCTGATAAGGAGTTCTTTTCTTTCCTTAATTCCTATTATTCCTAGATTTGGTCTTTTTATGATGTTTCAAATTCACTAAATGTTTTGTACCAGTTTTGTTTGTTTTTCAGATTTAATATTTTCTTTAATGATGGTGTTTGTTTTTTCTACCCTATCTTATATATTTTGCATTTTGATGAGAAACTTTGAGTCTACTGTTCACAAATATTTTCACTTATAAATTTTTCTTAGTTTGGGCCTTCTTTATTAATTCTCTTTCTACTTTAAGGTCTTAAGTGATTTTATTCTTTTTTTCTTCCACTGTTGGTGTCTTCATAGATTTCATTAAGGGATTTATTCACTTCCTCTTTAAGGACCTCTATCATATTCATAAAATGCTGTATTAAAGTCTTTTATTGTTTCAAATCTATTGAATTATGAATCAGGGCTGGCTGTGGGAGGCCCCTGATCGAGACAAATTGTCCTGGATGCTATTGATTAGGGTGTCTTATGTTTCTAGGAAGCTGGGATTGGAAATATTGTAATTAAGGTGCTGATATCTGGTCTTACCTTTGTTGTGTGGATGCTTCCTTGCCTGGGTTCCATTTCCTCTTTGCTTCTTAGGAGAGTATGGTGACCTCTGTGGCTTTCAGGAAAACCCTTCTGAGTTCTTGATAGGTATGGTCACTGATTCCCAAAATGCTCAAATGGTAATGGTTAATGTGCTTTGTGAGTGTTATTATAAAGTATAAATATTTATCATTCATTGTATTTTGTGAATTTGAGCAGCTATATGAATAGTCTGGAAGCAGTCAATGACTTTATTCTATATTTCCACAATTCACTTATTAAATAAGGAGTTATAGTATATTAATAAGAACATTATTGCTTACAAAGTGTGATCTATATGAAGCTTATCTTAATGCCTCAGATTAGATAATAGGTTAAATATGGTGTGGTGTCTTGGATTTCTGGCCTGTAGTGACACAGTGGTTGTCTGATTAAACCCATTGCTGCAGCATTTCTAGTTGTGACTTTATAAATGCTCTAGTCTGTCATGGGCATTTCATTAATATTGTGAAATTGATTCTGGATTAGATACTTATCATGTAAAATCTTCAATATCAGCAGAATAAGATAGCTATTCCATTGCTAGTAGTTAGTTGAAGAACACTGCCTCTCACAGAATAAAAAGAATGACAAGTGACCTGTCACAGACAAGAATTCATTCTGCAGAGTTTGCAAATGAAGCAGAAGATATGACAATATACTTCATCAGCAAGCTAAGAACCACTTGCTATTATCACTAGAGTTAATATTTCAGTGGAAATTATAATACCATAAATAGCATTAAATTCAACTGAGTAGACATAGAAGGTCCGAAATGTACATATTCTATTTCATTGTTTTATTTGCATTCAGCCAGATTAAAATGGAAATGATGTGAGGCAAAGAATTCAGGATAAATTCCAGTTTCAGAGACTCAGCCATTCATGCTGACAGTCTCTTTCTATACCCCTCCCCTTTCTTTCTCTTGTAGCCTACCAGTTTTTAACATAACACACAGAAATGTGCAGAGAGATTCTTGCTAGACTGAAAGACTGCTTCACCTTTGGCAAAGGGTATAAGGCAATAACAAATACAATAAGAAAAGTGCATCGTCAAAGAAAATAAATTCTACATATGCATGTGTGTGTAGTGTATGTGTGTGGTATGCTTGTGTGTGTGTGTTTTGTATGTGTATATGCTGTGTCTCTATGTGTGTGTATGTATGTATGTATGTATGAATGTGTGTATCTACAAGAATGTATGCATGGTGTGAGTGTATGTATATGTGTGTATGTTTTTATGTATCTAGGAGAGTGTACATGTGTGATGTGTGTGTGTGTGTGTGTGTATGTGTGTAGTATGTTTATGTGTGTATGTCTGTGTATGTTTGTGCATTAGTGTGCCTGTGTGTATTCCTGTGTGCATGCACATAAGTCTAATATTCACATAGGCCAAAACAGATTGTCAGACTTCTGGAGATGGAGTTATAGGTAGGTGTAAGCCACTTCACTTTGGTAGTAATAACCAAGCATGGCACTTCCTTAAGTCCAATGCATGCTCTCAGTAACTGACTGTTTTTTAGTCCCCCAAATTAAAAAAAAAAAGTACTAATAGTGTATTATTAGAAAAGTGAGGGGATGACTGGGAGAGAGAACAACATTAATAAATAAATTAAATTAAATAATTGAATAATAAATATAATTAAAGAGTTTATTTTCTAAAATAAACATGATAAAAATATATGTATTTATCACATATTTTATATATACAAATTATTCTTATCTTTATGTATAAATAACTCTTGAGTTTCTGGTTTTAAGAAAATAAAATATAATTTAAAATTTAAATTCAATAATATGTGAAAGTACTTGTGTCAATTGTTTTTATGTTCATCTTTTATCTAAAAATATTATCAATATAATGTTTTAATTTATTTTATTTTTAATAAATATATATTCTTTAACAATTTTTACAGTTTAAATGAAATATGGTAATATTCAGCTACAAATTTCCCCTTCCACCTCAGCCTGTATGCACTTTAACATTTACCCCGAATTTCACACATTCTTTTTTCTCATTTTTAACAGATTTTAAGTATTTAATACAATATTATTTCTTTGTATTCAGTCACCTTCCACAACTCCTACCAGATACACCGTCCTTCACAACGCAGTCAGTATTATGTCCTTTTTCAAAGATCAGGTGTAAGGAAGGACAGGAGAGATGGCCATGGAAATGAATGGAAATCTGCAACTGAGGGGGTGAGAAGTTGGGGAGCATCTCCTGGATGAAATAGAGATAGATAAGTGAAGGCCCCAACCAATCAATAGTGGTGACCTTAGCTGTGGCTCTCAACATTGGGGATATAGAACTTGAAGAGGCCAATTCCTCTAACCAGGCACAACCCCAGTGGTACAATAGAGGCACTAACCCATCCACAAAACTTTCAACACAAAATTTATCCAGTTTACAACAGATGCAGGTATGGGGGGTGGAGCACAGAATGAGGGAATAGCCAACCGATAACTGGCCAAACTTGAGGCTTATCCCATGAGCAAGCACCAATCCCTGATACTTTTAATGATACTCTGTTATGCTTGCAGACAGGAGCATGTTGTCCTCTGAGAGGCTCTACCCAGGAGCTGACTGAGACAGACACAGACACCAACAGCCAAACAGTGGATAGAGTCTGAAGACTCTTACAGAAGAAGACAGGGAAGATTTGGAGCTCCACAGGAAGACCAACAGAATAAATTAACCCGGATCCTTGTGACTCTCAGAGTCTGAACCACCAACCAAAGAACATACAAAGACTGGACCCAGCTTGCCCTCTCCCTCCCTATTTGCAGGAGATGTGCAGCTTGTTCTTCATGTAGGTTCCAAACAACTAGGACAGGGTCTATCCCAGAAGCTATTGCCTGCATGTGGGATATATGTTCTTCTAGCTGGGCTGTCTTCTCTGGCTTCTGTGGTAGAGGATGTGATTAGCCTCATAAAGACTTGAACTACCAGGATGGGGTGACATCAACTGAGAACCCATCTTCTAAGAGGAACAGTGGAGAGAGGAAAGGGGGAAGGGTTTTGAGAGGTGGTGACTGGTCGGTGGGCAGTGAGCAGGTGGTAAAGTGAATTAGTAAAAAAATAAAATGAAATGAAAAATATAAAAGCCTGTTAGAATTGACAAGGACACCACAAGGACATGGCCCACAGTATCATCCAACTGGGACTCAAGTGATCTCATAGAGTTCATGAAATCTCTGGATATATATATATATGCTATGGTGTACCTTGCTGTTCTTGAGAGATTACTAAGAGTTTGAACGTGGCTGTCTCTGACTTTGGATCCATTTTTCTCTTATTTGCTTACCTCGTCCAGCCTTGATGTAAGAACGTGTGCCTGGTCTTATTGTAGCTTGCTGTGGAGTACTTGGTTAATGCCCATGGGAAGTCTGCTCTTTTCTGAGGGGAAGTTGAGGGAGAGTAGGTCTCGGGGATAAGGGGTGTGCTGAATACAGACTGGGAAGGCCAGAGAGGGCATACTAAATGAAGGATATAATATATGTGAAAAAAACAAACAAACAAAAATCTAGTCACTGCGATAGTATACATTAGTTGAAATTCATTATGTTGACTGAAAAAGACTAAACATAGAAAGCACCTTAAAATTTATACCTACAACTTGGACTTTAAAAATGTTAATGTCATAGAAATTTTAAATATCATCATTATTATAAGAGGTTGGTCAGAGTTTATAACTAATGTACACTATATACTGAGTTATATATTAGGAAGTTATTTGATTAGTTACTGAACAATAACTATTTTGTAAGTAATACATGTTACATAAGTAAGAAAGCTGAAAGAAAATGTTATGGATAGCCATGTTTTAAGAACATAAATATTTTACAAGGTATTCATATTATACAATATATAGAGGCATCAAAATATCAAGTGATGTCCATTAATATGTATATTTTTATTATTATGAATCAAATTCACAAGGAAGAAAAATGCATTAATTTTAAGATTTGTAAAAGTCTTAAAATTTGAAGATGTTCCTGAAAATAAACACATTAACTTATTGTTCATTTGAATGTAATATCAATCATCAGAAACAAAATTTAAAGTGTCACTAGATCTATATTTTCATGCTTTCATGCATTAATCCTATATACCTTATTTATGGTCAATTAATGGCTTCCATTGATAGAATTGTAGCAAAATTCGAAACATACCAAATTTCTAGTTTGGTTTCTGTGTCTGTGTTAAAATACTAGCCAAAATATATGCTCTTTTTACTGCTATTAAATGTCCATTAAAAGCATCTTTCTTGCATGGTTCTTACTAGGATTACTTTTGAATACAAAGAATCTTGTGCACTAGAGTCTATTTCCCACTTACTTGTTTCTCCCTCTTGATAAAATTTGCATATAGGGAACTATGCACACACATTAGCCAGCACAATCACACATGTTCCTAGTTCAGCTGTATAAAAATAGAATTATTTTTCATTCTGCTGTATATAGTGAAAGTGTTGTTGAGTTTGTTGGGTGGCTGCTGTGTTGTCATCAGAGCACATGGCCTACTGATTCTTGCTTTTTGGTACTTATATAGTTTCTTCATTTCTACTCACCACCAATCAGGTCGATCTGTAGGTTATGCAGATCACAGAGAATATACTTTGTAGAAACTTGTAAAATACACAGGAGGACACTTATTTTGAATTTATGTCCAACCAATAAGTACCATGCTCCTATGATAATCATATTTAAAGTAATTTCTAATCATGTGTTGTACTTGCAGACAACCAATGCATCCTCTATGATATACATTAGCATGAAAATTTAAAAAACACTTCAGTCACGGTAGTAAAAACGATAAAAACCAAAATATCTTTTGACATGTCAAGATTTTGGAAAGGAAAAAGAAAATGAAATCAACATTCTGACAATATTATGGTGGATTCTTATTAAATTAGGGAAAATATTATTACCTATCTACTGATTATGTTTTTAATTGAAAACTCTTTTCATATGTATAAAGGATAAGCTGTTTCTGTAGAAGATAATGTAGAACATGCTTTGGTATGAGCTGTATTTACAAATTCATATCTGTTTATACAAGTCTGCATACACAATCATTTACAGAATGTATATATCCTCCTAACAATGACTTATGTCTTATAAAATGGAGGATTTCCATGATTAAAAGAACATAAAAATGTAATAAAATTTTATTTCTGCTGTCAATCTGAATAATTTGCAAGATCATAGTCGTCACAGGCCTTTGTGTCAACTAATCAATATGTTTGTACATTGTAGCCATGGAAATATTCTCCAAAATCCCACACTTCAAAAACACCATCAACATATTTACTTCTTGTAATAATTTACTTCTTGTGAATAATTTATAAAAAACCATGCATTCATGCGTTTGTAAATGAGTAATATTTGCTAAAAGTGCTTTTTCACTCAAAATATTTATTCCTAATGAATTTTGGATGAAAACATGCTTCAATCAGCACTGTGCAACCCAGGTTGGGTTCCTTTGGTCCTTTCTGTCCTCCATTATGCAGTAAGTAACATCTTGACTCTTAAAGGAAGCATGAAGAACAAATGTCTCTTTGTCCTGTCACTGGAGTAATGGTCAAAGAATATTTAAAAATCTTAATTTTTTTTCTGTTCTGAAATGATCTATAAGAAGTTGCACAAATATGTACAACTTCTTGGGCATAAGATCAAAGTCACCTCCACTGATGTAAAGCTCGATCTCTGGGATGAGCTGATTAAGCTCTCCTTGGAAGTTTGTTCTATAATGATCTTGGCATGGTCATAAATCTATCACTCCTGTGCCTTGACCTGTCCTAAAAATGAAATATTACTTTTTATGCTTTAAAGTGTCAATGTGCCACATGGGAAAGCATAAATGGAAGAGAAATGGAATGGCATGCAAAGCTTACAAAATAAAATGCCAGCGTAATTATTTTACCATCCTTTTTTTCTTCTTTCTGCTCCATTTCTTGTGTTGTCAAGTTATTCTTGTGCTCACATAAAAATTTGTTCTGATGTGCGACATGGTATGATGATGGGCAGGTCGATAAAAAGAAATCAGAAAATTAACTGACTTATTCTACTGAACAACTGTATTTTTGTGATCCTTGAACTTGCTGTTTATTCCATAATTTTATCTGGCATTACATTTATAACTCTTTGGTTAGAAAAGTCAGTTTTACTCAAATAAAATGTATGTCACTGACCACAGCAATGTACCTTTTAGCTAGGTGATTTCTTCATGAAGATTTTGTATACATTTGGCCATTTAGTTAATATTATACTGTTGTAATATTTCCAGTTTATGTTCAGATAGAAAGTTCAAAGAGAAAATACAACAAATGTTTGTGTATATTAAAAATGTTTTGATAGCCAATTAGCGCTGGGAGAAAGCTAGCCTCCCAGGCCCTCAGGACACAGAGACTGAGGAAAAGTCAGGGACAGGAACCTTCTGGTTTCCATCTGTGGCAGAAGACCTCTGCCTGTGCCACCAGGATTCCATAGCCAACTAGCGCCAGGAGAAAGCTACCATCCCAGGAGCTTGGAAAAGCCATGAGTGGGATAAGATGATCACCAATGCTCACCGGGACCTGCCTGGAACCCGCGGGACACAGGGATTGCGGAAAAGTCAGGGACAGAAAACTACTGGTTTTCATCTGTGCCTGGGGACTTGAACCTGGGCCACAGGGCTCCAGAAGAGAGCTGTTGACCCAGGAGGATTGACACAACTTCGAGGAGAGGCAAAACCACCATTTCTTTTCAAATTCACTGGATCAAGAGGGACCCTTGCAGAGCCATCAGGACACAGGAACCAAGGGACAGCTGGGGACAAGATCCTTCTGGTTTCTGTTTGCACCCCAGAGCTGACCCTGTGCGACAGCTCTCCAAACCCAAATACCTCTCAGAGAGAGCTGGTCTTCAAGGAGTATTGACACAGAGGTCTGCAGGAGGGACAAGCCACAGCCAGACAGAGTAAGATCAACTAACGTCAGAGTTTAAAAGATGGCAAATGGCAAGAGCAAGAACATAAGGAACAGAAACCAAGGGTACTTGGCATCATCAGAACCAAGTTCTCCCACCACAGCAAGCCCTGGATACCCCAACACACCAGAAAAACAAGACTCGGATTTAAAATCATTTCTCATGATGATGATAAAAGACTTTAAGAAATAAATAAATAACGCCCTTAAAGAAGTACAAGAGAACAGAGGTAAACAACTAGAAGTCCTTAAAGAGGAAACTCAAAAATCCATTAAAGAATTACAGGAAAACACAATCAAACAGACAAAGGAAATGAACAAAACCATCCAGGAGCAAAAATAGGAATAAAAACAATAAAGAAATCACAAAGGGAGACAACCCTGGAGTTAGAAAACCTAGGAAAGAGATCAGGAGTTATTGATGCAAGCATCACCAACAAAATACAAGAGATAGAAGAGATAATCTCAGGAGCAGAAGATACCATAGATAACATTGACACAACAGTAAAAGAAAATGCAAAATGCAAAAAGCTCCTAACCTAAAACATCCATGAAATCCAGGATACAATTAGAAGACAGAACATAAGGATAATAGGTATAGAAGAGAGTGAAGATTCCCAAATTAAAGGACCAGCAAATATCTTCATCAAAATTATAGAAGAAAATTTCCCTAACCTAAAGAAAGAGATGAACATAAATATACAAGAAGCTTACAGAACTCCAAATAGATTGGACCAGAAAAGAAATTCGTCCTGTCACATTATAGTGAAAACACCAAATACACAAAACAAAAAAGAAGAGAAAAAGGTTAAGTAACATATAAAGGCAGACCTATCAGAATTATACCAGACTACTCACCAGAGACTATAAAAGCAGAGGTTCCTGGGCAGAACTCATACAGACCCTAAGAGAACACAACTGCCAGCCCAGGCTGCTATACCCAGCAAAACTCTCAATTACCATAGATGGTGAAACCAAAATATTCTATGACAAAACCAAATTTACACAATATGTTTCCACAAACCCAGCCCTACAAAGGATAATAGATGGTAAACATCAACTCAAGGAGGGAAACTACAAGAAAAAGCAAGAAAGTAATCTTTCAACAAACTCAAAAGAAGATACCCACACAAATGTAAAAATAACATCAAAAATGACATGAACCAACAGTCACAATTCCTTAATATCTCTTAACATCAATGGACTCAATTCCCCAATAAAAAGACATAGACTGACAGACTGGATCCATAAAGAGGACCCAGCATTTTGCTGCATTCAGGAAACACACCTCTGTGATAAAGACAAACACTATCTCAGAGAAAAGGGCTGGAAAACAATTTTGCAGGCAAATAGTCCCAAGAAACAGACTGGAGTAGCCATTCTCATATCGGATAAAATCGACTTTCACACAAAAGTCATCAAAAAAGATAAGGAAGGACACTTCCTACTCATCAAAGGAAAAATCTACCAAGTAGAACTCTCAATTCTGAACATCTATGCTCCAAATGCAAGTGCACACACATTCATAAAAGAAACTTTACTGAAGCTCAAAGTACACATTGCACCTCACAAAATAATAGTAGGAGCCTTCAACAACCCATTATTATCAATGGACAGATCTTGGAAACACAAACTCAACAGAGACACAGTGAAACTAACAGATGTTATGAACCAAATGGATTTAACAGATATCTATAGAACATTTCATCCTAGATCAAAAGAATATACCTTCTTCTCAGCACCTCATGGTACCTTCTCCAAAACTGACCCTATAATTGGTCACAAAACAAACCTAAACAGATACAAGAAGATTGAAATAATCCCATGCCTCCTATCAGATCACTACGGATTAAGGCTGGTCTTCAATGGCAACAATAACAACAGAGAGCCCACATACACATGGAAGCAAAACAATGCTCTACTCGATGATAATTTGGTCAAGCAAAAAAATAAAAAAAAAGAAATTAAAGACCCAAACTTATGGGATATAATGAAAGCAGTGTTAAGAGGAAATGTCATAACCTTGAGTGCCTCCAAAAAGAAACTGGAGAGAGTACACCCTAGCAGCTTAACAGCACACCTGAAAGCTCTAGAACATAAAGAAGCTAATGCACCCAAAAGGAGTAGAAGGCAGGAAATAATCAAGCTCAGGTCTGAAATCAACCAAGTAGAAATAAAAAGAACTATACAAGGAATCAACAAAACCAGGAGTTGGTTCTTTGAGAAAATCAACAAGATAGATAAACCCTTAGCCAGGCTAATCAGAAGGCACAGAGACAGTATCCAAATTAACAAAATTAGAAATGAAAAGGGAGACATAACAACAGATTCTGAGGAAATTCAAAAAATCATCAGATCCTACTACAAAAGCCTATAATCAACAAAATTGGAAAATCTGGATGAAATGGACAATTTTCTAGACAGATGCCAAGTACCTAAGTTAAGTCAAGATCAGATAAGGTATCTACACAGTCCCAAAATGCCTAAAGAAATAGAGGCAGTCATTAAAAGTCTCCCAACCAAAAAAAGCCCAGGACTGCAGAATTCTAGACGTGATTCCAATACTCTTCAATCTATTCCACAAAATAGAAACAGAAGGAACACTACCCAATTCCTTTGATGAGGCCACAGTTACACTGATACCCAAACCTCACCAAGACCCAACAAAGAAAGAAAACTTCAGACCAATTTCCCTTATGAATATCGATGAAAAAATACTCAATAAAATTCTCGCAAACCAAATCCAAGAACACTTCAAAACGATCATTCATCATGATCAAGTAGGCTTCATCCCAGGGATGCAGGGATGGTTCAATACTCAGAAATCCATCAACAGAATCTAAACAAACTCAAATGAAAAAAACACATGGTCATTTCATTAGATGTTGAAAAACCATTTGACACAACTCAACATACCTTCATGATAAAAGTTCAGGAAAGATCAGGAATTCAAGGCCAATACCTAAACATAGTAAAAGCAATATACAGCAAACCAGTAGCCAACATCAAACTAAATGGAGAGAAACTCGAAGCAATCCCACTAAAATCAAGGACTAGACACGGCTGTCCTCTTTCTCCCTATCTATTCAATATAGTAATTGAAGTTCTAGCTAGAGCAATAAGACAACAAAAGGAGGTCAAAGGGATTCAAATTGGAAAGGAAGAAATCAAAATATCACTATTTGCAGATGATAAGATCATATACTTAAATGACCTGAAAAACTCCACTAGAGAACTGATGCAGCTTATAAACAACTTCAGCAAAGTGGCCAGATATAAAATTAACTCAAACAAATCAGTAGCCTTCCTATACTCAAAGGATAAGCAGGCTGAGAAAGACATTAGAGAAATGGCACCCTTCACCATTGTCACAAACAATATAAAGTATCTTGGTGTGACTCTAACCAAACAAGTAAAAGATCTGTATGACAAGAACTTCAAGTCTCTGAAGAAAGAAATTGAAGAAGACCTCAGAAGATGGAAAGATCTCCCATGCTCTTGGATTAGTAGGATAAATATAGTAAAAATGGCCATCCTGCCAAAACAATGTACAGATTCAATGCAGTCCCCATCAAAATTCCAATGCAATTCTTCATAGACTTAGAAAGAGCAATTCTCAAATTCATTTGGAACAACAAAAAACCCAGGATAACAAAAGCTATTCTCAACAACAAAAGAACTTCTGGGGGAATCAGCATCCCTGACCTCAAGCTGTACTACAGAGCAGTAGTGATAAAAAAAACTGCATGGTGTTGGTACAGTGACAGGCAGGTAGATCAATAGAATAGAACTGAAGATCCAGAAATGAACCCACATACCTATGATCACTTGATTTTCTACAAAGGAACTAAAACCACCCAGTGGAAAAAAGACAGCATTTTCAACAAATGGTGCTGGTTCAACCGGCAGTCTACATGTAGAACAATGTATATTGAGCCATTCCTATCTCCCTGCACAAAGCTCAAGTCCAAGTGGATCAAGGACCTCCACATAAAACCAGATACACTGAATCTAATAGAAGAGAAAGTGGGGAAAAGTCTCGAACAACTGGGTGCAGGGGAAAAGTTCCTGAACAGAACACCAATGGCTTATGCTCTAAGATCAAGAATCGAAAAATGGGACCTCATAAAATTGCAAAGCTCCTGTAAGGCAAAGGACACTGTCAATAGGACAAAACAGCAACCAACAGATTGGGTTAAGGTCTTTACCAATTCTAAGTCCAATAGAGGGCTAATATCCAATATATACAAAGAACTCAAGAATTTCGGTTCCAGAGAACCAAATAACCCTATCAAAAAATGAGGAACAGAGCTAAACAGAGAATTCTCAACTGAGGAAATTCACAGGGCTGAGAAGCACCTAAAGAAATGTTCAACATCCTTAGTCATCAGGGAAATGCAAATCAAATCAGCTCTGAGATTCTACCTCACACCAGTCACAATGGCCAAGATCAAAAACTCAGGTGACAGCAGATGCTGGCAAGGATGTGGAGAAAGAGGAACACTTCTCCACTGTTGGTGGGACTGCAAGCTGGTACAACCACTCTGCAAATCAGTTTGGAGGACCTTCAGAAAAATGGACATAACACTACCTGAGGATCCAGCTATACCTCTCCTGGGCATATATCCAGAAGATGCTCCAACATGTAATAAAGGCACATGCTCCACCATGTTCATAGCAGCCATATTTATAAAAGCCAGAAGCTGGAAACAACCCAGATGTCCCTCATCAGAGGAATGGATACAGAAAATGCGGTACATCTACACAATGGAGTACTACTTAGCTATTAAAAGCAATGACTTAATGAAATTCGCAGGCAAATGGATGGAACTTGAAAATATCATCCTGAGCGAGGTAACTCAGTCACAAAAGAACAAACATGGTATGTACTCACTGATAAGTGGATATTAGCCCAAAAGTTTGGAATACCCAAGGTTCACTTTATAGTAACCGCTGGACTGAGAGTAAGGTCCCAGTTTGAGGAGTTGGAGAAGGGACTGAAGGAGCTAAAGGAGTTTGCAGCCCCATGGAGGGAGCAACAGTTTCACCTGGCCTGACTTTCCTGCTGCTCCTGGAGGCTAGACCACCAACCAAAGTATACACATCGAGGGACCAAATATGTGACAGACAGGGCCTTTTTGGCCATCAGGGGGAGGAGAGACCCTTGGGCCTGAGGGTGTTAGAGGCCCCAGTAAAGGGGAATGTCAAGGTGGGAAGACAGGAGTAGGTATGAGGGTGGGTGGGTGGGGGAATACCCTCTTAGAGGCAGGGGAGTGGAGAGGGGATAGGTGGTTTCCAAAGTGGAGACCTGGAAAGGGGGAAACATAGGAAATGTAAATAACATATCAAAAAAATAAAATAAAATAAATATAAAAAATGTTTTAAGGACTGTGAGGTGGCTCCAGGGTTGAAATTGCTTGCAACACAATCAAAAGATCAAAGCTCAAGTACAATCATCCTTGGAACAATTTGGGTGTTGACTTTTACATGTCTTTAACCCCAGTGTCATGGTGGATCATTTTAGCTCTTTGGCCATCAAAATTACTGAAAGATGAGAACTCTAGGTTCTCATTACTGCTTCAGAGGAGTAATGTGGAAAGGGGTCGTTTGCTATTTTTATTTAGCAACTTAACATAGCTAGGAAGAGGGAGGGAACCTCAGCAGAGGAACTGCGACCATCAGATGGGTCTGTGAGCTCATCTCTGTGGGATGTTTTATTGACTGCTATGTTTGAAAGAAGGCATACTCCCCTACGGGTGTTATCAGCTATGGGTAGTCATATATAGAAGCTAACTTAGAGCAGAAGCAGGAAGCAAGCCAGTAAGAAGAATTTCTCTGTCTCTGTCTCTGTTCTGTCTCTGTCTCTCTGCCTCTGTGTCTCTGTGTCTCTGTCCCTCCCCCCTCTTTCCCATTATTTTTAATTTTATTTTTTATTTTCTTTTCAGGCTGGATCCTGATTGCCGACAACCATACTGGTCCTACTGTTTCTACCCTGCTTTACACAGTCCCTCCCCCAAGTTCTCATTCCTTCTCCTCTGAGAGCATAGGGGCCTCTCCTGGGTGTCCCCCTACCCTGGCACATTAAGTCTCTACAGGGTTAGACACATACTTTCCCAATGAGGTCAGACAAGGCACCTCAGTTAGGGGGGTATATTCCACAGACATGCAAAAGCTTTTAGCCCCATGCAGTTGTTTGGGAGTGACCCACATGAAGACAGAGCTGCATATCGGGTACTTATGTGCCAGGGACCGAGGTCTTATCCATGTATGCTATTTGCTTCGTTGTTCAGTCCCTGAGAAGCCCCAGAGGTCCAGGTTAGGTGACTCTGTTGATCTTCCTATGGAGTTCCTATCCCCTTCAGTTCTTCCAATTCTTCCATATGAGTCTCAGAGCTCCATACAGTGTTTGCATGTGGGTGTCTGCACGGTTTCAAACAGCTGCTGGGTAGAGCCTTTCAGAGATCACTTATGCTAGGTCCTGTCTGCAAGCATAGCAGAGTATCATTAACAGTGTCAGGGATTGGTGCTTGCCCATGGGATGGGTTTCATGTTGGGCTGATTATTAATTGGTCATTCCTCAGTCTTCGTTCCATCCTTAATCACATTTTCAATGGCCTCTGTATCTGTTTCTGCGTACATCCCTGTTCTAACTTTCCTCATGAGATCCACCTACATCCTTTTCTCCTGTCAGTGACTTTGGTCAGTGTTTTATCACAACAAGGAAGCAAACTAGTAGTGACAGAAGAGGATGCTCTCCTTTGGCATCCGCATATGAGTGGGCCAGAGTATCGAGATTCATAATTAACACACCAAATTACATTTTAATACCTTACTGTATAACATATTTATTAGATATGCATTGATGTTAAATTTATTAATACAATATGTTAAATAAAACCAAGTCAGTTCACAAACCTATTTATGTGTTGAGAACATTTTAAATCTACTCTTTGTTATTTAGAAATGTTTGCTACATTTTTAGTTTTGGTCTTTAGTATAGTACAACATCTATAAAAGAAAATCTCATTTTTCTCATCTAAATGAAGTTTTCTTTCCTTTTATCATTACCTGGCCTCTTCCATGCCCAACCTCGAATGCCATACTATGTTCTCAGCTTCTAAGACTGATTTTGATTCCACTGATATGTCATAATGTGTGATAGTCATTTACTTGACATGGTTCAAAAAGTAGAAATTGAAATGGCCAGCACACTGATGGGAAAATATCATATACCATCAATCCTTAGGGAATTCAACTAAAATAAAGTATGCTTATCAGAAGAGTTATTATAAAAGGAAACGTGCAGGCAAGCCTCTGGGGAAACAGGCAGATAAACTTGTTCGGTGTTGATGAGAATGCCAGTTTCAAAAGGGTCATAGAAATAGCACAGTGTTCTGCTAAAAGAATGTCCAATTACCATGACATCTCATAATCTCATTCATTGGAACTTACTCAACGCAATTAGTATAAATACTCTACAAAGAGCAGTCAAACTGTGGGCCATCAACAATAAACCTTGAGCTCTTGGGAACTAAAAGTCCTTTGTCATTGCTTTGGAGCTGGTTAGAAGACATTGGTTTAACGATTTCTGAAGCATTTTTTCTTTTCTAAGCTGAAGACCCCAGGTGATAAGCCAGGTGTGAGAAATTCTACCTGGAGAAATAAATAATGAGGAGGAGGAAAAAGAAGAGATAGTATAAAGCTTGAGGTAAAGGTACAGGGTCAGATGAAGCCTCATCCATAAATTGATCCTGGCAAGAATCCTGCTCTGTAGTCTAGGAGAATATGTTCTGGCTTAGGAAACATTAGGCTTTGAAATCCATAGTGTTTCTGAACGAAATTATAAACTGTTCTGTCTCTCAGCAATATTATTATAATATACAAAACTTTATATAAAAATCGAGGTTAAAAAAAATATCCCAACTAATATATTACTTAGCAGATAGACTGACAAACTATATGTATACATGAAACATTGAAACCAGAATAATTAAAGCAATGTTCCATTGTGATCTCAAAATGATTTGTATCTTTAAAACATATTTAAGTTGCAGACATAGGATATATTCATATGTGTGTGAGCATGTATTTTTTAATTTAATTTTTATTTTGCTTATTTGCTTTACATCCTGCTCACTGTCCCCTTCGAATTACCCCCTCTCACAATCCTCCTCCATTTCTCTGCCCTTCTTCTCTGAGCTATGAAGGCCTTCTTATTAATTCCCCCACTTAAAGTCTCTCCAAGGCTAGGTGCTTCCTCTCTCACTGAAGGCAGCCAAGGCAGCCCAGCTAGAAGAACATATCCCACTTACAGGCAACAGCTTTTGGGATAGCCTCCGCTCCAGTTGTTTGGTCCTGCATGAAGACCAAGCTACACATATGCTATATATGTGTAGGAGGCATAAATTTAGATATTAAACTCAAAACTGGCATCTTAAAGAAGCCATTGAAGATGATAGCATATCACCTAACTTTTCTTCTTAGTTATTATGAAATGCTTGGGCCATTATTCATGTGGGAAAGTGTCATGAGCTGAAACCAGTGAATAACATGTCAGAAAAACTGGTGCAGTTATACCTACCTTCAATCACAGCATTTAGAAGGCAGAAGCAGAAAGATAACTGTGAATTCCAGGCCAGTCTGGTCCATACAGTGAATTCCAGCCAAGCGAGTATCACATGATGAGCCTCTGTCTCACAGAAACAGTCTCATGAAGATAAATGTACTTTTAGTTTCATCAGAGATCATTTTATTCTTTGTGGTGGAAGATAAACCATGCTTGTGAAATTGTGTCATGTAGTTTTATGTCTACAGCTTTTATAGAAACATTAGGTATAGTTTTCTCTTGTTTATGAATTATGAAATACTTTGTGATGTTATACTTTCTAGAAGATGTAATGTATGTGATACATGATATATGTCAGTTTAGAGTGAATTTAGAGCTTTAAATGCATTACATAATGACAGATGGCTTAAAAGTAATGAAAAACATAATGAAACAAAATTTTCAAAGTGAAACCTTGTCACATACTTGTTTTGCTCCTCTGAAAAATGACAATCTGTGCCAGCCTATTTAATAAACCTTAACATCTTATTTGGTCCAATATAATACAACATGCAGGGATGTGTGTATAAGTAAACAATAATTACCTTAAAAACTTACATTTAAATTTAATTTTTAATGTAAATAATGACTGACATGTCTTTTATCTCCTAGAGTTATATAAGACGATTGCATAAGAATAAGGAGAATTGAGGATATGTTCTTCTTTACTGCAATATTTAATATATAGCATCAACTCTGGGTATAAGTGTTGAGAAGCAATACAGATTTTGATTTTAGGAACATTAGCCTGCAGCAGTTTCAAATCAAGCCTTTTGTGTATAGGCATCCACGGTATCATTTCCCATTTTGTAGCAATAACGAGTGATTAAAATGCCCATCCAATGTTTGTGTACACAATATTTTAGTGAAAGTTTCCATTGTGGTCTTACAAAGGAAAACATTCCATTGCAGCTTGCTTACGTGTCAGAGTATTAGTATATCACCATCACGGTGAGAAGCATGGTGCCTTGCAGGCAGACATGTGCAGGAGAGGTAGCTGAGAGTTCTAGATCAGTATTGGCAGGCAGCAAGAAGAGAGACAGACAGATCTTGGGCCAGGCTTCTGCAACTGGAATCTCAGAATCAACCTCTAGTGACACACATGTCGTTGCTTCTTTATTCCTTCATGTCATTCATATGGTGTTATACCATGCCCACCTCTTTAAACATCTGCAACCCTGGGCAGAGACACACTTCCCCAACTGCCCTTCCCTATAAAATCCAGTAATTTTGGTTACCTGGTCTCTTTTCATTTAACCTTTCCCTTCCTGAACTCTTGGTCTGACTCTCCCCTCATCTGGCTCTTCACATGGCTCATGACCACTCCCACTCTGGACTCTCCCAGATATCCCTACCTTTGCATATGCTTTCCTTCATATTGACAACAAACCTTCTCCTCAACCATGCCTAAGAGAAGTCATTCCCTTTCCTTCTTCTTTCGTTTTTCCCTTTCATTCTTTTTCTTTCACCATTGGCTAAAGCCACACTTATCCTTCTGAATAAGAATAGAATAAAATATTGTGGGAACATGAGAAGAGGAAAGAGGCCTTCATGCCAGAGTCTGATTAAATTCTTTTACTGACTGAGAAGTAAAAACCCTAGTGAAATTAACATTATGATAAAGGCTGTTGTCATAGAGATAATAGCTTAAAGTAATACAGAAGCAGGCTTAAGACTTCTATTTACATGGCTTTAGGTAAGGCCTCATGCATTTCTTCAGACATCTGCTTAGGACCTCAATCAAAGCTATCTTATAGAAAATGTATTCTAACTTTTGATAACCCAGAGGGTCAGACTTCTGCCTTATCAGTTGTAATCCTATCTAATACAGCTTGGGAGCTCTCTTATGATTTCATGAAGGTTCCTTGAAAGGCACTGATAGTAACTTCAAGCCCTACAAAGATTCCTCCTAAGACTAATGTAGGAAACATGAGCAGAAACTCTTTATTTAGGAATCCACAAATCTTCTCCTATGAGCCTTTCTTCTGAGAGCCATTGGTTCATCTTCAATAAAATATCTATCTTTGCCTTATGACTTGGCCAGTCCTGAAATTCTTTTTAACACTAAATACAGTAATTTTATTTGACATGAGTGGTGTGCCCTAATATTTGCACTAACTTTAGCTGCCAAAAGACAGTTCAGTGCTTTTTCCTTTACTTCATAACTGACATTCTTACCAGAAAACTCCCTGTTTCTATAACTTCATAAATTTTCTCCCTGGACTCTGTTAAAGTCATCTTCTGCAAGAATAAGTATATTTGAGAAAGTTTTATTGATGAATAAATATAGTAATATATCATTAGGAAGCAATTTATTGTTGTGTTTATTTAGCAAAGTCATAGTGGTAGCTTTTCTCCTCGGGCCCAGAACCTATTGAGTTTCAAGTTCTTGGTCAAATACGGGTTTAATATTAAGGAAGGAGCCTTCAGTCCAACTGAGAGATTGGTTCCTTTGTCTAACATTTGTGCTATTATTACGTATATTAAGGATAGGTCACTGTTGTAGGTCACAGAGTTTATAGCTGAATAAAATTGAGAATTTACCCCTCTGGCACCATGCACAGTAGTTTTCATCACCATGAATGCTTTTCAGTAGGGGTAAAGCTTCTAACTGGGTATCAGCTTGATTTCTCCATGTTTGAGTACAAATATCTTTTGTATTTTCAGCAATAGATTTTGCCATCAGGTTGTGGAACATAACCAAATTGAATTTGTTTGGGAAACCCAAGAGACACATTAATTAAAATCAAAATAAGATGTAAATCTTTCTTGGGGTAGAGGAATTGGGGTAAGAAGGGTAGTAGTTGGTAGACAAAAAAAAAAAAAAAAAGGATTTCCGGAAATCTAATAGTAAGTTACTAATTCCAAAGTACACATGGCGGTGTGTGTATATGATTGTGTGTGTGTGTTTGTGTGTGTGTGTGTATGTGTGTGTTATGTGTGTGTAGGGGGGTTGTTCATCTGTTTGTGTTTTAGAATTGGAGCTACTTTGCATGACTGTAAAGTGTTGCTTCTGAAAACACACAGGTGATTAAAAGAAAGTCTCAGCAGATGGCAAAAAGATACAACAATATGAGGTACTGATCAGGAGTGTTCCAGAGTTCTCAAAAAACAAAACCAAAGCAAAACAGGACAAACAGCAAACAAACAAAAAACCCACAGGCTCTTGCCATTTGGCGCGGGTTACTGTACTGTTCGTTCACCATTTTCTATTGCCCTTTGTCATGATGTCCAGCATTACCTAAAGCAACTTGGGAAGGAAAGGCTGTATTTGCTTTATAGATCCTGACTGCATTCATTGTAAAAACTTGGAACAGTAGCTCAAGAGAGAACAAAAGCAGGAGCTAAAGAGGAAAGCTGCTGTCCATGGCTTGCTCATTTAACTTTTAGATATAGCCTAGGCCTACCTGCTCCAAAATGGCACCATCCAAAGTGATCTAAGCCATCTTACATCAATTAGCAATCAAGACTGTGCCACAATGACATAACCACAGGGTAGTTTGATTGAGGCAATTAATTCCCTTTTGAGATTCTGAAACAACTTAGAAATAGTGTTTCCTATGAAAATTACTATAAAATAGATTGTTTTTAAATAAATAGCATGAAATTGAAATCACATAAACATATACACAAAGAGTGAAACAATATAAGTACATAGGTAGTTAGGTTAATATTAACTATTTAATGATTAATATTAACCAACTTAACTGTAGAGTGTAACAAATATTAGGGTTTGTTTTAGTAATTTTTAAATATGTGGGCAACATTTTTATTTTATTCATTGTGATATGTAGAGTCATTTTGGCACAATAAAAAGTTCTTTGCTTGGCAAAGCATCTCAGACAATAAGTGCAATTGCTGCGTTAGTTTGATGACCCCAAATTAGTCTCTAGAACCTACATTGAAGGAGAGAACTAACTCCTGAAGTTGCCATCTGACTTTGACATTTGTGTGATAACATGCATTCATATGTATTCTTTCACAGTTCATGCACACATGTGCAACACAACAAAAATTAATTAGTCTTATAAAAATATTTGGCAATATTAAAACTATAAGTGTTTTGCTGCTTTGTAAAATATTTTCTTTCTTATATATATCCATTAATACCTAAATATGTAGTGTCATTCTAAATTGCTAAATTCTACATAATTATATCTCTGTTATTTTCATCTTATTCATAATTGTTTGTCTTCTTTTATGTTATAACTTCATATTTTGCACTTGACTTTGGTTGAATTTGTAAAATTTAAGTCGATCTTTTTTACCTCACAAAATAATCCATTATTAATAAGCAGTACCAAGGATTGTCATGCCAACATGGCAAACTTCACTTAATTATAGGTTTGTTGTTTTTAGAAACAGCATGTTGTAAAAAATTCAAAATGAGACAGAATAAGGGTAGCAGTTAAGTATTTGTGGTGTCTCTTCTGCCATTTATTTTTTTTCCTCTTGGCTACATCTTTTTTCTATCCTAGTTTTAATTGGATTGTCCTTTGGCTCTATGGCTGCCTCAGGTAGTATTTTTCTTTCAAAATACTAGCTTTGTTAGAATCCATGGTTTCCGATGTTCTATTGAGGGGATGCTTAGAACTGCCATCCTCTAGTGTACTGAGATAAGAAAATTCCTCTAGGGCAACTCAGATGTTTTTTATTTCAAAATGTGGAATGCTTCCATCTCCCTCTGTAATTTAAATCTTAGTGTTTGTTATTATTAATGACAAAGAAAAGTTGAAAATGTGTTCTATATTCAATGTCCATTTCTACCTAGTTTATGGTGTTAAGTTTTTTGAGAAGGCAAGAATTTTAGAAATAGGTTTTTCATCACTCACACTTTATATTAAATACTAAAATAATTAGAAACTTTTGTAGTCAGTATATACTGCAAAACTAATTGGAATATCTTTTCTCTTGGTGCCAGATTTGCCCTTGCGGTAGCTCTGCCAGATAATTATCTGTGATCTGCTTAAGTACCATCAGAGATTTCCATGTCACTGTGGAAAATTAAAGCTTGAACTTTATTCCAATATTAAAGCTAATCTTCTTATTATTAAGGTAATTTTTGAACCCATTTTTGATGTTTTTCTTTTATATGCCATTTTAAGGTAGCTTTCATTTGCAAGTTCTATTCTTAAAAACCAATTTGTATGCACTTGGGGACATCATCGTCTAACATCAAGAAGCATAGATCCCAGAAGTCATGATGTGTGATGTTGGACTTATACCTGAAACTCTTTGGGGGACAAGAGCAATCACAAAGTGGTTGAGTCAAATAAACATGGGAGAAGTGATTATTAACATTAAACAGTCATGTTTTTCAGTTTTCAGAGAGCATTAAAATATATAAACCTTACAGATAATCCTCATCAATAATCTTCAGGAAAACCCAATTTAAAAGAATATAGGTGTGTTCTGAATTTTGTTAAAATAAAAAAAAATCTAAGGAACGGGTGGAACACTGACATTGAGGAGCTTCTGAAACTTTAAAATTCCCAGAGAAAAACACATGACATGAACTGAGAACAATATACAGGAGAGGTGGGACCCATCCTGAATCATGTTAAACAGACAAAGAAGATTTCAATAACAGCTTGAGAAAAATGGGAAATACAAAATAATGCACATTCATTCCTTTTCAACGTGTTCTCAACAATAAAAGTTAATAATTAAATGTGTATGTAAGTTTAACAAGGAGTTTGTAGATAATAATTAAACATAAGAATAATACAAAGCAGGACTTAATAAACTAACACCTAGAAAATTATTTTTGAAGGTCAGAATTCCATTAATTCGCTTCTGAATTAATATTCGGATGTTGCTTTTGCATATGTTCATAGTATCCATATGTTCAATGTATACATTGTCTGTCATGCAAAGACTTCCTCTTAGCTCTCCTAGAATGAATTTACTTCATAGTAAAATCTCAAGATAGTTCATAAAGATTTTTTATTTCTATCAAGTATAATTAGAATTTTTTAACCTGTCTTGTAAATTATTGAGCACAAAGTCTATATCAATAGTCGATATTGCTCTGAAAATCTCTTGGACTACCCTAACAAGACGTGTTTGATTCTCATGCCTGGTACTGGGATTTTGTTTGACTCTAGTTCTCATGAAAGCATTAGCATTCCAGTGGGCTCAAGTGTGTGTGTGTGTGTGTGTGTGTGTGTGTGTGTATGTGTGTATGTGTGTGTGTGTGTATATACACACACATATACACATAATATATACCCTGTATATACATATATATTTTATATATATATATAAGATATATATGTATACATAACTGAAATATATAATATATATACTATATATAATATATTACGTATATTATATATAGTATACTTTTACATGAATATAAATCCGCTTGATTCCCTGATACTTGATTCAACAATGTGTTTGTCCCTCCTCTCTCCTTCTCCTCTCTGTGTAATATTTTTCTCCCTATTCACCAGTTGGAGATCCTTCTTCATTATTCCTTCTTCTACTTCATATAATCTGTGTCCTGCTACTCACCTCTCAAATTCTTCCCCCCTGAGGGTGGTTGGATGGAGGAGCACCTTCATAGAGTCAGGGGGAGAGGGGATGTGATAGGGGTTTCTGGAGGGGAGACCTAGAAAGAGGATAACATTTGAAATGTAAATAAAGAAAATATCCAATTAAAAAATCAGGGTAGCATTAAAGAAAAATAAAGAAATCATCTTCAATAAATGGTGCTGGTCTAACTGGCTGCTGTATGTAGAAAAATGAAAAGAGACCTATATTTGTCACCTTGCACAAAGCTCAAGTCCAAGTGGATCAAGGACCTTAACACAAAACAGATACACTGAATCTAATAGAAGAAAAAGTGGGAAAGAGCTTTGATCTATTGGCACAGGGGGAAATTTCCTAAACAGAACTCCAATGGCTAACTCTCTAAGATCAAGAATTGTTAAATGGGATGTCATGAAACTGGAAAGCTTCTGTAAGGCAAAGGATGCAGTCCATAAGACAAGTCAACAACCTACAGACTGGGTAAAAATCATCACTAACCCCAAAGAAGATAGCGGGCTAATATCCAAAATATATAAAGAACTCAAGAAGCTTTAACCACCAAAAGACCAAACAACCCAATTAAAAAATGGGGTATCAAACTAAACCGAGAATTCACAACAGAGAAATCTCGAATGGCTGAGAAGCACCTAAAGAAATGTCAAAGTCCTTAGTGATCAGAGAAATACAAATCAAAACTACCCTGAGATTCCAACTTATGCCAATCAGAAAGGCTAAGATAAAAAAAATGAGGTGACAACACTTGTTGGCGAGGACGTAGAGAAATCCATTGCTGTTGGGATTGCAAACTGGTACAACCACTCTGAAATCAATCTGGAGGTTCCTCAGAAAACTGGAAATAAATCTACCTGAAGACCCAGCAATACTACTCTTGGGGATATACCCAAAAGATGCCCCACCATGCCACAGGCACAAGTTCTTCCACTATGTTCATAGCAGCCTTATTTGTGAGAGCCAGAAGCTGGAAACAACCCAGATGTCCCACAACAGAAAAATGGATACAGAAAATGTGGTTCATTTACACAATGGAATACTACTTAGCTATTAAGAACAAGGACATCCTGAGTTTTGCAGGCAAATGGATGGAACTAGAAAATATCACTGTGAGTGAGGTAACTCTGATCCAAAAGGTCATGCATAGTATGTACTCACTAATAAGTGGATCTTAGCAAAATATAAAAAATAAATACAGAATACCCAAGAAACAGCCCACAGAACTCAAGAAGGTCAACAAACTGAAGGGTTCAAATGAGGACGCCTCAGTCCCACTTGGGAGGGAGAGGAAAGCAACCACGAGGGGGGAGGGAGGGACACAGGAGGGAAAGGGGACAGTGGGGGGGAACATACTCTAGTATTGGGTAGGGGGAAAGGACTGAAGCCCTGAGAGCCAGCAGAAAGAATGGACATAGGCAAACTCGGAGATAGGAGGTGGGAGGATCCTTCAGAATGTACCAGAGACCTGGGAGGTGAGAGACTCCCAGGATTCAAAGGGAGGGACCCTAGATGAAATGCCCTACAGGGGGGAAAGGGAACTTGTAGAGCTCACCTCCAGCAGAAAGTCTGGACATCAAATGAAGGATGGGGTTGCCATCCCACAGTCAAAACTCTGACCCATAATTGTTCCTGTGTGAAAGAACTGCAGGGATGGAAATGCAGAAGAGCCTGAGGAAAAGGAGGTCCAGTGACAGGCCCAAAGTGGGATCCAGCTCAAGGGGAGGCCCCAAGGCCTGACTATTACTGAAGCTATGGAGTACTCACAAAAGGACCTATCATGACTGCCCTCTGAAAGACCCAACAAACAGCTCAAAGAGTCAGATGCAGATATTTTCACCCAACCAATGGAAGCTGATGACCCCTGTGGTTGAATTATGGAAAAGCTGAAAAAAGCAGCAGTCCAAATTGACCTGGACCCCGAGATCTCTCAAACACTGGACCACCAACCAGGCAGCATATACCAGTTGATCTGAGGCCCCCAACACATATACAGCAGAGGACTTCCAGGTCTGGGTTCAGTCAGAGATGATGCACCTAACCCTCAAGAGATTGGAGGCTCCAGGGAGTTTAGAGGTCTGGTGGGGTGGGGTGAAGGGTGGTGACATCCTCATGGAGACAGGGTGAGCAGGAAGAGTATGGGATGTTGAACAGTCTGAGGATTGACAGGGAGGGGAATAAAATCTGAAGTGCAAAATAATAATAATAATAATAATAATAATAATAATAATAATAATAATAATAATTTTTTAAAAAGAAGAGGATGCTTTATCCATTGACTCTGGAGCTAGAGGCAGATATGAACAGGATCTATGTTATAACTATACAGCTGACTAGAAACGCCACTACTCATGTTCAATCCTATCTCTTCTCTCCACAGTTCCTTCAATCATAAATAAAGAAAACAACTCTAGAAGGTCTTACTATAGTCTTGTCAATCATTGTCATTCTGCTGCACTATGTTCCATTACTTTCATATATTAAAACAGTGAAGTACACACTCCCAATAAGTACCATCTGGGGTGATCTGAGTTCAAGCTCCAGAACCCACAAAAAGGTGGACCCATACTCATGTTCTGATTATTTCCATGACTCAATCAATGCTCTAGCTTCTCTCTCTGATATTGTGACAAAACACTGAACAAAAGCAACTGAGGAGGGGAAAAAAAGGTTTATTCTAGATTCTAGGTTTAAGTCCATCACCAAGAGAGGTCGCAGCAAGATCCCAACACAGGAACTTGCAGGTAGGCATTGATGTAGACACCAAAGAAGAATGCTGCTTCCTGGGTTGCTTTTTTTGACTTGCCTACCTTACTCTTTTCTTCAATCCAGACACACCAGGTATTTTGCAATGTATTATTATCACATCCAACCCCCATTTTTCTCTCCAAATGTCTGTGAATACCCACAGGATGCTCCCTGGAAACTTCATGTGTGTGTTTGTGTGTGTGTGTTTGTGTGTGTGTGTGTGTGTGTCTGTCTGTCTGTCTGTGTGTCTGTCTGTCTGTGTGTCTCTGTGCGTGTGTGTGTCTGTGTGTGTGTGTGTCTGTCTGTGTGTCTCTGTGTGTCTGTGTGTGTGTGTTTGTGTCTGTGTGTGTGTTTGTGTGTCTGTGTGTGTGTCTGTGTGTGTGTCTGTGTGTATCTGTCTTTCTGTCTCTGTGTGTGTGTGTCTGTGTATGTGTGCGTCTGTGTGTGTTTGTCTGTGTGTGTGTCTGTATGTGTGTGTGTGTGTGTGTCTGTGTATGTGTGTGTCTGTGTGTGTGTGTGTGTCTGTGTGTGTGTCTGTATGTGTGTGTCTGTGTGTGTGTGTCTGTGTGTGTGTCTGTATGTGTCTGTATGTGTGTGTGTTTGTGTGTGTGTGTGTCTATCTGTGTGTGTATCTGTCTGTCTGTGTGTCTCTGCGTGTGTGTGTATGTGTGTGTGTGTCTGTGTATGTGTGTGTCTCTGTGTGTGTGTGTGTCTCTGTGTGTCTGTGTGTATGTGTGTCTGTATGTGTGTGTGTGTCTGTGTATGTGTGTGTCTGTGTGTGTGTGTGTGTCTGTGTGTGTCTGTGTGTGTGTGTGTCTGTGTGTGTGTGTGTGTGTGTGTGTGTGTGTTAAATCTAGTTATTTGTACCCTCTTGTACAAATGCAGGAGAGGAGATCCAGTGGAACACATGCAATCTACCAATGACCCTATTTGTTTGCTTTTCATTTAAGAAATGAGTCACTTGATTCCAAATTGGCAAAAATTAACTGAATTCATGCCGCAGTTCAGTCCATAAAATAACACAATTCAAATAACCATGAAATATAATAAGTTAGATTTCTGTATCCATGCCTAGTAATGAGAACATAAATAGTGAAAGAAAGTTGATTTCTTGTTTGGAGTTTATTAGCTAGGTTGGCATACTTTAAAACTATTTTAATAAAATGGATTTGATGCCAAAAAACATTCAGATTTTTTTTCAGTTTAACAGTAAGTTACTAAAATTCTGCAAATTCAGCTGTTTACCTCGGCTTCTGCAAATATGTATTACCAGAAGTAATAGAGTAAATGCTTTAATTTGAATACTGGATAACTAATGCATGATAATTTTTAGTATTAGTCTATTCCAGGCAATATTTATGACATGATTATTCTATAAAATGAAGCATTATTAATTTGAAATTCAAATTTCCTTTGCCCTGTATTTTTATTTTGCTAAGGTTTCTGACATTGTAAGAAATGACCGTGCAAAGGAGTTGGCTTAGCAGTTAAGAGCACAGTCTGTGTTTTAGGAGGTCCTGAGTTTGTTTCCCAGTGCCTATGTAAAGTAGTTCATAATCTTTTGAAGCTTCAGGTGGGGAAGACATCCTGAAAGTGGATGTGAGGAGAGTATCCCCGAAGATTTCTTCTCAAAGGGAAGTATTTCAAATGAATTTACAATTTTAGGCTTTGGATCGTAATTGTAGTTTTCTGGGCAATTTTCTGTCTTCCAAGTACAAAGTGCCTACTTTCATTTTACTGAACTAATCTTTTAAAAACATGCTCCTTTTTCATTTTCTAGGAAAATTGCACATTTAGCACGTTTCACTTCTCAGCTGGATTGTTGTGGAGCACAACGTTAATCCCGGTACTCTGGAGGCAGAGGCAGAAAAATCTCTGAATTTGAAGTCAGGCTGATCGATAGAGTTCCACAATGTCCAAAAACAAACAAGTATAAAACAAACAAAAGCAAAAGAAAACAAAACAAAAATCCTGCTCCTCTGACTATGGTGTCTGATTTTCATTCTAACCTGGGCTAAAAGCTGGCAGCAAGAACTGCGCTTCAAGCCTGAATCCTACTTTAAATATTTTTTCTCCAAATCAATTTACCCTTAAACTTTAAGTGTAGCACCTAATAGCTTTTTAAGTCTAGGACAAAATACAATCAGTTTTATGTTTTGTATAATAAAATACAAATCCTCTTTGTTTCAATTCTTAGTGGGGCATTGTAACAGTAACCTTTATTGTTTACATTTCTGTTAGGACCACGTTCTGCATTTTCAGCTGATTCAGCATTATTTTCTAACAACACTCTGGCTGTTCTTTAGCCAGTATCAATAAAGTCTTCCAAATCCATTCCATAAAGCAGTGCCAAAGGTTTAAAACCCATGTGCCGAGGATTAGATTATTGATAACAATGACATCACTTCTCTGGAAAAAAATAAACAAAAAACCACTGTTTTTTAATTTTGTGTTGATGACCAAAATATCTAATCATAGGTTTCTTACAGTAAAAATGTTTTGGGTAACATAAACTCATAACTTTCACGCTATCATGTGGAGGCAGAATGTAGCTTAAGACAGCTTCTATCATAACAGAGAGGAATGAGAGAGAAAACCATCTTGAAAGAGCTTTGGGGGCAGGGGTCTGGTTGGTTGTTACAGTTGTTCTTCCTAAGGGGTTGCAAACCCCTTAAGCTCCTTCAGTCCTTGCATTGGGGTTCCAGTGCTCAGTCCGATGTTTGACTGCATTCTTCCGCATTGGTATTGGTCAAACTGTGGCAGAGCCTCTCGGGGGACAGCTATACCTGGCTCCTGTCAGCAAGCTCTTCTTAGCATCAGCAATAGTGTCTGGGTTTGGCGTCTGCAGATTGGATGGATCCCTAGGTGGGCAGACCCTCAAAGCTCCCAGGGACTAAACCACCAACCAAAGAGCACACAAGGGGAACCCAGGGCTCCAGCTGCATATGCCTTATCGAGCATCACTGGGAGGAGAGTCCCTTGGTCCTGTGGAGGCTCAATGACCCAGGTTGCTTCACACAACCTTTAAAAATATGTATTCTCAGTCTAGGACTTTGTCTCAGATTAGTCTATCTCCATCATCAAAGATGCTGTATCATAATTTATCAAACAACCCTCATGCTATTAGTTGACAAAACCAGTGCACATTTCTGTCACTGTACTCTCAGGAATCTAGTGATAAACATGGCAATGCTACATAAATAATCATTACATGGACTAGTACATAAGTGGTATAAAAGCATACAACTTTGAAATAAACCAAGCATGGGGCAACCAAAATTCTAGGCAGAATCAGAGGAAATCTAAATTATCCAAAAAACTTAAAATAATGAGAGTTTCCAAAGAAATATTCACAAAACATTATTTTTTCACAAGACAGATTTACCAAAGTTTTCTTAGTGACCTATTACATGTTATCATTTTGACTGTTTGACAATAGTTACAGACATGGTAAACAGTATCCACTCTTAAACTTATGTCAGAGAAATAAGTTGAGATTAATTTTCTCTGTATCTCATATCTGATAATTGTAAAGTTAACATTTGTACTATGTTTGCCTGACCCAAGAAATTATTATTGTTAGAGTGGTTGTTGTTGCTGACTTTCAGATATGCACTTCAGAAAATAGTAAACAGAGAACAAAAATCAAAAATCAAACTTGTAAATATGTTTGACAACTTCTATATAGTGTTTTTAAACCACACTTGGCTGCTGAAACCTGGGATCGAACCAGGGACCTTTAGATCTTCAGTCTAACGCTCTCCCAACTGAGCTATTTCGGCCACGCAAGATGGTGTTTTTAACGTACTATATAGAAAAGGTTACTATATTTAACATGTGCATATTACATGTAAATTAACTTTGCATGATGTATTATTATTATTATTGTTATTATTATTTTGTGGAGGTTCAACTACTGTTCAGTGATATGTTGGACAAGCCAGAACTCACTGTGATATATTTGTTAGAACTGCATCTACTCAGCAAACTTGTGAATCAAGATATTCTGGCTGTCTTTCTAAGAATCTCTGTAATGTGACAAAAAGTTGATGATGTAAGCCCAAATGTAAAGAATAAAGATGTTCATTCAGAATTCATTCTAGCTAGTGAAGAAGCCTCTGTAATGCCACCTGGAAGAAACTCAGTAAGTTCCAAAAAAAAAAAAAAAAAAAAAAAAGAAAAAAAGAAAGAAAGAAAGAAAGAAAGAAACAAAGAAACAAAGAAACAAAGAAAAAAGAAAGAAAAAAGAAAGAAAGAAAGAAAGAAAAAGAAATCATACACCATGAAGAGAGAGAGGCTCTTCACATCTGGACTCTTAAAGTTAACTAGAAGAAGAGTATGTTTTATGATTAATCAATAGGGAAAAGCTGGATTTCTTAGGTGGTAATGTTCTGTAAGGTGTGTACATACAGGAAGTGAGAATGAGCCTAGCTAGCATTTACTGATCAAATCTGACATGATACAACTAAATGCTTCAGAGACTATTAGGTTAAAGTTCAAGACTAATTGCTTTAGGTTGATCGTCAGATTTCAGGACTGTAGACATTCATGCCTTAGAATGAGTGGCTATAGTTACACATATAGTTTTTAAGTCTGAATAACGACTTAAAAATTTAAGTCTCTAATAACAATACTCTCCTACAAAATATCTCTATTTACAGAAGCCCTTAAGGAGTATTTTATATTAACATAGCTGTTAAAATACATTAAAAACAAAGAGTTGAGATATAATTATTTGGCTACCTTTTCTTGAGAATTCATGACATTCCTAGGAATGCCACAAGTGCTGAAACATTTCGGCTGGTGACCACAAAATCAGAAGTATTTTAATCACAATATATAAAGACACCAACTAACACACACACTGACATTTGTTTACCACCATGTGGTAACCTAATTTTGGGGTTTGGCCTGATTTAGCTAGGTAAATTACAAGGTGCTATTTGAAGCAAACAATCAATAAGTAGTAATAAGAACAGCAAAGGAACACTAAAGCAAAAGTGAAAATTAGTTCCATCCATGTAATGTAATTTCAACCTGACATTAATTTCTACTAATATCTTATAATAAAACTTTTATCTATTGCCATTGATTATGTCTCCCTTATCTGTGTTCTATTACTCTAAATAGTGAAGTAGAATTCGGAAAGTCATCTTGACTCTTTCTCATTAGTTGGAAACATCTAGTTAAGCAGTGAATTTCAACACATTGTTTTTGAAACTCTCTTGAATACAGCATTAAATTCATTTTCCTCAATGTAATTTAATTTCTGCATTCATCATGAATTACAATATCCATTTATTAAAATTAATGAATGACAGTACAGTTTTAAAATACAAAAATATGTTATCTTTTTTAGCCCATTATCAGAATTTTTATGCAGTCTCAAATTCATATGGTAAATATTTGCTAAATGAATGAATGTACCAATAAATCACTTATCTCATTCCCACCAAGACTAAGTATTTTTCACACTTGTTTTGATGATGGAAATTTAACCTAGTTCTGTACACATGGTAGCAAAGTCTGCTACCACTGGTCTACTTCTCACATCTTCAGGATTTCTACTTAATGGACTGTAGTAGGCCATATACTGGCCCATAAGATACATTACCAGTTTACAGAAGCTAATATGTGAGTTGTCACAGGAGTTGAATGTTGATGCTTTGTTACTATGGGCCTGGTGCTGTCTAGGAATCATGTAAAAGATGAGTCTTTCTATACTCTTTGATTTTTTTCTACATACTACCTGTGTTCAATGGGGAAGCTGTTTGGTCAATTGTGAACCAGAAAATAAGATGAAAACCATCAATGATGAAAATGTGAGAAGTTAAGTGAAAATAAAAGAAGTGAAATGTTTAGTCATATTCTGGCCTCAGCATGTGTGTAAGTGCTGTCAGAGAACTCACTAAGAGACTAACCAATAGATTTCAAACTGAATTGATGCTGTTATTCACATGCTAATCTCTTTCAACCAACATACAGCCACATAAACATTCTCACACAGAGATATTTAAATGTTATGTCACAGAAATATGTAGATCACCTGTCAAAATAATGTTTTATCATATGAAACATAACACAGAGTAAAATAAATCTGTTTCTGTATTTTGCATGTTATTCCAGTGTTGTTAAGATAAAGAAGACAAAGATTTAATGAAAAACATCATTGTTCCAGTAATTTTCATGTGGTGATGTCCCAAATTAGTAATTAGTATTTAACAGAATGCAGAATGCTTACATCTCTTTTTTTTTTTTTTAACCACAGTAGAATTTTTTCTATTACTTTTATTTGTTTTTACAGTCCACTCGATACTCCCCTCCAAGTCTGCCCTACCACAGTTCCTCATCCTATTCATCTCCCCCCTGTCTCCAAGAGGATGTCTCAACTCCCTCCGCCACTCTCCACTAGGCCTCCCCACTCTTTGGGGCCTCAAGACTTTCTAGGGTTAGACACAGCCTCTGTCACTGAGGCCAAACCAGGCAGTCCTCTTCTGTATAGGTGTCGGGGGCCTCGGAGCCTTGTGTATGCTGCCTAGCTGGTGGCTCGGTGTCTGAGAGATCTCAGGGATCTGGGTTAGTTGAGACTGCTGGTCTTCCTATGAGTTCACCCTCCTCCTCAGCTTCTTCCAGTCTTTCCCTAATTCAACCACAAGTGTCCCCGACTTCAGTTCATTGGTTGGGTGTAAGTATCTGTGTCTGTCTCAGTCAGCTGTTTGTTGGGCCTCTTGGAGGACATGCTAGGCTCCTATCTGTAAACTCTCCATAGCATCAGTAATAGTGTCAGGCCTTGGAGTCTCTACTTGAGATGGATCCCAATTTGGGCCTGTCATTGAACCACCTGTCCCTCAGTCTCTTCATTTGTTCCCTGCAGTTCTTTTAGACAGGAACAATTCTAGGTCACAGTTTTTGACTGTGGGATGGCAACCCCATCTCTTCACTTGATGCCCTTTCTTTCTAGTGGAAGTAGACTCTACAAGTTCCCTCTCCCACTGTTGGGCATTTCCTCTAAGTTTCCTCCCTTTAAGACCTGAGAGTCTCTCACCTCCCAGATCTCTGTTACTTTCTAGAGTGTTCCCTGACCCCCTCAAGGTTGCATATTTCCATTCATTCTGCTGGCCCTCAGGACTTCTCTCCGGTTCCTCCCCCCCCCCCCAGTCCCCGCCATACTGATCATGTTCCCCTTTCCCCTCCCCTTCCCCTCTCCCACCCAGGTCCCTTCCTCTCTCTGCCTCCCATGATTGCTTTCTTTTCCTTTCTAAGTGGGATTGAAACATCCTCACTTGGGCTCTTCTGTTGTTAACCTTCTTGAGTTCTGTGGATTGTATCCTAGGTATTCCCTATGATATTGATGAAAATCTTGAAAGTACTGTCGGGTACTACTAAGAATTTTGCTTAAGTTTTAATTTAAACAAAAGCCAGGTTTCAATACGAGATCAATAGTCTAGGAATTTTGTTTCAAGGCAAACTTGACTTCTATCTACCAATACCCAAGAGAGTCCACATACTATATAGATAAGCAGCTCATGTAGAAGCAGGGAAAACCATGATGAAGAAGTTGTATGATATCTCCGAAGGTGTCATACAAGCTGAACCAGAGTCTTGATTTTGTTTATTTCACTTTATAAAGATCTGTAAATTGAAAATATTCATATCAGCATTTCAAAATGTGTCCAAAGACTAAAGAAAAAAATATATAAAATTTCAAAGCTTTGACAGACTTTAGATGAGGATACAGCAATAATTTTAGTATTTATAAAACAATATTTTTAAATAATGTAAGAACATAAAATATAAGTTATTAAAAAGACCAAACATTCTTGGTATCAATTCATTGCTAAGATCCAAAATATCTACAGTAGCAAATCATAGTTCAACTCAGTGGCACCATCAATCCAGGGAACTGTCATTTCTGACAAGCTGAAAAGACTGCACAGAGTCCTACTTCACATCAGAATGTTCAGACATAAATGTTTTATGGGATATATATTCTATCAGTGAAGGGTACTAATAAACATTCTTAATCACTGCTATTTGAGTAAATCATTAAAGGTAAATAATTTTTATGTAAATGTGAAAGGAAGAAATTTTCATTTACTATATAGTCAGCAACCAATTTATCTCATCAAAACAAAATGAGTGACTACATTCAGTAGATTCTCAAATACTATCAGGCATTGTTATATATACCTCAAAATTTTCCAATTACCTGAATAATAAAAAGATAAAATATAGCTATCATGAAAAGCAGTATGGCCATTTCTGCAGGTAGATATGAATTGATCTACCTCCAGATCCAGCTACACCACTATTGGGCAGATAGTTAAATTATTTCATATTCATTGCTACTCAATTATCTGACAGCCAGAAACTGGAAACAACCTAGATGTCCCTCACCAGAAGAAAGAATAAAGAAATGTGGTACTTTTACACAATGGCACATTATTTAACCATTAAAAAAATGGCATCATGACTTTGCATGCAAGTGGATGGAACTAGAAAAATAATTATCCTAAGTGAGACAACCCAGACAAATATGGTTTGTATTCACTTATTTGGAGATATTAGCTGTTGAGTCAAGGATAACCAAGCTCCAAGCCTCGAAACTACAGATGTTAGGTATAGAGAAGGGACTTCAGGGGACAGATGGAACGCTCTAAGAATGGGAAATAGTATAGATAGTTATGGATTAATGGACTGGAGTGGAGGCTAAAATGGGAAGTTCCAGTGGAGAAGGTGAGGGAAGAGAAGACAAGTGGGGGAATATAGGAAGTGACAGTTAAAATTAAGAAATATTTGAAGGATTGTATGGAAAACTAATACAGTAAAAGCTTTCACACACACACACACACACACACACACACATATGGAATAGAATACATTCTAAATTAGATAGATAGGTAGCTAGATACATAAACATAGATATAGATATGAATTCTAAATGAAATCATGAAATAATGAAGACATAGGCCCTACTGGTCATCTCTTATCACTAAGTAAAGATCCCAATACAAAGATTGAGTTGCATATAATTAAATTATTGCCCAAAATGGTCCCGTGAGAACCCAGGCTGGTGCTATGATAATTGGTGGTTGTCCACAAACTGATGGCAAGGCTGCATTCTAGTGTTTTAAAGACAGCACATCCACATCTCATTAAGAAATGGAAATGTCCAGCTGGTGCCTCCATAGAGTCTTTACAGCATTCAGCATTCTACATCTTATATTCTACATTCTACATTTTACATTCTACAGGCTACATTCTACATTCTGTGACTTAGATTCTACATTCTACATCTTGCATTCTATATTCTACATTCTATGGCATATTTGTTTTGGTTTTTTGTTGTTGTTCTGGTTTGGGTTTTTTCTTGTTTTCTGTTTTGTTTTGTTTGTACTGGAAGGGACATTGTACAATTAAATGCCAACCCAGGCATAAATGCTTTGATCTAATATGTCCAGCCTGCAAAATGTGCCATGGCAATGGTGGTACAAGGTTCATGAGAGTAACCAACAAATATTTGATTTTACTTAAGGCCCCCTCACTCTACAAGAAAAGACACATGCCCCACACTGACTGAGTGAGCAATAACCTGACACTAGATATCCTGGTGATGTAGGCTAAAATTAGAGATTACTGCTCCAAAATATTAGATGTAGCAAAATAACCTATAGTGACATTTTGCATAGATTAGCACCCTGCTCAGACAGCATCAGAGAATCTTGCTCCTGCAATAGTTGGGAATAATCACCAAGACCCAGTGTCAGACATTATGCAGAGATTGAGGGACTTCTGAATACTGAGCCCCAAACAGAATGAATCCATGAAATTCTTCCTTTCCAGGCTCAGAGAATCGTGCAGAAGAATCAGAAGAACTTAAGAGCCAGAGGGGATGGAGAAGAGCAAGAAAACAAGGCTCTTCAAATCAACAGATTTAATGCACTATGAACACCAAAAGACTGAGGCAGCATGCAGTGGTCTGCTCAGTTGGGATCTCAGATATGACAGAGGTAGAGACAAGCCCCATGCTTAACCCAGGCTCTATAGCCACTTGATAACCACTTGGGGGAATCATGTGGGTTACAGGGGTGTGTTATGTGCACTGAAACAATGATTTATTTTTATACATTTTACACCTCTGTTTTGAAAATAATGTCATTTTTATCTAATATTGTTTTTCTAGTATTGGTACCTCTAGTTCACTGCCTTATAAAATTTAGAATTCTAAGTTATATTTTCAAAAATTAAAGCCAGTGAGAGGAAATTAATTTCATTCATGAAATGTCAGTAATGCAAACAATTAAGACTGTAAGATAATAAATTGAAGAACGATGGAATGTCTGTACATACTCAGGAACTGGCATCTTTGTGATTACTGCTTCATAGCTGACAGAAACAAGAAAAAAGTGTTAAAACACATCAATATTTCAGATATTTTAAGGAAGAAAATTATAGTTCTGCATTCCATAATGGTTGTACTTTGATAAAGATTCATACTTACATCAGCAGTTTTCTGAAATGGTTTTAAAAGTATCGTCCAATAAATTTAAGAATAGGCATTCTCTCTGGTCTTATAACTAAACTTTTCTCCATTGTCAGTAATCAATCCTGTACATTTTAAGAAGATCTATGGCAATTACGTTTTCTCAAATAATTCAAACTCAAAATAGCCTTTCCTTTTGTTTTCAATTATGAGTATGATTATAGGTTTCTGGATGTATAGATTTGTGCAAATGGATTCAGGTGCTTGGGACTCTTGTATACGCCTCATGAGTAGTATATGTTTTTAAGCACTGAGCCATTGAACTAGCCACTGAATCTACTTTTAAAGAGAATCAGTTCTTTTTCAGTCTCTAACACAGAGATTTAAAGCTAGTAATACCAATGTTACTTAAATCAGAAACCCATGCATGTGTTTTTGTTTGGCACATATTTGTTACCTTTTCCCAATGACACATTTTGAAATAGACAATTGTTTCATATTTATTCTGATACTTTATTTACATTTCAAATGTTTTCCCCTTTCCAGGTCTCCCCTTTGGAAACCTCTATCCCATCCCCCCCTCCCCTGCCTCTATGAGGGTATTCCCCCACCCACCCACCCATTCTTGTCTTCCCTCCCTGGCATTCCTTTATACTGGGGCCTCTAACAGTCTCAATCCCGATGGCCTCTCATCCCAATGATGGCCAACAAGGCCCTCCTCTGCCACATATGTGGCCAACACCATGGGTCCCTCCATGAGTATTCTTTGGTTGGTAGTTCAGTCTCCTGGAGCACTGGGGGGTCTGGCCATTTGACACTGTTGCTCCCTCCATGGGGCTGCCAAACTACCAAGGCTCCTTCAGTACCTTCACCAACTCCTCCATCTAGGACCCCACACTCAGTAAAATGGTTGCTGTGAATTGAATCTTGGATATTCTGAACTTTAGGCTAATATCCACTTATCAGTGAGTACGTACCATGTGTGTTCTTTTGTGACTGGGTTACCTAACTCACCATGATACTTTCTAGATCCATCCATTGCCTGCAAATTTCATGAAGTCATTGTTTTTAATAGCTGAGTACTATTCCATGTGTAAATGTAACACATTTTCTGTATCTATTCCTCTCTTGAGGGACATCTGGGTTGTTTCCAGCTTCTGGCTATTATAAATACAGCTGTTATGAACATAGTGGAACATCTGTCCTTATTACATGTTGTAGCATCTTCTGGGAAAATGCGCAGGAGTGGTATAACTGGGTCCTCAGGTAGTATTATGTTCAATTTTCTGATGGTCTGCCAAACTGATTTCCAGAGTGGTTGTACCAGCTTGCAATCCCACCAGCAATGGAAGAGTGGTCCTCTTTCTACACATTCTTGCCAGCATCTACTGTCACCTGAGTATTTGATCTTAGCCATTCTGATTGGTGTGAGGTGGAATCTCAGGGTTGTTTTGATTTGCATTTTCCTGATGAATAAGGCAGTTGAATATTTCTTTAGGTGCTTCTCACTCCTACAAGTTTCCTCAATGGAAAATTCTCTGTTTAGCTCTGTTCCCCAGTTTTTTGATAAGGTAATTTGTTTCTCTGGAGTCTAACTTCTATAGTTCTTTGTATACATTGGATAAAAGCCCTCTATTGGACACAGGATTGGTAAAGATCTTTTCCCAATCTGTTGGTTGCCATTTTGTTCTATTGACAGTTTCCTTTGCCTTAAAGAAACTTTACAATTTTATGAGGTACCATTTGTTGATTCTTGATCTGAGAGCATAAGCCATTGGTGTTCTGTTCAGGAACTTTTCCCCTGTGCCCATGTGTTCAAGACTTTTCCCCACTTTCTCTTCTATTAGAGTCAGTGTATCTGGTTTTATGTAGAGGTCCTTCATCCACTTGGACTTGAGCTTTGTACAGGGAAATAGGAATGGGTCAATTTGCATTTCTCTGCATGCTGACCGCCAGTTGAACTAGCACCATTTGTTGAAAATGCTGTCTTTTTTTACACTGGATGGTTTTAGCTCCTTTGTCAAAGATTAAGTGACCTTAGGTGTGTGGGTTCATTTCTGGGTCTTCAATTCTATTCCACTGATCTATCTGCCTGTCACTGTGCCAATACCATGCAGTTTTTTATTCACTACTACTCTGTAGTACAGCTTGAGGTAAAGGATGCTGATTCCCCCAGAAGTTCTTTTATTGTTGAGAATAGTTTTTGCTAACCTGTTTTTTTTTGTTATTCCAAATGAATTTGAGAATTGCTCATTCTAAGTCTTTGAAGAATTGATTTGAAATTTTGGTGAGGATTGCATTGAATCTGTAGATTGTTTTTGGCAGAATGTCCATTTTTACTATATTAATCCTGCCAATCCATGTGCATGGGAGATCTCTCCATCTTCAGAGGTCTTCTTCAATTTCTTTCTTCGGAGACTTGAAGTTCTTGTGATACAGATATTTCTCTTGTTTGGTTAGAGTCACACCAAGATACTTTATATTGTTTGTGACTGTTGTGAAGGGTGTGATTTCAATAATTTCTTTCTCAGCTTTTCTATCCTTTGAGTATAGGAAAGCAACTGATTTGTTTGAGTTAATTTTATATCTGGTCACTTTGCTGAAGTTGTTTTTCACTTGTAGGAGTTCTCTGGTGGAGTTTTTCAGGTCATACAATAATATCATCTACAAATAGTGATATTTTGATATCTTCCTTTCCAATTTGCATCCTATTGACCTCCTTTTGTTGTCTAATTGCTCTAGCTAGAACTTCACATACTATATTGAATAGATAAGGAGAGAGAGAGGGCAGCCTTGTCTAGTCCCTGAGTTTAGTGGGAAGGATTCAAGTTTCTCTCCATTTAGTTTGATGTTGCCTACTGGTTTGCTGTATATTCCTTTTACTATGTTTAGGTATGGGCCTTGAATTCCTGATCATTCCAAGATTTTTATCATGAAGGGATGTTGCATTTTGTCAAATGCTTTTTCAGCATCTAAAGAAATGACCATGTGTTTTTTGTTTTTGTTTTTGTTTGTTTTTTTTTCTTTGAGTTTGTTTCTGTAGTGGATTACATTGATAGATTTCCAGGTATTGCACCATCCCTGCATCCCTGGGATGAAGCCTATTTGATTGTGGTGAATGATCCTTTTGATGTGTTCTTGGATTTCGTTTGCTAGAATGTTATTATTTTTGCATCGATATTCATAAGGGAAATTGGTCTGAAGTTTTCTTCCTTTGTTGGGTCTTTGTGAGGTTTTGATGTCAGTGTAACTGTGGCCTCATAGAATGAATTGGGTAGTGTTCCTTCTGTTTCTATTTTGTGGAATAGTTTGAAGAGTATTGATATTAGGTCTTCTTTGAAGGTCTGATAGAATTCTGCACTAAACCCATCTGGTCCTGGCCTTTATTCGGTTGAGAGACTTTTAATGACTGCTTCTATTTCTTTAGGGTTATGGGACTGTTTAGATGGTTTGTCTGATCGTGACTTAACTTTGGTATTTGGAATCTGTCTAAAAAATTGTTCATTTCTTCTAAATTTTCCAATTTTTTTGAGTATAGGCTTTTGTAGTAGGATTTGATGATTTTTTGAATTTCCTCAGATTATGTTGTTATATCTCCCTTTTCATTTCTGATTTTGTTAAGTTGGATACTGCCTCTATGTCCTTTGATTATTCTGGTTAAGTGTTTATCCTTCTTGTTGATTTTCTCAAAGAACCAGCTCCTGGTTTTGTTGATTCTTTGTATAGTTCTTTTTGTTTCTATTTGGTTGATTTCAGCCCTGCATGTGATTATTTCCTGCCTTCTACCCCTCTTGGGTGTATTAGCTTCTTTTTGTTCTAGAGCTTTCAGGTGTACTGTTAAGCTGCTAGTGTATGTTCTCTCCAGTTTCTTTTTGGAGGCATTCAGAGCTATGAGTTTTCCTCTTAGCACTGCTTTTATTGTGTCCTATAAATTTGAATATGTTATACTTTCATTTTTGTTAAATTCTAGGAAGTCTTTAATTTCTTTCTTTATTTCTTCCTTTACCAAGTTATCATTTAGTAGAGCATTGCTCAGCTTCCATGTCTATGTGGGCTTTCTGTTGTTTTTGTTGTTATTGAATATCAGCCTTAAGCCACAGTGATCTGATAGGAGGCATGGGATTATTTCAATCATCTTATATCTGTTTAAGTATGTTTTGTGACTGATTATATGGTCAGTTTTAGAGAAGATACCATGAGGTGCTGAGAAGAAGGTATATTCTTTTGACTTAGGATGAAATGTTCTATAGATACCTGCTAAATCCATTTGGTCCATAATTTCTTTGAGTTTCACTGTTTCTCTGTTTTGTTTGTATTTCCAAGATCTGTCCATTGATGAAATTGGGGTTTTGACGTCTTCCACATTTATTGTTTGAGGTGCAATGTGTGCTTTGGGTGGTAGTAAAGTTCCTTTTATGAATGTGGGTGCCCTTGCATTTGGAGCATAGATGTTCACAATTGAGAGTTCTTCTTGGTGGATTTTTCCTTTGGTGAGGATGAAGTCTCCTTCCTTATCTTTTTTGATGACTTTTTTTTGAAACTCGATTTTATTCGATATTAGAATGGCTACTCCAGCCTGTTTCTTGGGACCATTTGCCTGGAAACTTGTTTTCCAGCCCTTTACTATGAGATAGTGTTTGTCTTTAACACTGAGGCATGTTTTCTATATGCAGCAAAATGCTGGGTCCTGTTTATGTATCTGTTAGTCTATGCCTTTTTATTGGTGAATTGAGTCCATTTATTTTAAGAGATATTAAGGAATAGTGATTGTTGCTTCTTGTTATTTTTGATGTTATTTTTATGTTTGTGTAACTATCTTCTTTTGGATTTGTTGAAAGATTACTTTCTTGCTTTTTTTTAGGGTGTAGTTTCCCTCCTTGTGTTGGCATTTTCCATCTATTATCCTTTGTAGTGCTGGGTTTGTAGAAAGATATTGTGTAATTTGGTTTAGACAATTTTTAAGGAAGTTCCAGTGAGACTTTATCTCCTAGTAATATTAGAAGCTACACTTATAAAGTCTCACCAACACAGATGAATAAACATAAGATGATCAATGATATCACAATAGAAATGCCAAGGAAGAGCACACCAATTGGTATTCCAAGAGGTCATCTCTGATAGCTTACATACAAGTAACATTATATAGATTGAACAAGTAGTATTTATGACTCTATATGTATTCACACACACACACACACACACACACACACATTATGTGTGTATATTTGTGTGTGCTTGTAACAATACTTAGCATTTAAAAGGCCATTATTTGAAAGTGCAAGGAGGGACTTATGTGGGGCAGTGGTCTGTGGCAGGCAGTCTGATACCCGGTTGAGCACAGGCTGAAAATTCTGGGAGACCCTGTGAAATTTCCACAAGGGATCAGATTATGTTTTTGGCCAATGCTCCCAGAAGACTCCTGTAAAACAGCTACAGCTTTCACAACCCCTGTATAGAGTGAGGCCTGGCATGTAAATTTGTCATGTAGAAAGCAACTCTGGGTCCTCCCACTAGCAAATGAGGCACTACAAAGTCCCCAGACCAATCCAATGGAAAATATCAGTTGTCAAACCCCTGAGCCCTCCCAAACAGTATATCAGACCATCCCGACCTGTGTAGGTCTCTCTCTCTACTCCACCTGCCTGCCCTGCCCGCTTCTGCGCACGCCTGCCACCCACCATCCAAAAGGAATAAAGGTGCCAAACTGCTCCGGAGTCTAAGAGCCTTTTGTCCAATGAGCTGTAAAACTTTTGACCCGAAAAGAGATCTGATCTCTGGGCCAAGAGGTGAGTCGTGCTCTGACAGTAGCCTCAGGTCTCTCGGAGATTGCGCTGAAGCCAGAACCAGGCTCAGAGCAGGAGAGTAGCCAAGGCAGCTCGCACTCCCATCCCCGCTCAAGCTCCCTTCCCCTGCTGTGGCCCAACAACTGGCGTGACCAACTTGGGGCTCGAATGGCGACCTCACTGCACTGAACTGACACCACGGAAGGGTTAGACCCCCCAACATCAGACCCGTCCTTTCCTGCTGTGCTTTCAGCTGGTGCCATCGCATGAATTTAGACAAGCTAAGGGACAATTGAGGTCTTCTGGCCAGAGCTACTCTCTGGTGTTGACTGAAGGTCCTCCTAACCCCTGTCCAGATTCCAACAGCCTGAATGGGCATTGGCAAAGGCTAACTGTCTAACTTCTCTTAAAAACAAGAAAAACTGGTAACGCAGCAACCAGTTAAAGGCCGAAGGGCGGTTGCCAGATCACAAATCTGCAGAAAGGCTTAGCATTCTGGGCCTCTGTGGAATCCCCCAAAGCCAATAGGCCAAGGGAACGTTCCCATTGGACAAAGCGTTTCTCCTCTTTTAAGTCATGGGCAGCTCACAATCATACAAAAAATCTCCCCAGGCCAGGGAAATTCATGCCCTTCTAAAATCCCACGGAATAAAAGTAGCCAAAAAACAAGCCTCCTGGTTTTGGGAAGAAGTCCTAAAGATAGCACCAAGCATGGCCAATGATAACATTTATAGCCCAGACTCATGGGCCAGAGTAGCTTCTCTCATCAAAAACAGAGATACCCAAGAAGGAAAAACACCCTCCTGTGATTTTCTGCCAATCTTAGCTGCGATTTGGCAATGCATAGGTCCATCACCTAAAGTAGGACAGGCTGATAGCAACACAGCTCCTGAACCTCCTCAATCAGATGAACCTAAGATCCACCTTATCTCGGATTTCACAGCCCTTACCCAACTGATAAGGGAAATAAAATCCATTTACCCACCCCTCCCCCCTTATGCCCTGGAGGAAGCAATAAACAAACCTTCTGCTCCTTCAGCCCCTCCCTTTCCCACTCAAGGGCAAGGCTCCATTAACAAAACAAAGGAGCTTCTGCCTGCCTCTCCCCCTACTGCAGCCCCCCCATTCGACCTGAGAGAGATTTCCCTCCTCCCCATTCTACCACCCAACAGCTTTGTAATGTCTGAGACTCTCTTGCAAAAACTAACCCTGCCTGCCATGGTCTGATACGGAGCTAGAAATCCATAATGCTCAAGCATTCCTGGTTAATGTCAACCCCAGTCTAGCTAAACCACTCAATTGGTACCCACTCCAAGCCTCAGACTTAAAAGAACTCAGGCAGGCAATGAAGGAAGAGGGTATCCATGCACCCTGGACAAAATCTCTCCTACAGAGCCATGTTGCCAACTTAAACACCCCCCAAGATTGGAGGGATATTTGCTGTTCTTCCCTTCCTGGCCCAATGTTTTTGGCGTGGGAAGCTTTATTTAGAGATGAATGCCGTCAACAAGTCAGGCAAAACCAGGACAGAGGCAACACTCCATGGGGTTTTAATGAACTCTTTGGCCAGGAAGAATTTTCTAGTGGGGCAAGTCAGGCAAGTCAGCCTGCAGGCTATTACAGACAAGCTAAATTCTGCACTACACAGACCTGGGACAGACTGATCCAGTACTTAAGGTCACAAGATCCTGCCTCTTCCTTGCTCTCTCTCCATCAAAAGCCAGGAGAACCTTTATCTGATTTTATTCTTGGAACTAAAATAAACATATAAAGAAAAATTCCCAACCCAACAGCCAGAAAACTTCTTCTTAAAACCATTGTATGGGAAGGCATGACTTCTGAATCCAGGCTGGCATGCCAGGGTCTCCGGGAGGAGCATCATGATAGGTGGATTGTGGCTACTCGAGATATTGGGACAGTGTCACACGAAATAGTATGTATGGCTCAGGCATTTGTAGCAGCAGTAAAAACAGAAGGAATCTGTTTCAATTGTGGAGAGGCAGGGCATTGGAAGAATGAATGTCCACAGAACTCTCCCCCCATAAGAGACTCTAACCCCCCCTAAGTGTATCTGTCACCACTGCAGAAAAGGTTTCCACTGGAGGAGACACTGTACTGCTACACATGATAAGGATGATGTAGTGGTTATTTCTGATTATCAACTTGATTATATCTGGAGTGAATTATAATCCAGAATTAGAAGGCATACCTGTGATCTGGATCGTGAAACTAGAAGACACATGTTTCAGGTGTGGTGGTGTGCACACCTCTAATCTGGGCCACACCTGCTGTTGGAGATCTACATAAGGACATTGGAAGGAGGAAGAATCAATCTTCTTTGCCTGCGAGCTTTGTGGGACTAAGTGACTGCTAGATCCTGGGGTTTTCATTCACAGCTGCTGCCGACCATTGTTGGGGAGTTTGATTACAGACTGTAAGTCAACAAATTCCCTTACTATATAGAGACTACACATAAGTTCTGTGACTCTAGGGAACCCTGACTAATACAAAAGTTGGTACTGGGAGTGGCTCTAGAGGAGCAGAAAGCAGTATAAGGATGAATTTTTTGAGAATCTGGAGTTGGTTTAATAATTCACCAGCACCTTCAACTGCTGAAACCTCTCCAGATTTGTTCTCTTCTGGGAGCTTGGAGAATATTGAAGACCCGTGGTTGGAAATATATTTTAAAGAAGTTAATGCCATTGAGCATCTTGATGAATTGGGTGATTGTGTGCTCAAAACTTTTTGCAATATGGCAAAAAAATTTTGAAAATGACTTTGCTGGCTGACTGCTTTTAGTATCTCTGGAAAAGATGATGAAGGAAAAGAAGGACTTACATAATAAAATCGAACAGATCCAGATGCAAGTGAGCAATCTAAAAGTTGCTAAGTGCATCCTTGAAGAGAATCTTCTCTTCAGCAGCCAAAGAGCACAGGTTGCAGAAAATCAAACTGAAGCCCTCATTATAAGATTGGCTGAATTGCAGCGAAAGTTCAGGTCTCAGCCTCAGAGGGTGTCAGCAGTTAAAGTAAGGGCACTAATTGGCAAAGAATAAGATCCTATAACTTGGGATGGGGATGTGTGGGAAGACCCTGTTGAAGCTGAGAATTTTGAATCTTCGGATTCTCAATGGTTTACCCCACCTGAGGAAGTAGTATCCTCAGCCCCACCCCTTCAAATAATGCCTTCTTCACATCAGGAAATTAATTCCCCAGAGTCTGATAAACCAGCAGTGACTTTTGCTGAAGAAAATGCCAGACAAGATAATATTGATGTTTCTCAAGGCCCACCAATAGTTTCTTCTAGACCTATAACCAGACTCAAGTCAAAACAGGCCCCTAGAGGAGAGATAGAAAGTGTAGTCCATGAGGAAGTGTGCTACACTACTAAGAAGCTTAATGAGTTTGCTAATTCACTCAAGCAGAAGTCTGGAGAATATGTGTGGGAATGGATTTTAAGGGTGTGGGATAATGGTGGAAGTAACATAAAACTAGATCATGCTGAGTCTATTGACATGGGTCCTCTGAGTGGAGATTCTAGGTTTAATATGGAAGTTTGCAGAGTTAAAAAGGGTGTCAGAAGTTTGAATGAATGGTTGGCTGAAGCGTTTATCAAAAGATGGTCTACTGAAAAGGAGTTGGAGATGCCTGATATCCCTTGGTTTGGTGTTGATGAAGGGATTTTAAGGCTCAGGGAAATTGCAATGCTAGAGTGGATACATTGTGTAAAACCTAATTCTCCACAATGGGACGGTCCAGAAGATTTGCCCTTCACCAATCCTATGAGACGCAAACTGGTGAGAGGGGCACCAGCACACTTGAAGAGTTTTGTTCTTGCCCTTTTCCTTGTTCCGGACCCTAGGGTTGGAGATGCTGCTGCTCAATTAGATGAATTAAATCAATGGGTTTAATTGGGCCTCAAGGTAACAAGGGCCAGGTGGCGGCATTGAATCGCCAGAGACAAGGTGGTCGTAGTTATTATAATGGACAGTGTAGACAAAACAACATTTATAATGACATATACCTTGATGGTCAGCACAGGAGAAATGAAATTTATAATGGCATGACTCATTCAGACCTCTGGTTCTGGCTAATTAGTCATGGTGTTTCAAGGTATTGAAATACATAGGAAGCCTACTGCATATCTGTTTGAACTGTATACGCAGAAAAATTCTCAAACAAATGAAAGAAAGGCTGCATTGGATCCTGACAAAAGGCAATCTCGGTCAGTGAATCAATTTCCAGATTTGAGTCAGTTTGCAGACCCAGAACCCCCGGAATGAAGGAGTGATCAGGTTCCCCTGAGGAAGGATCTTGATAAGACAATTAAAAGTTTTGCTGTTAGCCTTTCTCCAGTCCTTCCCCAGAGGGACCTACGGTCTTTTACAAGGGTGATTAGGGGGAAAACAAATAATCAGACTTTCAGGGGCCTATTGGATACTGGCTCTGAATTGACGTTGATCCCAGGAGATCCCAAGAAACATTGTGGCCTTCCAGTTAAAGTAGGGGCTTATGGAGGACAGGTGATTAATGGAGTTTTGACTGATGTCCAACTTACAGTAGGTCCAGTAGGTCCCCGAACACATCCTGTAGTCATTTCTCCAGTTCCAGAATGTATAATTGGGATAGATATACTTAGACATTGGCAGAATTCTCATATTCGTTCTCTGACATGTGGAATGAGGACTATTATGGTTGGAAAGGCTAAATGGAAGCCATTAGAGTTGCCTCTGCAAAGAAAATAGTGAATCAAAAACAGTACCATATTCCTGGGGGAATTGCAGAAATTACTGCCACTATCAAGGACTTGAGTGATGCAGGGGTGGTGGTTCCCACCACATCTCCCTTTAACTCTCCTATCTGGCCAGTGCAGAAAACAGATAGATCATGTTAGAATGACAGTTGACTATCGAAAACTAATTCAGGTGATAACTCCGATTGCAGCTGCTGCACCAGATGTAGTTTCATTACTTGAGCAAATTAACACATCTCCTGGTACCTGGTATACAGCTATTGATATAGCAAATGCATTCTTCTTAGTACCTGTCCATAAGGACCACCAGAAACAATTTGCTTTTAGTTGGCAAGGCCAGCAGTATACCTTTACAGTTTTGCCTCAAGGATATATTAACTCTCCTGCCCTATGTCATAACTTCGTTAGAAGGGATCTTGATCGTTTGTCTCTTCCACAAAATATCACATTGGTGCACTTTATTGATGACATTATGCTGATTGGACCAAGTGAGCAGGAAGTAGCAACCACTTTGGACTCATTGGTAACACATATCTTATCAGAGGATGGGAAATAAATCCAACCAAAATTCAAGAACCATCTACCTCAGTGAAATTCTTAGGAGTCTGGTGGTGTGGGGCTTGTAGAGATTTTCCTTCTAAGGTGAAAGATAAATTATTGCACCTGGCCCCTCCTACCACCAAGAAAGAAGCACAGCGTTTAGTGGGTCTATTTGGATTCTGGAGACAGCATAGTCCTCACTTGGGTGTGTTACTCAGGCCCATTTACCAAGTGACTCGGAAAGCTGCTAGTTTTGTGTGGGGTCTGGAACAGGAGAAGGCTCTTCAACAGGTCCAGGTTGCTGTGAAGGCTGCTCTACCACTTGGACCATATGATCCAGCAGACCCGATGGTACTTGAGGTGTAAGTGGTAGATAAAGATGCTGTTTGGAGCCTCTGGCAGGCTCCTGTAGGCGAATCACAGAAGAGACCTTTGGGATTTTGGAGCAAATCTCTACCATCATCTGCAGACAACTATTCTCCCTTTGAAAAACAGCTTTATCCTGCTATTGGGCCTTAGTGGAAACTGAACGTTTGACGATAGGACACCAAGTTACCATGCGACCTGAACTGCCCATCATGAGCTGGGTGTTATCAGACCCTCCAAGTCATAAAGTAAGACGTTCATAGCAGCAGTCTATTACCAAGTGGAAGTGGTACATCCGTGATCAAGCCCGAGCAGGTCCTGAAGGCACAAGCAAGTTACATGAAGAAGTTGCTCAAATGCCTGTGGTTTCTACTCCTGTAACAATGCCATCTGCTGCCAAGTATATGCCTATAGCTTCATGGGGTGTTCCCTATGATTGGCTAACTGAAGAAGAGAAGACTAGGGCCTGGTTTACTGATGGCTCTGCATGTTATACAGGCACCACCCAGAAGTGGACAGCTGCAGCATTACAACCCCTTTCTGGAACAACCTTGAAAGATACAGGTGAAGGAAAATCTTCACAGTTGGCAGAACTCTGGGCAGTACACATGGTATTACAGTTTGTTTGGAAGAAGAAATGGTCAGTTGTACAATTGTTCACTGACTCATGGGCTGTAGCCAATGGATTAGCTGGATGGTCAGGGACTTGGAAAGATCACAATTGGAAAATCATGAGAAAGACATCTGGGGAAGAAGTATGTAGATAGATCTCTCCAAGTGGGCAAAGGATGTGAAGATATTTGTGTCCCATGTAAATTCTCACCAAAAGGTGACTTCAGCCAAGGAGGAGTTCAATAATCAAGTGGATAAGATGACCCATTTTGTGGACAGTTGCCTCTTTCCTCAGCCATCCCTGTCATTGCTCAGTGGGCACACGAACAAAGTGGCCATGGTGGCCGAGATAGAGGTTATGCTTGGGCTCAACCACATGGGCTTCCACTCACTAAGGCTGACCTGGCTACAACTGCTGCTGAATGCAAGATCTGCCAACAGCAGAGACCAACACTGAGCCCCAGATATGGCACCATTCCTTGAGGTGACCAGCCAGCAACCTGGTGGCAGGTTGATTACATTGGACCACTTCCACCATGGAAAGGACATTTTGTTCTTACTGGGATAGATACTTATTCTGGTTATGGATTTGTCTTTCCTGTATGTAATGCTTCTGCCAAAACCACCATTTTGTGGTATTACAGAATGCCTTATTCATCGTCATGGTATTCCACACAATATTGCTTCTGACCAAGGAACTCATTTCACATCCAGAGAAGTGCAACAATGGGCCAACGATCATGGAATTCACTGGTCTTACCATGTTTCCCATCATCCTGAAGCAGTTGGTCTGATAGAAAGATGGAATGGCCTTTTGAAGACACAGTTACAGGGTAAATTAGGTGGCAGCAGCATGGAGGGTTGGGGCAGAGTTCTTCAGGTGGCAGTATATGCTTTGAATCAGTGTCCAATATATGGTACAGTTTCTCCCATATCCAGGATCCATGGGTCCAGGAATCAAGGGGTGGAAAAGGGAATAGTTCCACTTACTATCACTCCTTGTGACCCTCTAGGAAAAATTTTTGCTTCCTGTCCCTACAACTCTAGGTTTTGCTGATCTAGAAGTTTTGGTTCCAAAAGGGGGAGTGCTCCTTCCAGGAGCTACAACAAACATTTCATTGAACTGGAAGGTCAGACTTCCCCCTGGTCATTTTGGGCTTCTAATGCCCTTAAACCAACAGGCTAAGGAAGGAATAACAGTGTTAGGAGGGGTGATAGATCCAGATTACCATGGGGAAATTGGATTGCCTCTCCACAATGGAGGTAAGAAGGATTATGTCTGGAGTGCAGGAGATCCCTTGGGGTGTCTCTTAGTACTGCCATGTCCTGTGATTAAAGTCAGTGGGAAACTACATCAGCCTAATTCAAGCAGGATGACAAAGGATGCAGACCCATCAGGAATGAAGGTATGGGTCACTCCTCCAGGAAAAGAGCCAAGACCTGCTGAGGTGCTTGCAGAGGGTGGAGGAAACACAGAATGGGTAGTAGAGGAAGGTAGTTATAAATGCAGCAAAGACCATGTAACCAGCTTCAGAAACAAGGACTATAAGTAATATGAATGCTTCTGTTGTATTTTGTTAAGAACATATTTGTCTTCCAATATTAATTGGTATTTAAGTTGAGATACTAAACGAATGTTCCCAAGGGACACTGCCTCATTGTAAGTTTATAAATGTGTTTGCGATCGTATGAGGAATAGTTACATCATGTTAAGTGTATTTATGATCTTGTTATTGTTTCATGTGGATACGAGGTATTATTTGTGTCAAGTTGGCAAGGGGTGGATTGTAGTGGTTATTTCTGATTGTCAACTTGATTATATCTGGAGTGAATTATAATCCAGAATTAGAAGGCTCACCTGTGATCTGGATCTTGAGACTGGAAGACACAAGTTTCAGGTGTGGTGTTGTGCACACCTCTAATCTGGGCCACACCTGCTGTTGGAGATCTACATAAGGACATTGGAAGGAAGAAGCATCAATCTTCTTTGCCTGTGAGCTTTGTGGGACTAAATGACTGCTAGATCCTCGGGTTTTCATTCACAGCTACTGCCGACCATTGTTGGGGAGTTTGACTACAGACTGTAAGTCATCAGCGAACTCCCTTACTATATAGAGACTACATATAAGTTCTGTGACTCTAGAGAACCCTAATACAGATGGTAAGCCACTAAAGCCTTTAAACTTCATATGGGGCAGCCCTCAGCCCCGACAGTAAGAGGGACAGATACTCCCATAGAAGCCTTGTGGGTGTCCACATTTCAGAAGGCTCCCATCCAAAACTAACCATTAAAATAGATAATAAACCATTCAAATGTCTTATTGATATGGGAGCAGACAGGACAATTTTAAGACAGCAAGAGATCCCATGTGACTGGCAACTAATCCCTGGGCCCCAGGTCCTAGGCGTAGGGGGTACCTCCCATGCATTTATCACCAAGCAGGTCTACAGGTGGGAAGATCCTGATGGGGCTACTGGCCTCATATGCCCCCTGGTGGCTCAGGTGACTACCAATCTCCTAGGGAGAGATATCTTACAGGCCTTAGAGGTGGTTCTTACTACTCAATCAGAAAGAGACCGTATTACAATAGAGGATATTACCTATAAAGAAAATAATAACCAAGGAGATCCTAAGTACCCTCCTCCAAATCACCCCCAATTCTAGAGTCCACTGTTAAATTTAATACTCCCTGCCTTGATTGGCTCTCCAATGAAGCTGTCTGGGTTTCACAGTGGCCTCTATCAAGGGAGAAACTTAGAGCCCTCACCCAGCTGGTAGAAGAACAGCTATTGCTGCAGCACATCCACCCCTCCTGTAGTCCATGGAATACCCCTGTATTTGCTATAAAAAAGAGCTCAGGGTGATGGACATTATTACAAGATTTGAGGGCAATTAACAAAACCATGCAAGTCTGGGGCTCCCCACAAAGAGGGTTACCCCACATCTCAGCCGTCCCTGCCAATGTACCCTTATTGGCAATAGACATAAAAGATTGATTTTTCCCCATCCCTCTCCGTCCCAGAGACTGTGAACGTTTTGCATTCTCAGTAACCCCCATTAACAATTCCAGCCCAGCCTCATGATAGGAATGGACTGTCCTCCCACAGGGAATGGCTAACAGTCCAACCATTTGTCAGGAGGCTGTAGCCACTGCATTAAAATCCCATTTAAAAAGGGAACTCAATATTTATCATTACATGGATGACATATTGGTTTGGGGAGACCCTTCTACCTCCCCTTCCCAAATTAAGGACCAGCTAATACGTTCTCTGTCTGCCCTAGGATTCAAAATAGCCCCTCATAAAATCCAACTAATTCCACCCATTGCATTTTTAGGAACAGAGATCTCCCTTACCTCAATACGCCCCCTCAAACCCACCCTTTCCTTCCCTCAAAAATTAATTCTTGCCTCTCTCCAGAGCTTTTTGGACTCCCCCTTCCCTCAAGCACCCTTCAACCCCTCTTCAACTTCCTGAAAGGAGACAAAAGTCCCTCCTCCCCAAGAACACTGTCCCCAGAAACAGTTCAAGCTCTAAATTCTGTCAAAGAAGCCCTAAAAGATATGGCTCTTGCTAGGTATGACCCAACAATACCTATACAGCTCCTTATCTTTAACTCCTCCCCTACACTTGTGGGAGCCCTTTACCAATCTCAGGGAGTACTGGAATGGCTCCACACCCCAATGGGTGGCACACTCCAAATTTTAAATGAGGTGGATGCACTCGCCTGCATGATTAAAAATGGCAGGGATAGAGCTCTGCAAACCCTAGGGAAAGAACCTGCCATTCTTGTCACCCCCTTCTCCCTCTCTGACATCCAGTGGCTAATTAAAAATCACTCCTGCTTTGCTATTAGCTTAATAGGGTTCACAGGGCAAATTGACAACCATTATCCTGATAAAAAATGGGCCTCTGCCCTCTTTCTGTTGTGATGGCTGCCCCCCCAAACTATTCTCAAAAGAGTCCATAACAGGAGCCGCTTCAATATTTACTGATGGAGGAAAGAGGGGAGCTGTGGCAGTAATATACTATTTACCTGAGGATGAACCCCCTATCCTCCGATTCGAAGAGCTGCCCCTTCACTCCCCTCAATATAAAGAATTATATGCCATCTATCTGGCCCTAAAAGAAGTCAAGGGCCCCCTTAACCTATTCTCAGACAGTGTATATGCTGTCAATTTGCTTCCCTGGTTGTCAAGATCCTTCATCAAACTAGATGCCAATCCACTTTCCCTTCTACTTATACAGGTCTCCACCCTCCTACAGGAAAGAGCCTCCCCTATCTACATCCAGCATGTCCAATCTCACAGTCCCTTACCAGGCCCTATATCTGAGGGAAATGCACTTGCTGATCTAATTGCCTCAACAGGGATATTCGTGGCCTCCACTGAACAAGCAGGCCAATTTCACTCACTCACACACACAAACATAAAGGGACTTCATGCCCGCTTCCCCCACATCCCTCTTGCTCAACTCCAAAGGATAATAAAAACATGCTCCTCTTGTGCATCCTTCATTACCACCCCAGCTTTACAAATGACTGGCACCAATCCCTGAGGCCTTAAGTCCAATGCCTTATGGGAAATTGATGTCACCCATATCCCCCAATTTGGTAGGCAGAAATATGTTTTTGTCACCATAGATACATACTCCTATTTTATATGGGCTACAGCCCAAACAGATGAAAGCTCAAAAAGGTTAATTTACCATATGCTTTCCACCTTTGCCATCATGGACATTCCTCAACATAGAAGAACTGATAATGGCCCTGCCTTCACCAGCTCTCAATTCAAAACCTTCTGTACATGCTGGGAAATTGCCCATCATACAGGAATTCCCCACAACCCTCAGGGCCAAGGAATAATAGAAAGAACACATCAAACCCTAAAGGCCCAACTACTAAAACAAAAGACAACCACCTATCCCCCTAATGTACAATTAATGATGGCTCTGACTACCCTAAACATATTTAACATCTACAGAAGCTCCAAACACCCTCCTATCTCCTTCCATTGGCACACACCAGAATTAACCCCCTCAATCCTAATGCGATGGCGAGATCCTTCGGATGGAATTTGGAAGGGACCGGACCCCCTCCTTACAACTGGGAGGGGTTTTGTTTGTGTTTTTCCACAGGACCAGCCTAAGCCTATCTGGGTTCCTGCCAGAAATGTCTGACATCACCCCACCAACCAAGAAGATGGCCTGCCTCTCGCTGGCAGATCGGAGACAGTAGAGGAGGAGGAAGCAGAGGAGTCGCCACAACCAAGATCTCCTGGAAGGACATCCATGAGCTGATAACTGCTGCCCAGGCCATGTGCCCTCCACAAGCCCCCCTTTCCTCTGTTCTCTTGGCTGTTTTTGTCATTCTTCATGCTAACTCTGCTACTGCCCAGCCTCTCTCTAACCTCCCCAACACCTACCACTGGAGATCTATGCTAGGGAAACCTACAATGGACACAACAAGGTTATAGGGACCCAAGACTGTATGCTTGAAGGATGCCAAACCGAGATTGAGATCCCTCTACATCCGGACTCTATCTTCACTATCCCCAGTCCTTTTCTTTGCTTCCCCTACCGAAATACAGGTGAATGTCTCCAGGAAGTCTCCACATATGGAGGTTGCAGATACTGGAGCTGTAGAATGGAATCCACCAGTCGTGGTGGCACCATGCTTGCCAACCTTAAAACTCATTTTCAGCTTTCTATCAGCCATCCATGGAATGAACATTGGCGAACCGGAGTCATGGGTAAACTTTACGCCACCGGATTTGCCAAATACTCAGTAGCTGACCTGCACATCTCCCGTGAACTTATTCCTGCCTCCAAATCAGTCTTTACTCATGCTAATATTATCCAACAGGAAATTCAGTCTCAGAAGGATCTCGGAGTCATCCTCTCCTGACCATAGTACATCCAATATGCAGCCAACCTCCTTCCCTTAACCATCCACCCCAACTCCTCCCAATGCTTTTTCTGTGCCTCTCTCTCTCGATCATTATTAACAGCTGTTCCCGTTAACATTTCCCTTCACAACCTTCAGGGACCCGTACTCACCAGAAAAGCACAGGACATTCCTCTCTTTGACCTGTGCCCCCCCCTTTGCCTTGTAGGGCCCTCCTCAAAACCATCTTACATGTGTCCATGATATTACCATCACTAAATCAGTGTGCGTTAACCCTCCTGCCCTCCTCTGGTGCGAAGGCACTACCGGTGCATGTATTAACCCCTCTTTTCAAGGCTCCTGCACCCCTGTGATAATTGTCCCCCAGGTCTATCTCTACAAACCCGAAAATCTTGCTCTGCAGATGGGAGGAAGCCAGAAAAAGAGAGAAATCTTCATCCCTCTGCTCATCGGACTAGGCCTTGCTGTTCACTGGGTGCAACAGGAACTGCTGGAGCAGCCCTTGTCCAAACATAACATCTGGCCAGTGACTTCCAGGACAAGCTCAATCAGGTGATGGCTTCCACTGCAGACAGCCTTGAGTTTCTTCAACGCCAGATAACTTCCTTAGTAGGAGTTGCTCTCCAATACTGGAAAGCCCTGGACTTGTTGACTGCTGAACAGGGAGGGACTTGTGTGCTGTTGGGGGAAGAATGTTGCTTCTATGTCAATGTATCTGGGCTTGTAGAACAAGATGTACACACGCTTAAAGAGTTTGGGGGAACCTCCGAGTGCGCTATACCCCAAACACTCCCTCCCCTTGGTACTCTAGCCCATTGGTAGCTTGGCTTCTTCCCCTCCTTGGCCCCATACTAGCCATTGGAACCTTGCTACTCTTGGCACCTTGCCTCATTCAGTTTCTAAAGCAGCAGATAGTAGCATTGCAAAGTTCACCACCAATCAGGTCTTTGTTCAATATCAAACTGTTCCCAATATGGGAGACAGTTATTCTGATGATACCTCTCCCTTATAAAAGAAAAAGGAGGAACTGTGGGGCAGTGGTCTGTGGCAGGCAATCTGGCACCTGGTTGAGCACAGGCTGAAAATTCTGGGAGACCCTGTGAAATTTCCATGAGGGACCAGATTATGTTTTTGCTCCCGGAAGACTCCTATAAAACAGCTACAGCTTTCAAAACTCCTGTATAGAGAGAGGCCTGGCATGTAAATTTTGTCATGTAGAAACCAACTCTGAGTCCTCCCACTAGCAAATGAGGCACCACAAAGTCCCCAGACCAAACCAATGGAAAGTATCGGTTGCCAAACCCCTGACCCCACTCAAACAGTATATCAGACCATCCCGACCTGAGTAGCTCTCTCTCTCTCTCTCCTCCACCTGCCTGCCCTGCCTGCTTCTGTGAGCGCCCACTGCCCACCATCCAGAAGGAATAAAGGTGCCAAACTGCTCCAGCGTCTAAGAGCCTTTTGTCCAACGAGCTATAACACTTTCGGCCCAAAAAGAGATCCGCTCTCTGGGTCAAGCGATGGGGCGTGAACTGACAGCAGCCCCGGGTCTCTCAGGGATTGCACTGCGGCCAGGACCTGACTCGATATGGGGGCGCCAACAGGCGGGTCTTGCAGGGATTGCACCTCGGCCAGAACCAGGCTGAGAGCGGGAGAGTAGCCTAAGTGGCTCACACTCCTATCCCCGCTCACACTCCCTCCCCCTGTCGTTGCCCAACAGGCTTATGCAAGAGGTTTGGAGGAAGGAAACGGGCAATGATGTAATCAGTCACAAATAGAAAAAAAAAAAAAGAATAAAAAGGACAAGACAAGACAAGAAAATAAAATCTCCATAAAGAAGACACAAAGGATTGCTCTGGTAGATCAGATAACATTCAAAAGATTGACTGTCAAAGCATGTCTACTTACTGCAGTATATATGTGAATTACTTAAGTGCTTAATCTAGGAAAGTGTGAGACAATAGCCTGGAATGCAGTTGAAATGGCAGCTTGTAGAGTTACAAAGAGACACTCAGTCAGAGATTATGAGGAGAAGGGGTATAAATTGAATGTCTCTATCAGGTCATTCACTTGGAACACCACTGAAGGGAGAGAGAGGAGAGATTGTAGAAGTCTAAGGACACCAGAAGAAGATGACTCACCTAATCAATTAAGTGGGGTTCACATGGGCTAACACAGACTAAAGCTGAAAGCACAGGGCCACAGGGGTCTGCACCAGGTCTTCAGCATATATGTTGTGGCTGTTAGCTTGCCATTTCTGTGGGACTCCTAACAGTGGGAGGAGGTTTGTATTTGACATTTTGCCTGCTCTTGGGACTATTTCCTTTATTGAGTTGTCTTGTCGAGCTTGTTATGTTTGGTTGTTGTCTTTTGGAGGTTTTCTTTTTTCTGAAGGGGAGGTGGCAGAGAGAGTGGAGTTAAGAGATGGGAAACTGTGGTCAGGATATATTGTATGAAAGAAGAGTCTATTTTCAATAAAAAAAATTAAGGACCCTGGTTGAAAATAAGACACCCTACAGAGTTTAAAATATGATGCATATGTTTTGTACTCTAATTAAGCAGTCAGTTCCCAACAATTCTCCTGGGACACATTTACATTTCAAATACATTCTAACTTTGGAGAAACAGCTCGTAGGGGAAAGGTCAGTTCCCTAGAGGAAAGCCTTCCTACCTAAAGGGAAGGTGAGCTTTTAATGCAGTGGTGATGAATGTCCACTGCATTTTCTCATGCATTTCAAAACACACAAAGTAGATGCTCTGTACTTAAATAGACAATATTTTCTTAGATTCTATTGTACACATTGCTTTAGTCATGTTAGGCTTTTTTTTGAGGGGATGGTAACTCTTATTTCAATGGTGTTTCCTGGAGAAAGAATAGTTTGAAGAAAATTGATTTTTATGGCCGTTGATGTGTATTATCGAATTTTGCTTGCTTGTGAGCTAGCATTTAATATAAGTCATAGATATAGAGTTTCAAGATAGCATGGCTAAAATAAGAAAGCTTATTTGTCTCTTTTATGAGAGATATGAGTTGATAAAGCATGTCATATTGAACATGCCCTGTGATAAAATTTAAAAGTTTGTCCCATATTCTTTATTTCCCATGCAGTAGGAAGAATGAAAAAAAAAATGGGGACATTAAAAACAAGAAGTTACAACCATGACTCAGAGAGTTAAAACAACAAGTTGTTTGAAATTGCTCAGGTAATAGTTTAGTTACAGAAACACAACCAGAAATATGTTCTGCAAAAATATAGTCACGTGCTGGGTCTATGTATTGCAGTAAAACACCAGAGATCCAGTCAGTACACCTTCTAATTCAAAAGCACACGACTATATTTTTATATAGAATTAAAATAACTCATTCTATGAAGAATATTTACTGTCTTAGTAAGGGTTTCTATTCCTGCACAAACATCATGACCAAGAAGCAAGTTGGGGAGGAAAGGGTTTATTCAGCTTACACTTCCACATTGCTGTTCATCACCAAAGGAAGTCGGGACTGGAACTCAAGCAGGTCAGGAAACAAGAGCTGATGCAAAGGCCATAGAGGGATGTTATTCACTGGCTTGCTTCCCCTGGCTTGCTCAGCCTCCTTTCTTATAGAACCCAAGACTACTAGCCCATAGATGGTTCACCCACATGGAGTAGTCCTCACTGATCACTAATTAAGAAAATGCCTTACAGCTGGATCTCATGGAGGCATTTTCTCAACTGAAGCTCCTTTCTCTGTGATAACTCCAGCTTGTGTCAAGTTGACACACAGAACCAGCCAGTACACTTACCTACCACATACCTTTGAGATAATTACTTTATATTATAATTTCTATAAATAATACTTTATACCATTTGTGGGAAATTGGTCCGTAATTTTCTTTTGTTATTAAGTCTGTGTATGGTTTGTGACTGTAGTCTCATAAAAAAGAATTTGAAAATGTTCCTTCTGTTTATATTTTGTAACAATTCAAGAAGTATTGGTATTAGTTCTTCTTTGAAAGTCTGGAACTCTGAGCTAAAACTGTCTGGCCCTTGACTTCTTTGATTGGAAGACTTTTAATGACTGTTTCTCTTGCCTTAAGGGTCATAGGTCTGTTTAAATTGTTTGCCTTTGGTAAATGGTATGTATCAAGAAAATTGATGTAATGTCTATTTTTAATGTTGAGTATTGTTATTTTTTTATGCAGCAGATTGATCGATCCTGTTTTCACATCCATTCTGTCAACCTGTTTCTCTTTATTGAGAAATTGCTTCCGTTGATATTAAGAAATATTGATTACCAATGACTGCTGATTCCTATTATTTTGTTGTTCGTTGATTGTGGTAGTAGTAGCCACAGTAGCAGCAGCAGCAGTAATTGTAGTAGTAGAGTGTGTATGTGTGTGTGTTTGCACACGTGTGCTTGTGAATGTACTTTAAAGTGTGTGAGTATGTACTTATTTCCTATGTTCCAGTGTATTTATGTGTGTATTTAGCCTCTTTAGGTTGGAGTTTTCCTTCTAGTGCCTTCTGAAGAGCTGCATTTATGGGTAGATATTGTTTAAATTTGATTTTGTTGTGGAATATCTTGTTTTCTCCATGTACAATGATTGACTGTTTTGCTGAGTATAGTATTCTGGGCTGCCATCTATCATCTTCTTAAAGACTGTAGGATGTATTTTCAGGCCCTGCTGGCTCTGAGAATCTCTATTCTAAAGTTGGTTGTTATTCTATTAGATCTGCCTTTATTTGTAATTGGGGTTTTTTCCTTACTGATTTTAATACTTTATATTTGTAAATGTCTAGTGTTTTATTATGTGGCGAGGGGATCTTCTGTCATCCAATCTATTTGGTGGTATGTAAGTTTCTTTTACCATTACAGGCATGTCCTTCTTAAGTTTAGGAAATTTTTTTCTATGATTCTGTTTCCAATATTTTCTGGACCTTTGAGCTAGTATTACCTTCCTCTTGGCTGTTGTTGACTGTGTTCTAGAAATCTATTTGGGGACGAATATATGTCTAGAAGACAATTTCTGAGTAGTTTTAGTTTTAGTTTTAGTTTTGGGTGGATGTTTTGTTCTTTGGTTTCTGTTTCTCTTTGGTTTTCTGGTCTTTCTGATCTGTATTTATGGTAGCAGCCACTTTGGTCTGGGAGTGAGAGGGTTCAGAGTGCATACGAGACTTTATCCTGGCCCCTGTCTGCATCTGGGCAGTGGATGCTCTCCCATTAGTAGTATTGTTATGTAAGTTGACAAGTTCCATCAAGTCACTGATGTTTCTCCATATTCTACATTGGTGTCTGATTTTTAAGACTATATTTTATATCTGTGGTCTCTTGACATAATACGGGACACTACACATTCTTATACCAATAATGAAGAGAGAAGCAAAACCAGAGACAAACTTGCTGTACTTTTCAGTAGAGGAAATACAAAGCAGAACATTTGAATATTAAATCAACAGAATTGTTGTTCTTCATGAAGTCCTTCCTCATGCTTGCCAGCATATCACCCTCTGAGACACTGATTATCCACTGTGCACAACAGCCCAGGGGAAGTATTGTCCCTAAAGCTGATGAAACATGTTATATTCATGTTATATTCATGCCTGCAAAGTGTAAGATGTTGCTAAGGTTTTAATCAGACTCACAAATCTAAGCAAGAAAGACCAAACAAGAGAAAGACCAGAACATTTATTTTTCTCTTAGACAATGCCCATTGGGGGGGGGGGAGTGTATAATCTTGAGTCTATTAAAAGCAGTTGAAAATCTGGAAAGGCACTTATAAGGTTAATATTTATTTTTTTCTTTAATGTAAATAGTTTGAAATAAGATATTTTAAAACAATAAAAAATATAACACATATTGCTGAATTGTATTAATAATCAAAGCTCTACAGGCATAATTCTCACATCTTGAGACAAAACAGAAAATAGTCAAAAATTCTGACTGGAAACCAGGGAAGCAGTGGGTCTGGGTTATCAGGGATGTGGGGACAGAAGGAACTGAGAGGAGAAGCTGTTCTCTGCAAGTATTGTATGAGAGAAAAATGAAACAAAATGAAATAAAATAAAATTGATAAAAGAAGTCTGTACAGCAAAAGACATGAATTTAAATAATGAAATTAAACATAATATTGAGTGAAAATAGAACAGTCAAAAATAATCAAAAGGTTTCTGTGAATGAAAAATATTTGGATTAAAAGTGAATATGTTAATTTGATCTATGCAGAAAACACATAAGACTAGTATTCAAGGGGAAAAAAAACAAGACAAAGCATAACAAAAATCTAAAAACAGGTGTTAATTGTAACTCTGAAACACTGAGACAGCACAAATGAAAATAGCTCCAAAAGCTGTGCAAGTGGCCAGTTTGCAGGTGCGTGCATAAGCAAGGTGGGTGGGATGCAATGCCTGAGCTCAGGAACTGTTAGATGAGAGACTTGCAAGCTAGTGAGTTTTTAAAAGCTGCTCTTTGTATTGTTTACATTTAGTAGTTGATTTCAGCAAACAGATGCACTATATCTCTGTTCTGATTTCTCATATACATGTTAAATAAATAGAACTTTTAAAGAACACAAATATCAAAAGTAAAAAACACCAGAATGTGAAACCCTAGAAAAGGGCAAACCTACTACATGATAAAGTTCCTATATATTGTATACCTTTTCCATGGATAATTTTAACAAAAGGGGGGGCTTAACAAATCAATTCCAGTAGAATTTCTACGTCTTTCTCATAAGATGCATCAATAAACTAAATACTCGCTCTCGCTCTTGCTCTTGCTTTCCCTCTCTCGCTCTCTTGCTCTCTCACTTTCGCTCTCTCTCCTCTCTGTCCGTAAGTTCCTGTTTCCTTTTCTTTCCAGTATCTTGCTAAGTGACAGTAGAAAGACAAGTTAAAAGTATACTCTAACTGTGCATACTCTATCTCTCTCCTTTGGGTAGAAGCATTCTGGTTTTATCGAGCTTTGTCAGGCAACGAATGCAATCTAATAGATTGTTTTCTGGCCACTGTGAGATAATTTTGTCTGCAACCCTTTGATATGTGAGAGAAATCTACCCAATGGCAACTGTGAAATGCCATGATATCAGAACTTGAGACCACTGCTTCTTTTTTGTTCCCCTGCTGAGAGAGAAGCAGAGACTGAAGGGCAATACTCTGAATAATCTGCTTCATGCTAAACTATGGTGAATCTAGTCTGGGTAAAGAACATGGGCCCTTCTAACTGACCAGTCACACTCTCAGTTTTTATTTGGAAAGCTATCACCTCTGACCTGTACTGGGGCCCCGTGCAATACATTTAGTCTGTATGAAGGGAAAAAATCTGTAATATCCTACTCTATCTACTTTATGCTATATTCCACTGGGCTTTTTATGATTTGTGATATGGAAACAGTGAAGATAGAATGACACAGTCAGAAACACGCACGCACGCACACACATGCGCACACATATACACACGCACTCATACACGCACGCCAAGTATTCTGTTTTGAATTAGTCAATGAAAATGTAGGAAAGTATTTTTCTTGTTGGAAAGGGAGCACCGCTTGCTTCTTCTCCATCTTTCTATTCCTTTACTTTATCAAAATACCAGCCTATCATATTAATCTGCGTGCGTGTGCATGTGTATGTTTACGTATGATTGTGTGTGTATATGCGTGTTTGTGTGTGTGTCTGTGTATGTGATTTAGTAGCCATTAAAAATAATCAGATCCAATTAGATCTCATAATATAAATAAAATAAATAAGAACAAACTAACACTTATTTCTCAATGAGTTTAGATTATATATTGTATTTATGACTTCTCAAATCAACCAACTTGCTGTTAACCTGGAACACTTGAAAACCACTCTTCTGTGGATGTGTTGTCTAGATCAATTGGTCTGACCGTGGTTGTATTTCCATAGGCTGTCTTGATTTTTAGTTGCTATAGAAAGCACCAGTCCATCATAGGCAGCACATTTCCCTAGTCATGTTGTCCTGAAATTTATAAGAGCGAAAA
>CM052716.1:14185373-14217920 GCA_028551405.1 Uromys caudimaculatus
AACCTGGAACACTTGAAAACCACTCTTCTGTGGATGTGTTGTCTAGATCAATTGGTCTGACCGTGGTTGTATTTCCATAGGCTGTCTTGATTTTTAGTTGCTATAGAAAGCACCAGTCCATCATAGGCAGCACATTTCCCTAGTCATGTTGTCCTGAAATTTATAAGAGCGAAAAGGCTCGGTGAGCAAAACCCAGTTAGCAAAGTCCTTTATTTTCTCTGCTCTTGGCTGTGGATATGATGTAATTAGTTGCTTGAGTTCATTAATACCCTCTTAATGATGGACTGTATGTTTAGCCAGTAAGCCCAAAAGTCATGGCTTCCCACGTTTTGCATTTTGTTTGTTTGTTTGTTTGTGTTTGTTGTTGTTGCTTTGTCTCAGTGTTTTATAACAGCAACAGACATAGTACAAGAACAGTGTCATTAGCAACAAGCAAGTAAGATGTAGACAACTCCTTTCCTTTCCTGTTACCTTGTACAGAGCCATGTTATGGGTATGGTGTGCCTGTGAAGTCACTGAATACTCAACTTACTAATAATGTCTCTGTAAGGAAGATATACCACTGAGAGTGCTGGAAGGTACAGTAAGTTACAGAGCTTAATTCTAGCTCAAGAAGCCCTGTGCCACAGCTGCTATCATCTACTGCATGACACTTGTCCCCGCAGTGTACACTGTCCACTCTCCTCACTAACATCCCACTGAAGTTAACTTTCCATCCCATTGAAATTTCTAAATCTGCTAAAAGTGAATCCATGCCTTGAATTTTATGTTTTCTTTCTTGTCTATTCTTATATTAATTTTCCATGTACTCCGATAAATTGTTTGATAATTTACTTAACCTTTTTTTTTTCTGGCCGATTCTCCTGTCTTTTCTTCTTGATCTTATCTATATTTTGATTCCTGGGGTTACGTGCACATTTTCTTAGTCACACTTGTCATTCTTACTCTACTGGGGTAAAGATTCTTTTATTCTTTGAGAGTATAATGCAATGACATCATTCTCCCTTCCCACTCCTCCCTTAAAGCTCTCAGGTGTGTCCTTCTGTGCTCACTTTCACATTCACGACCTCTCTTTTAATTAATTTTTATTATATGCACATATGCTTATGTGTACACACAGGCATTCCATAATATAATCTGCCAAGTCTGTATGATGTTCCTCTTATGTACTTTTCCAGGGCTGACCATTTAGCAGTGGATAACCAATTGGTATGCTCTTCCATGAATAGGAATATTTCCCCCTCCCTTAGGATCCCTTAGTTGCCTGAGGTTCTTTATGTGGGGACCTAATAATCTTCCCCTGCTCTCTTTGGCTTGTTTATTGATGTCTTAGTTTGCTCCTGTTTTGAGAGCCATTAGATATTTATTTAAAAGATCACTGCATATCCACCCTTTTCTCTCCTACTTTCTTATTTTATAATATATTCCATATTAAAAATCTGATTCAGACTATGAAATGTTTATATAAAATTACATATGTGCATTCTCTGTATACCTATCAGTGTTCAAATGTGTTTCTTATTTCTCCAAAATTTAGTAGCATCTAAAGAAATTGCTCTGAGAATCTGAGTGTGGAACTGACTTATCTCTATGTTCTTAGAGGATTAGGAAGTAAGATGTCAAAAGAACTCAAAAGCATTTTGTGTGCATTATTTGGAGTTTTATACACCACGTGATTTATCATTTGTCTGTGACAAAGGCAGGGTAAGGCCACAGAGAAGTGAGAAATCACCTAATGTTCTTCTGTTACATGGTAAGAGACATTAAACCTCTGGAGAAATGGAGGTATGTGAAGGTCAGAACAAACATCTTTCAATTTGATAATCTATTAATACTTACAGTGCTGGAAGAAACCATTAAATAAAGATATAAAAGTTTCTGAAAATGCCATTTGGTTTAGATGAAACGACACTGACATATACTTTCAAATGATACATGGACTCTTCTTCAAGAGGCATTTATGAAGGTGTTGTGAAATGCCATCACTTGCACACAAAGTTTTGTGCAATCTTTTGTCTCAGGTAGTCACTGTTTCCATTAAAATTAATTGAGGTATGATGACTTCTTCCTCGAGGTGGTAAAATTTGATGGGATACAGTTTGCTTGCTTACATTGTGCTGATAAAATATCTTTCTCTACTCCCCCAAATGGTCTTCGATTTATTTTTATTTTAGTTTCAGGCTGTTAAGCTGGTTGATGCTCTTGAGCAGAGCGTTGGAGAAGTAGCCTGTGTCTGTACTTCAAAGAAACACTTTGTGAGAAGTGCAAGCAATGAATTTGAATTGTCTTGCAACCAACTACCTTCCTTCGAACATAAAACATGGAGTGTGTTGAATGCCATTAAATCCATTTTAATATGAGATTTGCATTTCCTGCCACAGAACAAAAGATAATGTTTTTGAATATTTCCTTTGAGCAGTATGATTCTTATAATAAGAAGTGTGGCTAAGTATTTTCACAAAATGAAACAAATAAAAGAAAAAACACAATATTCAGACCAGATAACTAATTTACAAATGTTGAAATAAGTTTCAGGTTTGTAAGGGAGGATATGATGCTGCTTCTTTAAGTCTAACCTCACACTACTTTTGTGATTCTCTACATAGATAGTGTGACTTTGCATATTTAAAATTACCAGAGTTTCAGAAAATGCTGTGACATAGTATTTATTAAATACATACTGAATGTCTTAAAATGTAATCATTATGAGATTATAAGTTATTCAAAAATTTCTAGTGGGTACTGTTACAGTAATCCTCTTATTGTTTTTAGTGCTTATATCAATATTAAAAAATAGGTCTTATTATTTCTCATTGTACATCACCATAAAATGAAACCTAGAGGTTTTAAATATTTTAATTTATTCAACAAGCACTATTTTAAGTTGGTATCAGGCTGAGACAAAGATGTACAATTTGAGAAACAAATGGATATGTTACCTACTTGAATCTTGCCGTTAAATGAATCAAGGACATTACTTCAAAAATAACATGAATAATGTTTAAATTTCTTTGAGTAATTACTTTGAAAACAGTATGCTTGATTCTTAAATGGCAGTAATAGAATCGTGTGTGTGTGTGTGTGTGTGTGTGTGTGTGTGTGTGTGTGTCTTATATGCATTAGTACTTCTGAGGGATTGTTTTGTGAAGTTTAAACATTTCCTATAATTTCCTTTTCTAGACTTTCATCCCCATCTTTTTTCCACAAAATATTCAACTAAGTCAAAGATAAAAAGTTATTTTTTTTATAAACTACATCCTTTGTTAGACTGTGATACATATATATATGTATATATATAGTGTATATATATATATATACTACAACAATTCTCAAAACTTATCAAAATCTATAATAAAAAGACCTTTGTAATATATTGAATCAGTCATCTGGAATTAATCAGCTATTATAATCCTCTCTAATATTATAGTATAAAAAATATCCTGTAGCTTCTGTACTGGACTCTCCACGCATCCTGCAGAACTTGTACAAAATAAGAATGAATGTAATTATCTGTGATAAGAGGTTGCAGTTTCTATAAGATGGTTATGAATCTGCAACAAATTGCAGGTTCTTATGGTAATTGGGTCCCTTTTGGCTTCACATGTCATGCATGTGTCTATGTACCTGTTTCGGACTACATATGTGGCACAGGAGGGCCTTGTTGGCCATCAAGGGGAGGAGAGGCCCCAGTAAAGGGGAATGTCAAGGTGGGAATACGGGAGTGGGCGGGCGGGTGGGTGGGAGGTGGAATTCCCTCTTAGAGATGGGGGGAGGGAGAAGGGATAGGTGGTCTCCAAAGAGGAGACCTAGAAAGGGGGAAACATTGGAAATGTAAATAAAGTATCAAAAAAAAAAAAAGATTAGTGTCATTTATTTATATTTGCTTTGCTTAAAATGGGGACGAAGGAACCAAACTGTCTCCTTGTATTATCTTGTAAGGACTTCTGTAAAAGGATCAAAGGTCTGTGCTTACTGAAGCATTGATAGACATTGAACAAGCCTCCCATAGTGGAGGCTTCAGCATCCCTTTCACGATGAATGCCCCAATCATCTTCAGTCAGTACGATGTTATTTAATGCTGTAACAAAATTACCAAGGTGACTTACACAAGAGAACATTTCATTGGAGTTCATTGTTTGAGTGGGTTAAAGTCCAATACAATTATGGCAGGGAGCTTGGAAGCTGGCAGGCAGGCAGGCAGGCAGACAGACAGAGCACTGAAGCAGCAGCAGAGAGCTCACATCTTATCCACAAGCATGAGTCAGAGAAATAGAGTGGGCTTTTGAAACCTCAAAGCACACCCCTACTTAGCCAGTCTAACAAGGTCGCATTTCCTCAATGTGTCCAAGCCCCATCACGTGGAGACAAAGGATTCAAGTCTATGAGCCTTTGCGTACCACTCTCATCCAAAGTCTGTAGTCACTATTGGCTTTGCATAGTGTTATGCCACTCCTGCTTCATCATTAATGCTTAATGAGATACTTCATTAAATAAATAGCAAAGGCTCTAGGTCACATTTAACCATTCATTCCACTTCATCAGACACAAATGACACTTGTATGAATATGTTAAACGTTCAATGACTTCATTATATTTAATTATTGAAACAATCCAAAATAGTTGAACACAGGATTCAATTTTAATTGAAACTGGCCCAGCGAGTTTAGAAGGTCTAAAATTTATTACTGTCTCTTATTAACAAAGACCCTGTCAACTTTATGAGTCAAAGTTAGAAAAATAAAAGAAAATGAAGGCAAACGATACTTTCCCCCTCTGATCAGCCAGTGAACAGATAATTAGAAAGATGAAAATATGAAGTATAAAATAAGTCGCTGATGTCTCATTTGTAAAAAATATGTTTATTTTTAATTTTGTATATGAGTGGTTTGCCAGAACAATCTTAAAGGCACCATGTTCAGATCTGGTTCCTACAGAAGTTAGAAGAGGGCATTGGATTTCTTTAAAGTGCAATTACAAACAGTTGTGTGCCACCATGGTGGCTCTAGGGATTGGACCAAGATCCTCTGCAAGAACACCAAGTGTTCTCAATGACTGAAAAAGTGCCCAGGACTGATACCTGTATTTAAGAATGATAGCTTGTATTTAAGTACGATAGCTCTTTGTATTCAAGGTACACTTTAAAAAGCTAATTAAGCCATATAACTTTTGTTTCATAATTTTGTGACAGAAACATAAGTGAAAACTAAAGTAGTTAATGTTCCTTCTAACCACATGAGAAACACAGACCCAACAGTTATCATCCAATGATCATTTGGTACAAGTATAAAATTGTATTGATTCCTCATTGTTAAATGAACAAATAATCTCCCGAGAATGGATTCCCACAGGCTATATGGGTCATTCCCTTAGAGAAAAAAGGCACTTTTCTATAGATATCATTAACATACCTGACAACCAGCTGAAAATATGACTCATAGAACCAAGCCTGTGGAAGAGTATTTTGCTTCTTTCCTTTTGTGTGAATGTCATTTATTTTTGTTAATAGTTGTAATTCTCTGCTACTTCTATAGATGATAAATAATCAAACAAAAATAAGTGCTTCAGCAAAGGCAGTAGCCATTTGCATTTTATGAAAAAGCAAAATATACCAATACAACACATCAAGAGGAAAGGAAAAAATTGTCATTCAGTAATGTCTATTCTTTTTTAATTAATTATAAGATTTATTTACATCACAAATGTTGACCTTCCTTTCTGTCTCCTTCCCTCCCAGTGTTCTTCAACCCATTCCCTTCCCCTTTGCCTCTGAGAGGATGCTCACCCCCACCCCAGATATTATCCCATCCTGGGGCATCAAGTCTCTACTGGATTAGACATATCCTCTACCACTGTGGCCAGACAAGACAGCCCTGTGTTACACATGTGGGGCCTTGAAGTCCCCCATATATGCTCTTTAGTTGGTCTTCCTATGAGGTTGCCATTCCATTCAGTTCCATTCGTTTTTCCCCTACGTCTTCCATAGGGATCCTGACCTCTGTGCAATGCTAGAGGCTCTCAGAGGACAGCCATGTTAGGCTCCTGTCTACAGACACGACATAGCATTAGTAATAGTAACAGGGTTTGGTGCCCACCCAAAGGATCTATCCCAAATTGGGCTGGTCAATGGTTAGCCATTTCTTCAGTCTCTGTTTCATTTTTGTCCCTGCATTTCTTTTAGACATGAGCAATTTTGGAGTAATATCTATTCTTAACTGCTCCTGATTCCTGCTGTACTAGAAATTTTAAGCTTTTCAGTGATATGGCAAAATATGTCAGATGAACAACTTTTAAGGGAGGGAAGATTTATATTGACTACAGGATGAGATGTCTCAGCTTCTGATTGCCTGGTTCCATTTAAGCTAATGATAACTCATAATCCTCATTGTCAAGATGATCTATGTTACTCTACCACCAACACAAGGATGTGCACATGTGCACGCACACACACACACACACACACACACACACACACACACACATACACACAAATTCACTGGAGGACCAATGGAGTTATAGATGTGAGCTATTATTTGTCTTGTCTGGGTTTACTTTATTTTTAAATTCATACCTTCACACTGATGGAAAAAGCACTTTATTCATTGACATATCTCTATGTCACCAAAGTTCATGTGTTTTTACTAAACCAATTTACATATTTAAGTATGCTTCTAAGGCTTCTACAGAAAGTCTTTAGTGTTTTCACTAATGAAAAAGTAGGAGAGAAGAGTAATTCTGCAATTTTTCATAGTTCACATTAAGGAAACTCAAACTTTTAAAAGTATTAATTGTTATTTTGAGTATGATAAAATACATTTTGATTATATTCATCCACAATTTTTCCTTAATCCATGCCCCTTAACCTCCCCACACACTCATTTTTTTTGGCTACTTTAAAAACAATGATATTTGTTCCACTATGTTCATAGCAGCTGTATGCATAACAGCTAGAAACTGGGAGCAACCTAGATGTCCTTCAACCAAAGACTGGATAAAGACAATATGGTACATTTACACAATCTAGTATTAATCAGCTACTAAAAATGATATCATGAAATTTGCAGGCAAATGGATGGAACTAGATAATATCATCTGAGTGAGGCAACCCAAACCCAGAAATACAAACATGGTAGGAACCTAGCATAACTGTCATCTGTGAGGCTTCACGCAGAAATTGATGAAAACAGATGCAGAGATCCACAGACAAACATTAGATGGTGCTTGGGTGAGTGCTGTGGAAGAGGAGGAGGAAGGATTTAAGAATCCAGATGGGTCAAGAACACCAGAAGAAAACCTAATCTAGGTCCATAGTGGCTCACAAAGAGTCAACCATAAAACATGCAAATCCTGACTTGGAACTTCTGTAATATGTAACAGTTGTGCAGTTAGATCTTCATGTGGGAACTTCATGTGGTACTCTTAAGAATAAGAGCCAGGGTTGTTTATGATTCTGTTGCCTGCCTTTGTATCCCTTTGTCCTAACTGAGCCATTTTATCTAGGTTCTTTAGGAGAAAATGCTCCTACTCTTAATGAAACTTGATATACCAAGGGTGGTTGATATTCATGGGAGGCCTCCCCTTTTCTGAGAAGACAAGGAGGAGGGCAGATGGAGGGAGGGTAGTGAGATGGAGGGACTGGGAGGAGAAGAGGGAGAGAAGCTGTGATTGGGATGGAAAATAAATAAAAAAAGCCATTAAAAATTAATTTTTGAAAAATTTAAAAATCTCAGCTGTAAAAAAAAAACAACAAACAAAAAGACAAAATTCACCCCTCAAAACAAACAAACAAGCACACAAAAAACAAGCAGGCAAACAAACAAATGACAAACAAACAAACAAACAAAATATAAATTCCTTAAAGACCTATCCATCATGGACAAATGTTCTTGAATGTGGGGTCTTACAGTAGAAAAAGTTTGATTTACCCACTTTTGGAGAAGAAAACTGGTTCTCTGATTTTCTGTAGTTAAGAATTTTCAATAACCCATATCTTAAAGTAGGATTTTATATCCAACTCTACTTTCCATACTAGCATTTGATATTGGATTTGTATGTGCTTTCTCTCTCTGTGTTTCTCTCTCTCTCTCTCTCTCTCTCTCTCTCTCTCTCTTGCTCTCTTGCTCTCTCGCTCTCTCGTTCTCTCGCTCTCTCGCTCTCACCACACACACACACACACACACACACATGCACACACACACATGCACACACACACACCCTGTTTCTTTTGAAAAAACATGCGTGTTAAAGAACCATTTAAAGGAAAGGAGAGAAACTTGGTTCAGCCCTTCTCCCTTTGCTGAGAAATGAATACTACTCTGCTGGACAACTATATGTTTTTCCTTTTGAATCTTTCCTTCTTGTCACCAAAGAGATAACGTGTTTGTCAGCCTAGAAAATATGTTAGCAGTGAAATGTGAAGACTGACTTGGGTAGCAGCTGGCTTTCTTCTGTGGATATTGAAGCCTGTGGTGAGTTAGATTTAGGTGCACCACCTTGTGATGAGAAAATGCCACTACCCTTACAGGCAACGCCATCAGGGATGGCCTGTTTAGCTGGAGAATTTATGAGTTCTCAGCATCACCTGGCTCATTGTCCAGGCAGGACATATAATTCGGCATGGTCATTTTTGAGAAGTCCTGCTTTTCACAGACCATTTAATAGTTATCTATGAGAATTATATATCATAAAGAGTAAAGTATATAGTTGAAACATGTAAATTATAGTGTATTAAAAATTTGACACATTGTAAAGACACATAAAATTCTTTCATTACTTTTCCAAAATAATCAGCATAAAAAAAATCACAAGTAAATGAGTCTCCCTTTGCCTCCATTTATTTGTCTTTTAAATAGACTATCAGAAGGAGTGGTCATCAGAGAAATAAGTAGGAAGTTTTTTGTTTTTTTGTTTTTTTTGGTTTCATTCAGGGAAAAGAAATGGAGATGACATCAGAGAAACATATGCATATGTGTAATTTTCTGTATGCCAAAATGTAGAGAGGAATTATTCTAATGTGCAGTGTAAAAGAAGCAGAAACTGGGGTTAGTGATATTTAAAATCAAGGAAAAGTGAAGGGCTGAGCATGAATGTCACTGTATTCTCCACGGTGACCGTAATTTAAAACAAATGAAATCAGCTCATACAAAGCAAGGGATTTGCAAGAAGAAAGTCATTTCCACTGATTGTCCTGATTTAAACTTTACAAGGAACTCTTCTTTTAATCTTTTTAAAAAGATAGTCTATTGTGTAAAATGTTTAAATGCATTCTGCAGTATAATTGGTGCTCAAAGAGTCACACTTGTTAAGACAATACTAAAGATCAATAAATGTGCTCTGCCTTCATATGTCTCTGATGCGTCTTCATTCCTCCACTACTACCTCCAATTGTTAATTGTTAATAAGTAACTTTTTCAATATGACCTGCCCTAATGTGTCAGGTGTATGCTAGTTGACAATTATTCATGAGTAAATGGTAATATAAACTTCAATATTTAGAAAAGCACAGTAGAAATGGCTTTGCTTTTATTTATACTCCTTTAGTTGAAAGATGGATAGATGACTTAACACAGTTACTGTAGCAATTCAATGTGCAAAATAGTATAGGACATGACCAAAACAAAGAAGAAATGAGAGCTGGGATTGTTTTTTTCTATTAAAATAATAATTTCCTGGCTGTATGAGGGCTTTAACTTTTCTGTTCTACACATTAAAATATTTAAGAAATAAATTTGATAGTGAGTTTATAAAATTGATATTGCTGATAGTTTATTTATGGTTTTAAAACATATATGTGTGTGTGTATATGACTATGAACCAAATGCCTGTCTAGGGTTACCTGAGGCCGGAATTGTTGTCATAGGCCATGAAAGTGGAAATAAAGATAGTTGTGAGTTACCATGTAGATGCTGAAAATAAAACGTAGATCTTCTGCAAGAGCAGCAATTGCTTTTAGCCACTGAGTCATCTATTCTGACAGAGAAATTAATTTTTATATTTACATTAAGTCATATAATAAATATATAAATATACCTAAATAGTAACATAATATTGATTCATAGTTTGTGATTAGCCACAAAGCTTCCTTGATTAAATCTATGAAGACAAACATGTGCATTTACACTTTTCAACATACATAGTTTTTCACAGACAAACGTAGCTCATATCATTACATTGAAATTACATCCAATCTAATTTGTATCATATTCTACTGAAGATTCTTCAAGCACAATAAATCTAGCCTCATATGAGAATTAAGTCCAGCAATATTACTCAATTTTTCCATCTTAAACCCATTTCCTAAACTAAATTTTTCTGAACCATTTTCTCTTTAAGTACAAAACTTTAGAGAAATCTCTGAATTTTCATCACCTCCAACCCAACTGCAGTCATCTTCTTAATTCACTTGAAGAAGAATTCGTGGATTCTCCCACTCTCCTTATCAAATATGTATATGTACCTAATTTGCTATTTTTAAGCATCTGTGAACTGTTGTGCTTAATAGGCGACCTATGTTGTATCAGAAAGTGTTTTCACTACTCATAAAATAAAAAGCCACTCCTTATTATAATTTAATGCACTTGACAAGGTATTTTTTATATTGATTATTTTTATATTGTTTAATTTTCCCTTGTCATATAAAATATATGAGGTAGGGTTTGATTCATATGCTGAGTATAAGATAGTTCATATGCAAAGCTATATATGTGTATAAGTGTATGCATTTGTATGTGTATATGAATATGTATATGTGTATGTGTATATGTATAAACACACACAAAGATGTTTCAACTAGGGAGGGTGATTAATGTACAATACTCACAAATCTTCCCTATAGGGTTATAGTTCCATGAGAAATTGATCTGTTTTCTTTCTTTAGGAAAGAAGACAGAGAGGTGATGTAAACGATGGTGTAACCTTTACATCCTTGACTTTTAGGGAAGATTCAAATTTAAAATACCTTTTCATAATAAAATGCTTATTGAAAGAAGTAAAGTCTGGACATAGTAAAGAAGGAAGATGTCAGTTCAAACGTAGACTCTGAGTTTTCAGTTCATCCTTTTTATGGGTTTGCTGATATGAGGTCTCACAGTGGATGTATCTGCATATCAGACACATTGTGCAGACATCTGGAGAGCGTAGCTTCCACCTTAATGGGTGAAGGAAGCACTTAGATGTGAACATCATGCCAGGGTTCACTAGCTGTCTTGGGTAATAAGCAGTAGGTTCCGAGACACCCAATGAGTCTCCAAGCCTTGCACAGTACTAAGTACTTTGTGCTGTTTCCAAATGAACTTATATACCTACAATAGGGTCTCTTTAATGAATTACACACTGTAAAAACTGTGTTGCTACGTGAAGCAGTTATAACAGCATATTGTTACCGTGGTTGTTTGAACATAATCTCTGTATCTGTCACAATATATTTTACATTTAACTTTAAGATCAAAGGATTTTTTTTCAGTTTTTCTTGTTGTTTTTGTCAGGGAGGCTGTTAGGACTGGATTTCTGCAGCCCAGGAACCTTTAAGTTCACAGCAGTCGACCTGTATTGGTCTTCACATGTCAGACAGCAAGTATAGGCCACAAGGCTTGGATCTTCTTTGACATAGCTGGTTACCAAACAACATTACTGCCTATTTTGAGATTACACATATATTCATTTTATTTTTTGAGATTATAACATAATTATGTAATTTCTCCCTTCCTTTTCCTACCTCTAATATTCTTGTATACTGCCGTTATCTTTCAAATTTCTGGTTACTTTATTAATTGTTGCTATATATGTACATACATATATAAGTAAATATGTGAATATCCATATATATTTATCAATACGTAGCTTGAACATAGTCATTACATGTTGTATAAATTACCTAATCCTGACCTATGTTCCCATCCTGCCTTTAGCATGTAGTTCCCAGAAAAAATACACACAATTTTTATAGTTACAATAATCCTTAAATGGCACAAAAGCTGGGCACATAGCTATCCTCTATGCTGTTACTATCTACTTTCATATCGATAACTCCAATTTATTACTTACTGTTTCATCTGGGCTGCTCTTAACTTCAATTTCCAGGCCTTGTGGCCATGTTTTCTTGATTCCTAACTCGTGGGGGTTTCTCTTTTCTCCTCCTGTACCTCCTGGTTCTTCTCTGACCCAAAGCCTGGCAAAACTAAACTCTACTTGTGTCTCTTCTGTCCAGCTATTAGTTGTTAGCATCTCTATTTATCATTCAGAAATAACGTGAGGGCAGGGTCACGTGGGGCTAAGTGCAGACTCCAGGTCCTGGGAGCTCACACTTAGAATTATAACATGAGAAATATATAATTGCTTAAATAATAAAATGTAAATATTTAATTTTTAACATCAAGGTTTAATATTTTGGATGAGATAACGAATTGGTGTGCTCTTACCCAGGGGAGATTTTTTCTCCTGCTCTCAGCATTCCTTACTGGAAAAGAATCTAGAGCACAATCTATGTAATGTGATGACAGTCTATCTGATCTCGAAAGTCCCTAACAATTGTCTGATGAGTTGTTGAGTTCTTAGGGTAGAAAGTAGGACAAAGAATGATTCCTATCCCAATGGGAGGAATGAGGTGAATATAGATGTACCATGGTACTCAGAATGATGCACAATCTACAATGCACTCATTGTTTGGGGAGTTTTCCATTTCTTCTTTTAATCTTTATTGAGGAAGACAGCTGAAAATATATAAAGCAAAATAAGATATCTCCACTCATGTAAGGATATGTTAGTCTTCCTATAGAAGCAGAGACCACCTTTAACCCCTTTGAATCTTACCTGTACTTAATGACAGCATTGTTTTTTTAAAAAAACAATCAGTTATTTTGTAATATTAAATGATTATTTCTTGTATAGTTTCCATGTCTAAACAGACAATAGCTATCTGGGAAGCTTCTCTAAGTCATGAAATGAGCCAAATAAGATCTTGTTCTAATTTTAAGCACATTCCACTCTTTATAATAATATCCTGAACAGTATCTGTATGCTGGAAATTGTCCCATAAGGACTTCTTAATTTCAAAATGCTTTATTATATGTGGCCCTAATCCTGGGGAAGACTGACAACACACGACACTAATTACCTTACCCCTTGGCATAATTTTCCATGAGATTTTGTCACTGATAGACTAATTTTCTCCTATGTTTTCCCACTTTCCCAAATCACAGATTGATTCCTATTAAGTGAATTAAGTCTTTAAGCCCTAAGGAGAGCAAGTGCTACGGTTAAAGTAGAATCAAATACACATGAAGGCCAAAGGTTAACAGATTATGTCTTCTTAAAAATCCTGACAGTATTTCTCAGCAGAATTTGAATTACGGAAAAAGCTCTCCTGAAAATCTGGATAAAGGATGGAGAAGGATCAAATAGAGAGTAAAAGAAGAATCAGCAAGGAATTTTCTTAGAACTAGGATGTGTGAGGTTGGAGTTTATTTGTGTAGGAGTGGGGCAAGACTCCTAAACTAGTGATGTCCTGGGACAATCTGACCTTTGTCTATGTTTGTTATGGATAAAGCACATGGAGTATGATGGCAGGAGTCAATTACTTCAGTTACATTTTCTTCTGTCCAGTGATTACACCTGAAAAAATCATCTCTTTCTGAGACACACACAGATGCACACAGACATACACACTCACAGACACGCACAGGTAGGAGAAAGAGAAATGTAGCCTAGTATTACAAAACTCTGGAAGGGTAGTTAATTTTCATTAACATCAAAATGGCATTTGTTTATGATGTATTCTAAAATATTTTTTAATTATTGCTTCATAAAATAAATTCAGAAATAAAACCGCATATAAATGACACCATATGTGTGTGTGTGTGTGTGTGTGTGTGTATTCACATAATTCAGAATGATCTAACATAGATACACATTTAACCCATAGGTTAAGTCCATTGATATTTTTACCATTATTCTACCTTTTTTATGTTCAAAAATAATTTTATTTTCCTTCTGACTCACATCACAGTTACTCATAGTTCTAATTTAGGTTACTATAAAACGTCTGTCTTATTTTGCATACCATGATTTTTTTCAGTCTGTTTCTGAGAACTGAACAACTTGACAAATTGGTGTTACATATAGATGTATGTTAGTATCATATGTGAATGTCACATAGAATAATGATACAAGAAATGCTCACCAGCTTTGAGAACTTGTACATGAAGTGTTCAATTTTAATTTGTTTTTATTTATACCTATCAATTAAAGTACATTTATATTTCTTTTATTTCCTATCTATTGTGAATAGATTGGCAACAAAAAAGCTGAGTAAATATCCCTACAGGACATCAAGTTCCTTGGGCATATCACTGAGTATGATAACCAGGAAATATTAGATCCATTTTAAGATTTTTGAGAGTGTGTTACTTTGAGTATCATAATGACTACTGTAATTTTGAACCCCATCAATCTCCAATCCTTGCCAGCATTTCTGAGTTGTTTTGTTGATCTTAGCCATTCTGACTGTGTAAGATGAAATAGTACATACTGTTAATCTGTGTTTCCCTTATTGCTAGGAATATTAAATATTTCTCCAGTCACTTTTTATGTACTTTGTTGATAAGTCCTTGTTCAGAGTCTGTTGTGCTTTGAAAGACAAGTCCCCATAGTTGTATATATATGAATGATTGATTCCCAGTGGGTGGAACTGTTGGGGAAGGATTGGATACTGGCCTTATTGAAGGTGGTACATCACTGTGAGTGGGCTTTGAGGTTTTGAAAGCCCTTTCCATTCTTGTCTCTGTCTCTGTCTCCATCTCTTTGTCTCTCTCTGTCTCTGTTTCTCTTGTTCCCTTTGTTAATTAGCTTACAAAATTGCAGGTTTCCATGTTGCATTTTCATGTGCAAGACATTTTGGTTGACTCTGCCCAGCTAACCTGCCTCCTGCTTGTGGATCAGGTTGAATCTCAGGGTTGTTTTGATTTGCATTTCCCTGATGACTAAGGATGTTGAACATTTCTTTAGGTGCTTCTAGGCCATTTGATGTTCCTTAGTTGAGAATCCTCTGTTTAGCTCTGTTCCCCATTTTTTAATAGGGTTATTTGATTTTCTGGAGTCTAACTTCTTGAGTTCTTTGTATATATTAGATATTAGCCCTCTATCAGATATAGGATTGGTAAAGATCTTTTCCCAGTTTGGTGGTTGCCATTTTGTCCTATTATTCTTAGGTTTGATTTTTTTTTCATTACGTCCCACATTTCCTGGATGTTTTATGTTAGGAACTTTTTACACTTTGTGTTTTCTTTGAACAATGTATCAATACCTTCTATGGTATCTTCTATGCCTTATATTTTCTCTTCAATCTCTTGTATTCTGTTGGTGAGGCTTTCTCCTGATCTCCTTCCTAGGTTTTCCATCTCCAGGGATGCCTCCATTTGTGTCTTCTATGTTGTTTCTATTTCCACTTTTTCGGTCATCTACCATTTTGTCCAATTCCTTCACCTGTTTGCCTGTGTTTTCTTGTGTTTCTTTAAGGGTATTATTTAGATCCTCTTTAAAGATCTCTATAATCTTCATGAGATTGGATTTTAGATCAGAAAATTTTTCTTCATTATTTATTTCTCTTCATGTTATTTATCCAGGTCTTGATGTGGTAGGAGAACTGGGTTCTGATGGTACCATATTACATTGGCTTCTCTTGCTTACATTCTTGTGCTTGCCTTTCACCCTCTGGCTATCTCTGATATTAAGTGGCCTGTATGTCTCAAATAGGAGCAGGCCTCCTTAGAGGCAGATGGAGTTGTGTGACCTCGGTTATAGCAGGCCTCCTATGATGTAAGCAGGGACGTCTCTGGTTAAAACAGGCCTCCTGTGTCCCTAGTTAGGTCAGACATCCTGGGAGATAGGCAGTTCTGTGGGGTCAGGAAATACGGACCTGCTGGAAAGGATGTGGAGAAAGATGAATACTGGTTTATTGCTGGTGGGAGCCAGAGGGAGGAACCTGAGTAGGAGAGGGACAAGGAAGGGGGCAGGATCATATATGGCAGGGAGAGAGGAGAGAAGACTAGAGGACCAGGAGAATGAATGGACATATGCAGCTGCCTGGATGGGGGTGAAGAACCCCTAGAAAGTCCCAGAGACCTGGGATGTGAGAGGTACCCAGGACTCAATGTGAGTGACCTAAGCCAAAATGCCAAACACTGGGGAGATGGAAGCTGAACAGTCTACCTCCAGTAGTTAGACAAACCCCCAGTTGGGAATGAAGACACCAACCTACCTTCAAAATTTTTGGTCCAGAAATTTTGTGTCTGAAAAAAATGCAGGAACAAAATTAGAGCAGAGACTGAAGAAACAGTCAACCAATGACTGGTCCAACTTGGAATCCATCCCATGGGAGAGCACCAAACCCTGATACTATTGCTGATGGTATGTTGTGCTTGCAGATGGAAGTCTAGCATGGCTGTCCTCTGAGAATCTCTACCAGCAGCTGACTGAGACAGATGAAGATACTTACAGACAACCATTGGACTGAGGTCAAGGATTCCTATGGAAAAGTTAGGGGAAGGATTGAAGGAACTGAAGGGGATGGAAAACAAATAGTGCCAACTAACCTGGATCCCTGGAAGCTCCCAGAGACTAAGCTGCCAATAAAAGAGTATATACAGACTTGTCTGAGGATCCCGGGACATATTCAGCAGAGGAATGACTGCTTTGTTTTGCCCCAGTGGGAGAGAATGTACCTAGTCCTGTAGAGAATTGATGCCCCAGAGAGGAGGATGCCCTGGGTGGGCAGGCTCTTAGAGGTGAAGGAGAGTGGGAATAGGATAGGGAACCTTAGGAGGGGGTACATTTGTGTTGTAAATAAATAAAATAATTAATAAAATAAAAAAGAATACCATAAGCAGGGCATAGTGGGCCATCCTAGATGGAGCTTGGAACACAGTATTGCTGAGTAAAATGTGGATTCTAGCAGACCAGTTTAAGATATTTCTGATCATAACAATATTGGCAACTGAGCTAAAAAAACATTGTTGATATATTTTGATAAAATATGTGGTTACTCTTTTTCCTTAGTTCTAAGACTCTGGTAGAGAGTAAAATGAAGATGTTTGGTTTGGGCAGGAGATATGTTTAGATTGTCTAATATTTACTGTGGGGCATGGTTATTAGCAATCACAAAAGAAAATTCCAAAATCACAAAAGACAAAAAAGTAATCCAGATAATTTAATGATGGAGCCAAATATTAGTGCCCAAATAAATTAGGAACTTTAGATTCCTAGAGAGGGAACAAAAAGTTAAGCTTATTCAAATGTAACACAGGAAGGAGGGAGTCAAAAAAGATGCAGGATTAAGTGGTTAAGGAAAGTCACTGAGGGCAGACATGGGACAGCATATGGAATTGTGGAGTGGCCATTGTGTGAAGCTGTGAAAGTGGATCATGGGATGTACTGGAGATCCCAGGATAGTGGGAATTTCAGATTTATATACTATCTAACGGAAGGGCTGAAGTTAGCAAGAGGATCCAGCCTCAAAATGAGAAGTGTTTTAAAGACAGAATCTCTAAGGGAAGAGCCAACTAAGCCCTACTGTATCAGACAGAATACTACAGTATTTGTAGATTGCTGCTGGGTTTAAGTGTTATTTTGATACAGTTTGCTCACTGTGATCCTATTCCTCTCTTTTGTAATGGATATGTGCCATTGTATGTTGAAAATATGGGATTTTTTGTTATAACTTTTTTCTGGGAATTATAATTAAGAAATACCTTTGATTCTCAAAAGAGACTTTAGAGTTTGGCTTGTAAATTGTGATGAGATTGTGAAAGACTATGTAGACTATTGATGTCCAAATAATTACCTTTTGTATTACAATATGGCCACAGTATATAGAGATAAGAGTGTGTCATGTTGTGGTTTGAATGAGAATGCATCCAATAGGTTTATAAATTAGAATGTTTGATCCTTAGTTGATGGAACGGTTTGGTAATGATTAGGCGGTATGTTCTTATTGGAGGAAGTGTGTCACTGCAGGTGGGCATTGAGATTTCAAAAGCAAATTCTATTCTCAGTCTCTCTCTATCTCTCTGTCTCTGTCTCTCTCTCTTCCATATTTGTTGATAGACATACAAGCTTTCAGCTGCTTCTCCAGCACCATGTATGCCGCCCTGCTGCCACTCTCCTATAAATGATAACCATGCACTCACCGTCTGATACTATAAGACACCAGCAAATTGTTTCTTCTATATTTTTTCTTGGTCAAGGTGTCAAAGCGATCTGACAAGTACAGTTCTAACACCAAGTTCACTTTCTGCCACAGCACAATACACATAGATTTATCTCTGCAGGGGATTGAGCTAGCATTTTTAAAAGAAGCTGAAAAAAGCTCTAAAGCCTACCCCAGGTCTTTGCATAGTGCCACTGTCTTTATAAGCCAAGAAGAACAAACATAGAAAATGTTAACATAAAACTAAAAATGTAGTTGAGAGTACAGTGAGATAACTGCTCCTACTGAAATTTCACCCTCAGTAAAAGAGAATAAACTTCCAAAGAGCTTTTTTAAATGCTGAAAATTTCATCTTAGAATTATAATGTATGAAACAAAAATCAAACTTCTGTGCCTATATGTTTTAGAATTACTTAAATTATTCCTTTTGTAAATGTTAAATAAAATTCTCTCACCTATGAAAATCCAGAAAGGCATGTGGAGGTCAAGAGTGTAAAGGATCATGTTAGCCTCGTGGAAAACAGCAACGTGGGAAGAAGCAACGATTATTCATATCTACAATGTTTTCAGCCAGAGGATTCCTTTAGAAAGATGTTTATTTGTGGTTTTAAGATGTCACCACTGTAGCAAAACATATAAAGTTTATCCTATTTTATATAAAAGGACTAATGTTCTTGCAAAATGAGTCCTATGGATGATCACAAAGAGAATAGTAGAGCTCAGATCTCAACAGGGCTTTCTCATGCTGAGACTTTAAACACTGTGCCAGGCTTTCTCACTTAAACAATACTTTACATCAGGAACTCAATTACTTGCAAAGCAATAAATTCACCAACAGGAAATTATGGTTACCTTCTCCATAATTAAGCTATACTTTCTTCAGATCCTCTATTAATCAGGGCAGCCCTCATTTGCAGAGATAAAATATTTTGATTCCTCTACCGTACATGATTTTGTTTATAGCTTAAGATTCAATATATTAATTTCTTTTTTCATTTTATTGCCATCTATAAATAAGGCCCTACAGATCTAAGGGCAACAATAGCTAGAAATGTAGTTAATATTCTCCATATGGATGTCAACTCATTACTCTTCTTGTCAGCATTGGATTAAACACCAAAGAAATGCATTATTTATAGCCGAAGGGAAAATGCTGTATGGCTGTAACTTGTAGAAATGTTTCTATTAACCAGCTAGTTGCTCTGTTGGATAATACTGTATTTAAACTCGACACCATCCCGCCTCCCCTGACTTTCACACAAACATTTATCTTAAGATAATGAGGTCCCATAAAACAAAAGCGACTATTTTTATCAAGGACTTTCTGTGCGCTTTACAACATAGTGATAGGTTTAACAAAGTGGGATTGGCGTTCATTCAGAGAATATTGAGTGAAAATCTTGTTTTACTGTCTTCTCAGTTATGTGTAATTTTTAAATGCACTTGATGTGTTACTCTTCAAACACATAAATTAGCAATAAATTCACTTCATACTAATCTTACCAGTTAATTCAAATTATATATGACCCAAGTATTAGTGAAATAACTACTATTTAATAATCAGTGACACCACAGATTGTCAGAATTAGGTTCAATTATAACAAATCAGTAGTTTTCATAACTTCTGAGGACTTTCCTCATGGTTAATCTCATATTGACATTGTCAGCAAGCGGTATTTTATACAACTGTCAAGGCATCCCTGATTGGTGAATTATAGATAAATTCTCATTCTCCATTGGGTATCCATCTTTCTCTCCTCCTCTTCCTCTTTGACATAAACTGAAATTATCCAAATTAACACTTTCCTGAATTTCTTTTATTCATAATATTTCCTATACTCTTAATAAAATTTTGTATCATTGCACCTTTGCATGCCTATCAATACTTCAATTTCACAAAGCTTGACCTGCATACTTATTTCCACTTGCTATGTATTTTGCTGGGAGCCAAGATAAAAACGAATTTAAAGATAAAAAAAAAATTGCTTCCAGTTTTCTTCTGCAGCCGGGGAGCTGATCCTGTGCTACAGGGCTCCATACCCAAATAGTGCCAGGAGAGAGCTGGTCTCCCAGGAGTGCTGACACACCTTCAAGCACAGGCAAGACTTCTGTCCAAATTCCTGGCCCAAGAAGGATCCTCACAGAGTCATCAGGACACAGGAACCAAGGGAAAGCTGGGGACAGGATCTTTGTGGTTTCTGTCTGCACCCCAGAGCTGACCCTGTACCACAGCTCTCCAAACCCAAATTCCTCTCAGAGAGACATGACACAGAGGCTTGCAGGAGGGACAAACTACAGTCAGAGAGAGCAAGACCAGCTAACACCAGAGATAACCAGATGTCAAAAGGCAAGGGCAAGAACATAAGCAACAGAAATCAAGGTTACCTGGCATCATCAGAACCCAGTTCTCTCAGTACAGCGAGCCCTGGATATCCCAGCACATCAGAAAAGCAAGACTCAGATTTAAAGTCACATCTCATAATCATGATAGAAAATTTTAAGAAGGACATGAATAACTCCCTTAACGAAATACAAGGGAACACAGGTAAACAGGTAAAAGCTCATAAAGAGGAAACACAATAATCCCTTAAAGAATTACAGGAAAACACAATCAAACTGGCAAAGGAAATGAACAAAACCATCCAGGATCTAAAAAGGGAAAGAGAAACAATAAAGAAATCACAAAGGAAGACAACCCTGGAGATATAAAACCTAGGAAAGAGATCAGGAGTCATAGATGCAAGCATCACCAACAGAATACAAGGGTTAAAAGAGAGAATCTCAGGTGCAGAAGATACCATAGAAAACATTGACACAACAGTCAAAGAAAATTCAAAATGCAAAAAGCTCCTAACCCAAAATATCCAGGAAATACAGGACACAATGGGAAGAAAAACCTAAGAATCATAGGTGTACAAGAGAATAAAGACTCCCAACTTAAAAGGTCAGTAAATATCTTCAACAAATTATAGAAGAAAATGTCAATAAACTAAAGAAAGAGATGAACATAAACATTGAAGACGCCTACAGAACTCCAAATAGATTGGACCAGAAAAGAAATTCCTCCCCTCACAGTCACATAATAGTCAAAACACCAAATGCACAAAACAAAGAAAGAATATTAAAAGCAGTAAGGGAAAAAGATCAAGTAACATATACAGGCAGACCTATCAGAATTAAAGCAATCTTCTCACCAGAGTATAAAAGCTAGAAGATTCTGGGAAGATCTAACACAGACCCTAAGAGAACACAAATGCCAGCCCAGACTAATACACCTAACAAAACTCTCAATTACCATAGATGGTGAAACCAAGATATTTCACGACAAAACCAAATTTACACAATATCTTTCCACAAATCCAGTCCTACAAAGGATAATAGATGGAAAATGCCAACACAAAGAGGGAAACTACACCCTAGAAAAAGAAAGAAAGTAATCTTTTTTCAACAACCCCCAAAAAAGATAGCGACACAAACATCAAAATAACATTGAAAATAACAGGAAGCAACAATCACTATTCCTTAATATCTCTTAACATCAATGGACTCAATTCCCCAATAAAAGGAAAAAGACTAACAGGCTGGATGCATAAACAAGACCCAGCATTTTTCTGCATACAGGAAATGCACCTCAGTGTTAAAGACAAACACTACCTCAGAGTAAAGGGCTGGAAAACAATTTTCCAAGCAAATGGTCCCAAGAAAGAAGTTGCAGTTGCCATTCTAATATTTGATAAAATCGACATTCAACCAAAAGTCATCAAAAAAGATAAGGTAGGACACTTCATACACATCAAAGGAAAAATCTACCAAGAAGAACTCTCAATTCTGAACATCTATGCTCCAAATGCAAGGGCACCCACAATGATAAAAGAAACTTTAGTAAAGCTCAAAGCACACATTACACCTCACACAATAATATGGGAAGACTTCAACACCCCACTCTCATCAATGGATAGATCATGGAAACACAAACTAAACAGAGACACAGTGAAACTAGCAGAAGTTATGGACCAAATGGATTTAACAGATATCTATAGAACATTTCATCCTAAATCCAAAGAATATACCTTCTTCTCAGTACCTCATGGTACCTTATCCTAAATTGATCATATAATCGGTCAAAAAATAGACCTCAACAGATATAAGAAGATTGAAATAGCCGGGCAGTGGTGGCGCACGCCTTTAATCCCAGCACTTGGGAGGCAGAGGCAGGTGGATTTCTGAGTTCGAGGCCAGCCTGGTCTACAGAGTGAGTTCCAGGACAGCCAGGGCTACACAGAGAAACCCTGTCTCGAAAAACCAAAAAAAAAAAAAAAAAAGATTGAAATAATCACATGCCTCCAATCAGATAATTATGGATTAAGGTTGGTCATCAATAGCAACAAAAACAACAGAAAACTCACATAAATATAGAAGCTGAACAATGTTCTACTCAATGATAACTTGGTAAAGGAAGAAATAAAGAAAAAATTAAAGACTTTCTAGAATTAAATGAAAATGAAGGTACAAAATACCCAAACTTATGGGACACAATGAAAGCAGTGCTAAGAGGAAAACTCATAGCTCTGAGTGCCTCCAAAAAGAAACTGAAAAGAGCATACACCAGCAGTTTAACAGCACACCTGAAATCTCTAGAACAAAAAGAAGCTAATACACCAAGATGGCAATAAATAATCAAACTCAGGGCTGAAATCAACCTAGTAGGTATAAAAAGAAATATAGAAAGAATCAACAAAACCAGGAGCTGGTTCTTTGATATAACCAACAAGATAGATAAACCTTTAGTCAAACTAACCAGAGGGCACAGAGACAGTATCCAAATTTTAAACATATCAGAAATTAAAAGGGTTATATAACAACACAAACTGAAGAAATTAAAAAAATCATCAGATCCTACTACAAAAGCCTATGCTCAACAAAATTGGAAAATCTGGATGAAATGGACAATTTTCTAGACAGATAACAAATACCAAAGTTAAGGCACAATCAAATAAACCATCTAAATACTCCCATAAACCCTAAAGAAATAGAAGCAGTCATTAAATGTCTCCCAACCAAAAAAAGTCCAGGACCAGATGGGTTTAGTGCAGAATTGTATCAGACCTTCAAAGAAGACCTAATACCAATACTCTTCAATCTATTCCACAAAATAGAAACAGAAGGAACACTACTCAATTCCTCCTATAAGGCCACAGTTACACTGATACCAAAACTTCACAAAGACCCAACAAGGAAAGAAAACTTCAGACCAATTTCCCTTATGAATATCAATGCAAAAATACTCATTAAAATTCTAGCAAACCGAATCTAAGAACACATCAATACAATCATTCACTATGAACAAGTAGGCTTCATACAAGGGATGCAGGATTGGTTCAATACCCTGAAATCAATCAATGTAATCCTCTACATAATATCAAAGAAAAAACATCATTAATTCATTAGATGCTGAAAAAGCATTTGACATAATTCAACATACTTTCATGATAAAAGTCTTGGAAAGATCAGGAATTCAAAGCCCATACCTAAACACAGTAAAAGCAATATACAGCAAACCGGTAGCCAACATCAAACTAAATGGAGAGAAATTTCAAGCAATTTCACTAAAATCAGGGACTAGACAAGGCTGCCGACTCTCTCCCTATCTATTCAATATAGTACTTCAAGTTTTAGTTAGAATAATTAGACAACAAAGGGAGGTCAAAGGGATACAAATTGGAAAGGAAGAAATCAAAATATCAGTATTCGCAGATGATATGATCATATAATTAAGTGATCCCAAAAACTCAACCAGAGAATTCCTACAATTGATAAACAACTTTAGCAGAGGGGCAGGATATAAAATTAACTCAAACAAATCAGCAGCCTTCCTATCTCAAAGGATAAACAGGCTGTTAAAGAAGTTAGGGAAATGACACTCGTCACAACAGACACAAACAATATAAAGTATCTTGGTGTGACTCTAACCAAACAAGTGAAAGATCTGTATGACAAGAACTTCGAGTCTCTGAAGAAAGAAATCGAAGAAGACCTCAGAAGATGGAAAGATCTCCCATGCTCATGGACTGACAGGATTAATATAGTAAAAATGGCCATCCTGCCAAAAGCAATCTACAGTTTCAATGCAATTCCATCAAAATTCCAACTCATTCTTCATGGAGGTAGAAGGAGCAATTCTCAAATTCATTTGGAATAACAAAAAAGTCAGGATAACAAAAACTATTCTCAAAAATTAAAGAACTTCTTGGAGAATCAGCATTCCTGACTTCAATCTGTACTACAGAGCAAGAGTGAAAAAAACTGCATGGTATTAGAACAGCAACAGGCAGATTGAACTGAAGACCCAGATATGAACTCTAAGGGTTTCTGTGTGTCTATTTCTTGGACTCATTTCCTTCTGGTTCATTGTTTTGTCCTGGATTTGTTAGTTATTATCCTACATGATAATATGCATTACATTATATTATATTATCCCTTAGAGAACTGTTTGCTTTCTAATAGGAAAGAGAAAGGGGAAAGATCCAGATAGATATGGAGATGAGAGGAAACTGTGGATCAGAGGAAGTAAAAATCATAACATGCATATAATATGTGAGAAAAAAAACTTTTCAATAAAAAATAATAATTAAAAAAAGCAAAGAAGAAATGGCTTTGCAAGATATTATTTTGGCACATATTCTTCTCACATTTTGCTTTGTCTTTTCATATGTATCTTTTACAAGTGTGAAACTTGAGTTTGTCAGTTTGTCATTCTTTCTCTGAAACATTATGTCGTTGGTATTCTGTTTTAAAGGTTATCACCAAAGACAATATCTAGACTCTCTGTACTCATATCTGTTCTGAGTTGTATAACTTTGCCTTTTATCTTCAGGCCTGTCAATCACACTTTTTGGAGTTCTGGCAAGGTATTGAAGTCTGCATCTACATTTCTTTGGTGTTTCTCTGAATGATCAGTTCCTCTACCTTAACTCTTTTTTTTTTTTTTTGATACTTTATTTACATTTCAAATGTTTTCCCCTTTCGAGGTCTCCCCTTTGGAAACCTCCTATCCCATCCCCCTCCCCCTGCCTCTATGAGGATATTCCCCCACACACCTACCCACTTCTGTCTTCCCTCCCTGGCATTCCCCTATACTGGGGCATCCAACACCCTCAAGCCCAAGGGCCTCTCCTCCCCCTGATGGCCAACAAGGCCCTCCTTTGCCACATATGTGGCCAGCACCATGGGTACCTCCATGTGTATTCTTTGATTGGTGATCCAGTCTCTGGGAGCACTGTGGGGTCAGACCAGTTGACACTGTTGCTCCCTCCATGGAGCTGCAAACTCCCTCAGCCCCTTCAATCCCTTCTCCAACTCCTCCATCCGGGACCCCATGCTCAGTCCAATGGTTGCTGTGAATTGAATCTTCGGTATTCCAAACTTTTGGGCTAATATCCACTTATCACCGAGTACATAACGTGTTTGTTCTTTTGTGACTGAGTTACCAGGATGATATTTTCAGGTTCCATCCATTTGCTTGCGAATTTCATGAAGTCATTGTTTTCAACAGCTGAGTAGTATTCCATTGTATAAATGTACCACATTTTCTGTATCCATTCCTCTGTTGAGGGAAATCTGGGTTGTTTCCAGCTTCTGGCTATTATAAATATGGCTGCTATGAACATAGTGGAGCATGTGTCCTTATTACATGTTAGAGCATCGTGAGGAGACTATTTTCTGTTCCTTGATTCCTTTCTGCCTTCGTCATGGGGCCCTTGACTGCATCTATAAGTAAGGTATCAGGGTTCCTTACTTTGCTGTTGTTTTGTCAACAGACATATGTTTTGTCCAGTATATTTATAGTCACTCAGGAAATTGGGTTGGTCTCCCTCTGATTTTGTTCTCACTCAACACCATGTTGCTTATTCTGAGTATCCAGCTTCCCACATAAACTTTAGACAGTTGGTCGCAATGTTCAACACCATGTGAGTGGACATATATTTATTTTGCATGAGTTCTAAGTTGTAACTTAAAAAAAGGATCATTTTCACAGTAAAGATATGGAATATACAATGCACTTTAAGACATTATTTACAGACACATTCCTCTACTCTTCGGCTGTCCTTGGCTTTACTACTGGTAATACTGGACAAAACACACACACACACACACACACACACACACACATACACACACACACACACACACACACAGACACACACAAAGGATCACAAAATCTCATTTCCTAATATAATATTCATGAGTCTTTAATGATATTCATAGGAATATATTTTACTAATACTTAATTAGAAAGAATTGATACCTTGTTTCTAATAGTCATATAGTTTGCTCCTTATTTAGGTAAAATGTCAATATTTAATAGTTGTATATCACTTACAGTTCAGATATATTGTCATTAGTTTGTGTGTATATATCTAGTTCATTCATTTTTGAGAAAAATCTATTTCATATTTGCTTGTCTAGGTGCCTTTGACAAGAATAAATTATCATTCCCTATATGGGTTTGTTTCTAGGTATTTTCAATAACCTTTGGTCTATGCTTATGACAATATCATACAGTAATCACTTTCTCACAAATTTGTGAGTTGGGATATACAGAAATGCCACAATATTTTAAGATGTCTTGACACATTCTGTCATTCTCATGTTCACAAAAAGACATGTATGATGTGAAGGGCATTTTGCCAAACCAATTTTCTTGCTTGGAGTGAATTGTGATTTTTCGCCACATTAAGTTTATCAGTCCATGAACACAGGATAGTTTTTCTTATCAATTCCAATCATCTTAATTTCTTTGAATGTTATCTCAATGTTTTTTGTGTGTATAACACAAATATTTCATTAAATTTATATCAAGTATTATATCAGTGTAGTGTTATTGCAAATTGAATTTTCTTAAAGGTATTTTCTTAAATTTAAATGTGTATTTATTGACTATTGTTCCTATATGGAAATATCATTTTATTATATATCACACAATATGACTCATTAATATTTTGCTTGAGATTTTTGTTCATATTTACCAGTATTCTTCTTTCATTCATAGACTGAATGCATTACATTGATTTGATTGTTACAGTTATTTTCATCCAAATAATGAACCTCAGTAAGCCATGGTCTGAAATTTCTTTCTTTTCAGGAATCAGAATATTCATATACTTTTAATCCTGCACATATTAATATGTATGAGAGCAACTTTGGAGCACAATATGAGAATTTCTTGCGTAAAAAGAATTTCCACATTTTGGACCACCTTTGTTATAAAATTTCAGCTGGCAAATGGATGGAACTATAAAAGAATATTCTAAGTGAGGTACCCCAGACCCATAAAGACAAACATTGTATATGCTTTCTTATAAGTGGATATTAGTTATAATGTGCAGAATAACCATTTTACAAACTAGAACAAAGTAACTAAGTAATGATTGCCCAAGGTGGGATGGTTGAATCTCACCAAAATGGGGAAATAGATGAGGCATTGGGGGTAGATAAATGAAGGGAACTGGGAATAGGGCAGGATGGGATTGGGAACAGAAGGGATGAAGTGAAGGGGAACAAATGGAGAGAGTACTGGGAGAGAGAGACGGACAATGGAAACTCCCAGGAAGCTAAGATTCCTTTCAATAAGGGATATGAAGTCTGAACTGGCCATTTCTTGTAACCAGGCCAGACTTATAATGGATGGATTTGGACATCAATCCAACCACAAAACCGTAGACCCACAATTTGTCTTGCCTAGAAGATGTAAAGGTGTAAAAGATAGAACAGAACTTGAGGGATGGCCTAACAGATGACTGGCCTAGCTGGAGACTCATGACATGAGAGGGAGACAAGCCCTGACACTAGTAATGCGATTTTGCTACATTTGAAGGCAGAAGCAGAGTGTAACTGTTCCTGGAAACTTCACCCAGCAACTGATTGAAACAGATGGAGAGACTCACAGACGAGATGTAAGTGGAGCTTGGGTGATCCTTGTATGCAGGTCTCCTTTTATCCTAGGAGGATTTGACCACCAACCTGAGAGAACAAAGGGAGCACAGGTGGAAAGCAGGGTTCAGATTCCTGGGATTATGGATGGAATGATCTCCAGAGAGATCACTGGAGGGAGATGAGTACATTTTATTGTTGCATGGATGTGGTAGATAAGGTCATTTTAGGGTTATAAGTGGAAAGGGCTAATTGGTCATGGCATTAGATTAGCTCTAAAACAACAGCTAATTATAATGTGAGTGGGAAGCCTGAATGGGATGTTTGTGTTGACTTATGCAGCCATATAGAGAGCTCTATACAAGGTCACTTCTTAGACAAGGCTAGCCCCCTCTGTTCAGGGATGCTCTCCTTACCAAGACATTCTCCAGACAGAGGCAGTCAGGGAAGTCCCACCTGAAAGCCATGAGATCATGGAGGGCTGCTACCTTAACTGCAAGTTTAGCCAACCCCTGTAGAAGAAGGGGAGGACAGATTGAAGGCAGCAGAGGGGACAAGGACACAACTAGAAACTAACCTGGGTCCACAGGGGCTCACTGAGACTGAACAGCCATTGGAATTGATGTGCATTTCTCTGATGACTAAGGACTTTAACTATTTCCCTAAGTGCTTCTTGACCATTCAGGATTCCTATGTTGAGAATTGTCTGTTTAGCTCTGGATCCCATTTTTAAGCTGGATTATTTTGCATATTATTTTGTATATTCTTGAATTCTTTATAAATTTTGGATACTAGCCCTCTGATATATGTTTGATGAAGATCCTTTCTGAATCTCTAGGCTGCCACTTTGTCCTATTGACAGTGTCCTTTGCCTTACCTAAGCTTTGCAATTTCATGGGTTCCTATTTATCAATTGTTAATCTTATAGCCTGAGCCATTGGTGTTCTGTTCAGGAAATTGTCTCCTGTACCAATGAGTTCAAGGCTATTTCCCTCTTGCTTTTCCATTATATTTAGTGTATTTGGTTTTTATTGAGGTCTTTGATCCACTTAGACTTCAGTTTTGTGCAGGGTAGTACATATAGGTCTATTTGCATACTTTTATATGTAGACACCCAGTTAGACAAGCACCATGTGTTAAAGATCCTTTCTATATTCCATTGTATGGTTTTGGCTTCTTTATCAAAGATCCAGTGTCCACAAGTATGTAGGTTTATTTCTGGGTCTTTGATTTGATTAGAATGATTTGATTTCTGTACCAATACCATGCAGTTTTTAATCATTACTGCTCTGTAGTACTACTTGAAGTCATGGATGCTGATTCCTCCAGAAGTTCTTTTGTTGTTCAGGTTTGTTTGGACCATGCTGGGTTTTTGTTTTTCCATATGAAGTTGAGAATTGCTCTTTCGTTTGTGTTTGTTTTTGTTTGTTTGTTTGTTTGTTTGATTGATTTTGGTTTTTCGAGACAGGGTTTCTCTGTGTAGCTCTGGCTGTCCTGGAACTCACTCTGTAGACCACGCTGGCCTCGAACTCAGAAATCCGCCTACCTCTGCCTCCTAAGTGCTGAGATTAAAGGCATGAGCCACCACTGCCCAGCTAGAGAATTGCTCTTTCAAGGTCTATAAAAATTGTGTTTGAGATTTGATGGATATTGCAATGAATCTGTAAATTTCTTTCGGTAAAATGACCATTTTCAATATCTTAATTCTACCTGTCAATGAACATGGAAGATCTTTCCATTTTCTGATATCTTCTTCAATTTCTTTCTTCAGAGATTTAAAGTTCTTGTTATATAGACCTTTCTATTGCTTAGTTAGAGTTACACCAAGATACTTTATATTATTAGTGGCGATGGTAAAAGGTTTGCCAACATTTCCCAACTTATTAGAATTAAAAGTGTATTGAAATTACTTTAATTTTAAAACTAATTTTTCTAGTTCATAAGTAGTCATGGCTATCAGTCCCTTCTCATTTATACTGGATGACATAAGATTAATGCCTTTCTCTATGCTCATTAGAGAAACCTCATCTTGCCATAGATGGAAGTTAGCACAGTCACACACAATTGAACAAAGTACAAAATGGAATTCCAGAAACGGAATGTCTGTCACACCTCTCTCATTACCTCTCTGGCAACTATGGTGAAGAGGAAACAGAAAGATTCAAAGGGACATATGTGGTAGATGACTCCAGGAAAATATCCCAGACACAACCAAACTGACAACACACATGTTCTTTCCTAGACTATGACAGCATGAACAAAACCTAGAGAAATCTATGTCAGAGAAAATCCAAGCTCTGAGATGAAGTGGGCACAAATTCTAGCTAGGAAGTTACTTGCAATTAATACCTGCTGGGAGAGTGAAATGCACTTAATGGAGAAAAGTGACACTGAGTGGCATAACTGGGACTTGAAGTATGTCGATTCCATTTTCTCACAAGCTGTCATATTGACTTTTAAAGTGTCTATACAAGTTTGCATTCCCACCAACAATGGAGGAGTGTTCTCCTTTCTCAACATTCTTACCAGCATGAGCTGTCACTTGTGTTTTTGATCTTAGCCATTTCAATACATGTATGATAGAATCTCAGAGTCATTTTGATTTGCATTTCCCTGAGAACTAATGATGTTTAACTCCTCCCCCCAGGGCTTCTCAGTGATTAGTAATGCCTCTGCTGATAATTCTTTGTTTAGATCTGCATCTTATCTTTAACTAGATTATTTGATATGTTGAAGTCTATTTGCTAGAATTCTTTATATATTTTGGAAATTAGTCCTCTGTCAAATAGTCTGTTAAAGAAAATCTTTTCCCTCGTTGTAGATTGCCATTTTGTCCTATTGACTTACAGAAGCTTTTCAGTTTCATGAGGTTGCATTAATTAATTATTGGTCTTAGTTGTTGCACTATTGGTTTTTAGAAAGTTATCAACTGTGCCAATGAGTTCAAGGTTTTTCCCACTTTCTTTTCTATCAGGTCAGTGTAACTAGTTTTATTTACTTATTGAAATTTTTTTATTTATTCATCCACTTACCAGTACACCCTCATGCAAGTTTTCCCCCAATTCTAACTTCTCTTTCTGTTTGGAGAAGGGAAAGGCCCACTCTGGGTGTCACCCCTCCACTAATACAACACACATACACACACACACACACACACACACACCAATTCACGGCTGGATGAGGTACAACCTCTTCCACTTAGGCCAGATAAGGATGTCTCTTTTTAGGACAGAGGATCCACAGGCAAGCAGGCAACAGGCCCAGGGTTAGCCCTGGATTCATTTGTTAGGGGACTCACATGAAGACGAAGCTGCACATATATTCAGGGCCTTAGGCCCAGCCTTTAGTTGATAATTCAGTGTCTAGGAGATCCAACATTGCAGGTTAGTTGATTCCATTGGTCTTCCTATGGAGTCTCTGTTCTCCTTGGGTCCCTCAGCCCTTCCTGCAACTCTTTTGTAAAATTCCCAAATTTAATATTTATAATATTAGCATAATATTATAAATATTATAAATTTTATTATTTATAATATAATATTTAATATAAATCTAATATTTAGGTGTAAGTCTCTGCATCTTTTCCATTGACTGCTGGGGGGAGGGACCTATCAGAGGAAAGTTATACTAGGCTCCTGTCTGCAATCATAGTCAAGTATTATTCATAGTGTATGGAATTGATTCTTGCTCGTGGGATGGGTCTCAATTTGGGGCAGTCATTGGTTGGCCATTCCCTCAGTCTCTGTTTTATCTATCTCTGCTCATCTTGTAGATGGGACACATTTTGCATCATAGATTTTGTGGGTGGATTGCTGTTGTTATCCCTCCTCTGGGAGTACTGCCTGGATATAGGAAGTGGCTACTTCAGGATCCATATCCCCCACTGCTAGGAATCTCAGCTAGAGTTGTCCCCATAGACCATTTTGGGCCTCTCCCCATCCCAGGTCATTGGTGTATCCTAGAGATTCCTCTGCCACTACAAATTTCCATTCTTTCTCCAATGCTATCCTTATGTATGACCCCATCCTGTCCCTATCCTCTCTTCTAACTAGTAACCTCACATATTATATCTCTTTTGCTTCCCCTTCTGAGGAAGATTCAACCACCCTCCCTTGGGCCCTCCTTGTTATTTGAATTCTTTGGGTCTGTTGATTATAGCATAGCTGCTCTGTGCTTTATAGCTAAGATCCACTTATAAGTGTGTACATACTATTGATGTCGTTTTGGATCTGTGTTACCTCACTCTGAATGATATTTTCACTTCTTTTTATTTATTTATTTATTTATTTATTTATTTATTTATTTATTTATTTATTTATTTATTTGATACTTTATATACATTTCCAATGTTTCCCCTTTTCTGACTCTCCTCTTTGGATACACCCCATCCCCTCCCCAACCCGCCTCTAGGAGGGAATTCCACC
>CM052716.1:14218420-14283184 GCA_028551405.1 Uromys caudimaculatus
ATGACTAGGGATGTTGAGCATTTCTTTAGGTGCTTCTCAGCCCTGCGAATTTCCTCAGTTGAGATATTTTCTAGTTGTATCTATTTGCCTGCAAAATTAATGATGTTAATCCTACCAATCCATAGCATGGGAGATCTTTCCATGTTCTTATATCTTCTTGAGTTTTTTTCCTCAAAAATTTAAAGTTCTTGTCAAACATATCTGACATTGCTTGGCTAAAGTTACCCCAAGATATTTTCTATAATTTCTGGCTATTGTGAAGGCTGCAGTCTCCCTGATATCTTTTTCAGACCTTTTATTGAATATAAGATATCTACTGATTTTTTTTGAGTTAATCTCACATTCAGCCACTTTGTTGAAGTGTTTATCAGTGGTATGAGTTGTTTGGTAGTATTTTTTTGGGTGTATTATATATACAATCGTATCAACTATAAGAAACAGAAATCAGATAACCTGGAGATTTATGGTGGATCCAAATATCATTGATAAACTATACATAAATACATTAAATTCCCAATGTATTCTATACTAGTAGACAGGAGACTAGCATAATCATCATCAGAGAGACTCCATACAGCAACTGATGGAAACAGATGCAGAGATCCATAATCAAATATTAGGTGGACCTCTGTGAATCCCGTATAAAGATGGAGAAGAAGGAATGTAGAATCCAGAGCTGGTAAAGGATAGTACAAGAAAATCCACAGAATCAACTAACCTGGGATCATCAGGCTCACAGAGACTGAAGTAACAATCAGGGAGACTACATGGATCTGACTTAGGCCCTCTGTATATGTTCTTTGGTTGTATAGCTTTGTCTTCTCTCAGAGCTCCTAGTAGTGTGAGTGGGGGCTGTCTTTGACTACTTTAACATTTTTTGGGAACATTTTTCTAGGTTTCCCCATCCAGTGTTAATACAAGAGGGGATGCCAATCTTATTGCAACTTGACATGCCATATTTTATTGATATCCATGGGAGGAAGATTAAATTGGCATAGAATTTGATAGGAGAGGAGGGAGGGGGAACTGCAGTTGGGATGTAATATATGAGATTATAAATTTAAAAATTGTTCTTGTGATATTAGATTTGGAAAGAATATATATTAAGATAGATATGTCAGCTATGCAATAAAGTTGACACCATTTAAATCCTAATTTCTCTTTGTGCATATAAAACACACAGTCTCAACTAATCCTATATAATCACTGTGCTTTAGTTTGTTTTTGAGTTTGCTATTTCTTGTAATGATCTTTATGTTAATGTACCACCATAATGCTCATAGGTGAATATGAGGCAATCATATTCATTTATTCGCCTGGATTTTTTTCAGAATATATAATTGAATATAAATGATTAATCTGAGTATTTTTCTTAAGTAGAATTAGAGACTTAATTAATTTCTAGATACCAATTAATTTTAAAATCCTAATGTATATTATAACTTAATTTTTCAGTTGAAAATTTTCCTATGTTTTATTTTATGTATCTGTTACATTTACAGAATATGCTGAGAAAGGAAAAATTGTGTTTTTGCGCTTCATTCATAAAATATATTAATATTAATTTTTACAATATTTAATTTTCAGTCTTATTGAGTTATCTAAATTTAAGTACTTAAACACCTTTCATTTGAGACACACTCACATAAGCACACAGACACAGACACATGTATCACTTATACATGTACGTGTATAAATACAGCAGCATTTTCTGAGTGTGATTTTTGTGATCAAAACCAAAATGAAAATGGAAGTTCCTTTCTTTCTCCTACTTGACCACATCCTCCTCCTTTTCCTTTGCCTTCTGCTCCTTTTCCTTTTCTGTATATTTTTTGCACTATTTAGCTAATTGATGTGGATACATATTATTTTTCAAGTAGAAGTTTTTGCATGATCATAAACTCAGAAGATTTATATGAGTATTGTGGACTCTATTTATTGATACATTTATTTTTATCTGAGCTATAAAACACACAAAATTTGCATGGTGATTGTAAATGTTACATTGCCTGATGTAATTATCAGCTCTGAGCCTGACTGCTGAATAAGCTCATCCTTTCTTGCTCTTTTTGAACTCTGCCTGGATGGTTCAACTTAAAATTAGATGTTCTGGCTCAAACTCCTCTCCAAGCTGGCTGATTTAAACTGACTTTTCTTGGTTTCTGACTGAATTGCTCTTCTTGGCCTCAAATTAATTCTGGCAATCTGTTCTAATCTTCTGGCTGCTGCATTTCAATCTCTGGTTCTTTCTGTCTTCATTGGTGGGTAGCTTGTTTTCTCTGCAACCTGCCTTTTTAAAACTGTCTGAGTAAAATTGTATGTGAGCCCCATGAACTAAACTACCACCAATTGAACTTCCATGAACTCAACTCTACTGCACTCCCTCTCTGTTGACTACACTTTCAAATACAGCTGTTTCCTTTTACAAAGTAACCTTGACTCAATTGTTAGGGATTTAACCTGTGTACTGAGAGTTTGTCTGTATCCCAGCAAGATCACACTGTAATCCGGGGTGTATCTGGATTATGTTGTCAGACAGCCTTGTTGAGAAATTAAAATTCCTCTACTGGTGATTAGGGTAATAGGTACAGACACACTTTATTTAATCTCTAAACAATTTACACTTTATTTATCATACTAAGAATTACTTTGAAGTATTTTTCTAATGTTATTTTTTGCTATTGTGAACCCAAACATTTCCCTAGTTACTTTTTATTTTAAACTGAAGAATTGACTGTATCATAGTGATTTATAGCAATGATTGTAGAGATTGTTTGGGCTAATAATTGATATGGGCAGACTCAATCAATTATGGTTGGTGCCATTTCTATGTAGCCTTAGGCATATATATAAACTAGGCAAACATCAACAGAAGAGCAAGCCACCACAAATCAATGGTTCTTCTTGGTTTCTGCTTGAGTTCCTGCCCTGACTTCCTTCAATAATGGATTGTTATCTGAAAGTGAAAACCAAATAAGGCCATACCTCCTCAAGTTTACTTCATCATAGCTTTTTTCACAGAAAGAGAAGAAAACTAGATAATTGTTTTCAAAAGCTCATGTAGCTAGATACACTAGCAAGAACGCTTCCTTTTATAAAGAACATGAACATAAACTTACTGTTTTTCAAGAAACTGACATTTTCCAACCTGTTTAAAATGAAGACAATGGGTTTTAGATTTGAGAAAGAAGGAAAAATATATCATTAATATGTGTATGATGAAAGGAACTAGAGGCACATAAGTTTGAACATTACCTTTAATAATTAAAACAAACTCCATGTTCATCTTAAAATTCTCAGCCAAATGTTAGCCTACTAGAACATGATTGATCATTTTAGAATTGGGTTCAGTTAAGGAAATCCATTTTTTGAATAGCATTGTACTCTACACAGTCTACTTGATTACAGGTAAAAGTGTATCCATGTAATAAGGGAGAAAAAAGAAAATAACTAAAGAAAAAGCTAGAGAATGTCATAGACTATAAAGTAATGTTAAGAGTTAAGAGAATAAGGCAGTGAAAGTGATCACTAATATATATATATGCATATATATATATAAGTATATTATACACATTATATAAATATATATGTAAATATCATGTGTAAATGTGTATTTATATAATATATATTTATATAATAGGTAATATATAAATATGTATTTACATATATGTGTAAACATATTTCTTTGCATAAAATCAAATACCAGAATTTATCAAAATACTGAATTTTACTTACATATTACATGATAGGATATGAGTCAAAATGTATATTAATTCTAAGTACCCAAATTTAGTTAGAATACATTACTTATAGTCTATGACAGAACACAATAAAGTTTTGTTCTTTAGCACATTCTTGAACTAACTTATCAAGACTTCACTGTGGTGGGAATTAATTTTTTTAAACACCTTAAATAATTCTACCCCATGGGATTCTTTTGTGCTCTAATATGACTGTAACTAAATAAAATGGAGACTGTAGATAAATATACTTCCAAGTACTAATTACATCCTAAGGGACTATTTTACATTCAGAATCACATTTGAAAGGTTTGTTTTATTCAAACAACAGGCTGGAAGGAAGATCTCTTTCTCTCTCTCTCTCTCTCTCTCTCTCTCTCTCTCTCTCTCTCTCTCACACACACACACACACACACACACACACACACACACACACACACATACACACAAACACACACCCTGAACACACACATAGATATGCATAGAGATATTTTAAATATCCATAAGATAATATATTTGTGATCTATTTGTGGGAGGCTCCAGGGAGTTTAGAGCTCTGGTGGGGTGGGGGGATGTGTGGACATCCTCATGGAGACAGGGGTTTGGGGAGGAGATACGGGATGTGGAACAGTTGGAGGGTGGAACAGGAAGGGAATAAAATCTGGAGTGTAAGAAAAATAAAAATAAATAAATAAATAATAGATAACACCCTTTTAAGAATATTCATCCAAAGAAATGTACCAGTGTTTATTGTCTATAGCACTGAAGACTCCTGCACATCCATCATAGTATCTTATTGTAATTGGACATGTAAAAGGAGTGTAAAAATTGTAGTCTTCTTTTGATAATAAATAACAAATGTATACATATTATTGCCTGATGATCTGGTATTTATGCATTTTTTAGATATAGATGTTTTCTACTTGGCATGTGGAAAATGATAAAAAAAAAAACCTCTCATCTGTAGATGTGTGAATTTTAAGCAAAAAATGAAAAAGGATATAAAGTATACATGATAGTTTAAATGTCCTGCTACTGACATATATTTGAATATTTGGTCCCAGTTGGTAGAACTGTTTGGAAGGAGGAGGACATACAGACTTAGTAGAGGAATATCAGTGAGTGCAAGCTTTGAAGTTTCAAAAGCCTGCACCAGTTTGTTCTCTTCATGATTTTGTGTAAAGATAAAAGCTCTCACCTACTATTCAAGTGACATTCCTATTTGCCTGCTGCCATGCTTCCTGCTACTTTGCTCACAGATTTTAACTATCTGAAAATATAAGCCCAGAGTTAACTCTTCTATACCTTTCTGTGATTGCAGTGTTTTATCACAGCAGAAAAAAAAAAAAAACATACCTAAGAACAAACACTTTTGAATACCTGGTCACCAACCAGTTGGTGAAAGTATTTGAGAAGGATTATTCAGTATGTCTTGAAGAAAGATGCATCACTGGAAAGATATTTTGAGTTCTTCATGCCCATACCAATTAGCTCTGTAGACCTTATGATTGTGTTGCAAGATGTAAGTTCTCAGATGCTGCTTTGATGTCATAACTGTCTGCTGGCTTCCATGTTCCCTGTTCTAATCATCATAGACTCTAGGCCACTAAAAGTATAATGCCCAAATAAGCTATTTTTCTTTAAGTTACCTTGCTCATGGTGCCTTATGACAATAATAGAAAAAAGTAACTAACACAGTGTGCTAAGTGTCAAGATTTCTTTTATTGTTTCTGTCCACTGGAAAATTCTTAGGGACTTTGGAGCCAAGAGTTGTAAATGGGGGATTCCTGATCATCATGACAATAGATATAGTTTCATTTGATATGCAGAAAACATTGTTCTATGTTAGTAAAAGCTCATCTAAATGGTTAGGAATTAGTATTGTTGATACTAACGATTTATCTAAATAGTCACCACTCTTTGGGAAAGATATGGGGCATGGTCACTTAGAGCTGAGTCCTGAGTGTGTTGCTTCACAGGCACAGCAGGGAAGACGTTTCTGATAGAGTACTACAAAGAGAACTTCAAATACTGAGAGATTCTTTATCTCCTGTCTGGAACTAAAGTCTGTATGAAGTTGCTATCTTCTATGAGTGAGGACTTTGTGATCTGAAGTGAAGGACTCCAGTCACATAGCAATAGTGCAAAGAGATTTTTTTTTTAATACTTTGTTAAGAGAGTCTCTTTATTTAGCTTTGCTGGCTTAGAACTCTTTCTGTTTCCCAACCTGGGGATACAGATTGGGAAACATAATTTTCAACTTCTTCATTCTAAACAGAATATAGGTGTGTGTTTCAAAGCACAATACAGCTTACATATTCATGCCATATTTTCAATAAGCATTAGCTGGAGATTAATATACAAAGAAAAAGAATATCCTCTGTATTGTACAAAGAAAGCAGAGGTGGTTGTTGAACCACAGAAATACTTCTCAGGGAAAATAGAGGGGATTTTTTAGTAAGTTTACTGCTTCTTTACCCTTTGCTGCCCCAAGGATTAAAGCTATAATTAAAATTATGTCAATTATAAAGAATCAAATAAACTTTCTTATCACATAAATGACCTTTCAGTAATTTTGTTTAACCTAATTTACCTAATTAGACAGAAATCCAATGACTGTTATTAGATTTAAGTTTACTAATAAAATTACAAAACTTTGAAAGTGATTTAACGATTACAGCTGAGAACGTTAGAAAATTGAGAGCATATCATCATGTTTAGAAAATTGTACCATATCCTTATTAATGGAGCACAGAGAGATAAATGCAAGCCATGATATTCTTTGTACCATTAAGACTAATAAGAAATACATGAAAGCACAGCTGACACTTTTAAAAGCTAGTTTCATTAGAGGTAAAGAGAAAAAAAAGAACCACCTGGAGTGGCTTGGGGCAAAGGATTCACTCAAAGGATGAAACTGCACCTAGCATTGAGAGATTTTAAAGACTATATGCTTGAACCAATTTATCTTTTGTGTACTTCAAATAAACAAGAAAGATCTTCTTTTCTCATTTGTGACTTTAATGTAAAACTTATGATACTGTATACATGGGTTATTTAATAACAATTACAGTAAAAAGGAATGCACATACTGATTTTCTCTCGTTTATTAATCAAGAAGGCCCTAGCTGTCTCATATAGGTACTACTCTTGCTTACTGACCATAACTACATGAACTTATAAGTAAAGGCACCACAGAATTTGACCATAGCACATAGAAAAATATATCTCACACCTGCCAAGAATGCATTCTCAAATTGCTAGCTTTCATGGTATAGCAACATCCTATGAAGACCAATTAAAGAGAAAAAAATTCAATTGTCATGACAAGTCCTGGACCCTTCCTGTTGCAGTTCTGACCTGCCATACATGTGGTGGTGACCTTTACAACAATGGCATGATACCTTAAAGAATACCTTAGAATTTTCTGCTTTAATTTGAGGGCTGCTCAACAAGTATGGCATTTTTGTCTAGAACTGTAATTCTGGTCGGTAGTCCATCCTGGAGAGTATATAGTTTTTGATTTTAAACCTTGTAATGACATTTTACTAAATGGCCAAAGTCTCAATTTACTTTCTAAATATTCATCTTCATATTTGAGTTCATCTCAAGCTTACTCGAGAAAGAATCTTTGGGTAATTAGCAGCCAATCAATGGAAAGACACAAAGTTCTAAGAAAAAGTGACTGAGTACTCATCCCTATATAGGAGATCAATATATATTAACTCTAAAGCTACAAAACTCAGAGAACATATTAGAAAAGGTAGCAAAAAAAAAGTGTAAGATCCAAGAATGGGGAGGAAAGCTGTGAAATCCTCTTTGGAATATGGTATTTCCATAGTACTCATGACCTCAGAGTTCCTATGGTTACCTATACAAGACCTACTTGAGATCAGACCAGCCAAAATCTTGGTATAGAAGGGTAGACATTCCCTACGTTTCACTTCTTAGTATGTATTCACAGTGGCTAGTTCCTGGTTGTATGTATAAATTTTGTGTGATGAGAGTTGTAACATTGTTTCTTCCATTCACCAGTTGTGTGTATTTATGTATGTATGTGTGGGATACCTAATGTCTGCTTGCTGGAGCTTTGCTCTAACCATTTTATGTGTGACTATGTATCTGTCTATCGCTAGGCTTGTAGTCATGTATGTATGTGTGTATGTATGTATACATGTACATTTGTGTGTATGAAGTTATTGGGTTCTGCCTTTTGTTTCATTCATTTAGTGTGTGTGTGTGTGTGTGTGTGTGTGTCTGTGTGTGTGTGTGTGTCTGTGTGTGTGTGTGTGTCTGTGTGTGTGTACCTGTGATTTTTCTCTCCTTCCTTCTGTTTCTCACTGGCCCCAAGGAATTAAAATAGTTCATAATTTTCTGCTAGTCACAGAGAGTGTCAGTCCCAGAAAATTAAGCTTTGTTCCCTAGAAAAAAGTCTGCTGAGGAGCTTCTTTAATTGCTGGCTGCCTTTGACAATAGCCCATTATAGGCATCTGGATCCACTGTGGTCAGTGGCTCTAAGCACTGACCACTAATGGTTTCCTGCCTCAGTTTATCTACCACATGGATGCCAAAGCCAGAGGCATTGGTGCTAAAATCCTCCAGATATGGAAGAAAATTGAAGACATAAGAAGATGGAACAATGTCCTTGCTCATTGAATTGTAGGATTATATAGCCCAAATGGCCATTCTACAGAAAGCAATCTACAGATTCAATGTAATCCCCACCAAAACCCCGACACAACTCTTTACAAACCTTGAAAAACATACTCAACTTCATATGGAAAAACAAAAGCCCAGGATAGCTAAAGCAATCGTTTATAATAATAGAATGCCTAGAGATATCACCATTCCTGATTTAAAGCTGTACTATAGAGCAATTATAATAAAAACTGTATAGTACTGGCATAAAAACAGACAGGATTCAGAAGAATTAAATCAGAGGACCAGAAATCTACCTATGGACACTAGATTTTGATAAAGATGTCATAACCATACAATGGGAGAAAAAAAGCATCTTTAACAAATGGTGCTAGTCTAACTGGGTGTCTGCATATAGAATAATGCAAATAGATCCATATCTATCACCCCACACAATACTCAAGTAGAAATATATCTAAGACCTTAACATAATAACAGATACACTAAATCATATAGAAGAGAAAATAGGAAATAGCCTGGGATGCATAGGCATAGGAGACAAATTCCTGAACAGAACACCAAGAGCTCTCAGGACAAAGATCAACAATTAATAAGACTCATGAACCTTTTGTAAGGTGAAGGGCACCATCAATAGAACAAAACAGCAGCCTATAGAAAGGAAAATGGTAGTCACCAACACTATATCCAACAGAGGGCTAGCATCCACATCATGAAGGGATGGAACTAACAACAGTTATATTAAGTGAGACAGGAGCCTAAGATAACTGTATCCTGAGAGGCATCACCCAGCAGCTGATGGAAAAGGATGCAGAGATCAACAACCAACATCTGGTGGTACTCTAAAAATATTGCAAACAAGAAAAAGTACAAAATCAACTAACCTGGGCCCATGGAGCCCCACAGAGACTGAACCATGATTCAAAGAGCAAGCATAGGACTAACCTAGAACCCTACACATATGTAACAAATGTACAGCTTGGTCTTCATGTGAGTCCCCTAACAATTAGAGTAGATGCTATATCTGAATCTGTTGCCTACCTTTGGACCCCCTTTTCATAAATGGACTGCTTTATCTAGGTTCAATAGGAGAAGATGTTCCTAGTCCTACTGCACCTTGATATGCCAGGACAGGTTGATATCCACAGGAAGCTTCCCCTTCTTCTAGGAGAAAAAAAGAAGGAATGGTGCAAGGGGAGGTGAGAAGGAGGGACTGGGGGGAGAGGAAAGAGGTGAAGCTGTGATTGAGATGTAAACAGATAAATTAGTTAAAAAATAATAATAATAATATTTTAAAAGGAAGTTGTGAGGTCAAGTGAAAATTGGAATTTGGTTAAGTATAATCATATTTTATTGCATACATTTGTGAACTTTTCAAAATATTCTAGAATTTTATAGTGCTAAATTATGAAAAATTAAATTGCTAAACACATATATGTGGACATATGTATGTAAGATCCAGAAAACAAAGCATATTTTCTAAATACCTCTCAAAAACAAAATTAAGCGTCACAAACATTTAAAATATTATTGTAGCTTAACAGAGAAATCTAATATGTAAGAAAATACATTTTGAATAAGTAATATTCCTTCATTGAGGGAGAAACTGAGTTTTAGAGAATAATTGGAAAAGCATTATTTATGGCTCTAGGATATAGAATTTTTGTATTTCAACACGTGTTTCAAACTATGGCTTCAGGTGTTGGTCTCTTTTTGTTCACAACAGTGATAAAAGTCATCTGAAATACATAGTACATATGTTTCTAATATGACTAAAGCTAAGCATCAGAATTTTTTTCAAGCACTTACATTCACAAAGGATTTAATTGTTTCATTTTATTCTCTTCGCCTCAATATGTTTCTTAATTTTTGATTAAGTCATAGGGAATAGTTTGAAAAGGAAAAATCTAAAATACCAGGAAGGGTGTGTACATATGTGTGTATATGTTTGCATGTGTGTGTTTATATGTGAATAACTTTACAATTCAATAATGACATACACATAAATTCATATCCAAGATAGTAAACAACAACATTCATCTATAATGTTTACTTGAGTCTTTTGAATTAACACAAATGCTTAATTCAAATTTGATTGATATATATTATATGTTGTGACAAGAGTGAAGGAAAACTAAACATAAGTACTCAATGTAATTTTCAGATTCGGCAGTGAAAATAACATAAATGGAAAAACAATTATATGAGAAGACAAAAGGACATTATATGAGACTGTTTGGATGTAAATACAAATATTTTTAAAGCTGAAAGATGGTGACGACTGTAAGTAAGAAGGTGCAGGAATCACACAAAATCTATATAAGAAGAAAGTTGCAACTCCCTGCATTTAATTCAAATGTATGTGTGAAAGCATTGTTGGAAGCTTTCTATGCCCAGGAAGCAGAATAATGATTATTCTAGGACACTGTCTGTAATAGTCAGGGTTCTCTAGAGTCACAGAACTTATATATATTAACTCTATATAGTAAGGGAATTTGTTAATGACTTACAGTCTGTAGTCCAACTCCCCAACAATGGTCAGCTTTAGCTGTGAATGAAAGTCCAAGGATCTAGCAGTTGCTCAGTTCCACAAGGCATGAAAGCAAAGAAGAGTGAATCTTCCATCTTCCAAGGTCCTTGTGTAGGTCTCCAGCAGAAGGTGTGGCCCAGATTAAAGGTGTGTACCACATGCCAGGATCTGGGACTTGCTTTGTCCCAGGCTGACCTTGAACCCAGAGATATCCTTGCTTCAGTCTCCTGGGATTAAGGGCATGTTCTACTTTGCCTAAGATTTTCATGGCCACAATGCCTCAAGATCTCCATGCCAGGATCCAGGTCAGAAATTTGTGTCTTTCAGACTCAAGATCACAGGTGAGCCTTCTAATTCTGGATTGTAGTTCACTCCAGTTATAGTCAAGTTGACAACCAGGAATAGCGACTACAATTCACCCCTTGTCAGCTTGATACAAATAATATCTCATGTCAACATGAAACAAAAACAAGGTCATGAATACACCTGACATGATGTAACTATTCCTTGTACAATTGCAAACATATTTGTAAATTTATGATGGGGCAATGTCCTTTGGGAATATTCCTTTAGTATCTCAACTTAAATATCAATTGATGTTAAAGAAATTGGAAGAAAGACAAATATGTTCTTAACAAAATAAAACAGAAGGATTCATATTACTTTATAATCCTTGTTTCTGCAACTGGTTAAGTGGTATTAGCTGGTATTTACAACTACCTTCCTCTACTACCCATTCTGTAGTTCCTCCACCCTCTACAAGCACCACAGCAGGGCTTGGCTCTTTTCCTGGAGAAGTGACCCATACCTTCATTCCTGATGGGTCTGCATCCTTTGTCATCCTGCTTGAATTAAATGTTGTAGTTTCACATTGACTTTAATCACAGGACATGGTAGTATTCAGAGATGCCCCAAGGGATCTTCTGCACTCCAGACATATTCCTTCTTACCTCCATTGTGGAGAGACAATCCAATTTCCCCATGGTAATCTGGATCTATCACACCTCCTAACACTGTTACTCCTTTCTTAGCCAGTTGGTTTAAGAACATTAGAAGTCCAAAATGACCAGGGGGAAGTCTGACCTTCCAGTTCAATGGAATGTTTGTTGTGGCTCCTGATAGGAGCACTCCTTCCTCTGGAACCAAGACTTCTAGGTCAGCAGAACCTAGAGTTGTGGGGACACGAGCAGAAATTTTCCTAGAGGGTCACTAGGAGTGATAATGAGTGGAACTATTCCCTTTTCCACTCCTTTATTCCTGGGCCATGGATCATGGTTATGGGAGAAACTGTACCATATATTGGACGCTGATTCAAAGCATATACTGCCTCCTGAGAACTCTGTCCCAGTCCTCCATACGCTGCTACCTAATTTGTGCTGTACCTGTGTCTTCAAAAGGCCATTCCATCTTTCTATCAGACGAGCTGCTTCAGGATGTTAGAGAACATGGCAAGATCAGTGAATTCCATGATTGTGGGCCCACTGTCGCACTTCTCTCTCTGTGAAATGAGTTCCTTAGTCAGAAGCAATATTGTGTGGAATATCATGATGGTGAATAAGGCATTCCTTAAATCCACAGATGGTGGTTTTGGCAGAAGCATTACATGCAGAAAAGGCAAATGCATAACCAGAATAAGTATCTACTCCAATAAGAACAAAACGTCCTTTCCAAGGAGGAAGTGGTCCAAAGTAGTTAACCTGCCACCAGGTTGCTGGCTGGTCACCTCAAGGAATGGTGCCATATCTGGGGCTCAGTATTGGTCTCTGATGTTGGCAGATCTGGCCTTCAGCAGCAGCTGTAGCCAGGTCAGCCTTGGTGAGTAGAAGTCCATGTTGTTGAGCCCAAGCATAACCTCCATCTCGGCCACCATGGCCACTTTGTTCGTGTGCCCACTGAGCAATGACAGGGGCTGACTGTCCACAGAATGGGTCATCTTATCCACTTGGTTATTGAACTCCTCCTCAGCTGAAGTTACCTTTTTGTGAGCATTTACACTGGACACAAATATCTTCATATCCTTTGCCTATTTGGAGAGATCTATCCACGTATTTCTTCCCCAGATGTCTTTCTCACCAATTGTCCAATCGTGATCTTTCCAAGTTCCTAACCATCCAGCCAATCCATTGGCTACAGTCCATGAGTCAGTGAACAATCGTACATCTGGCCATTTCTTCTTCCAAACAAACTGTAATACCATGTGTACTGCTCGAAGTTCTGCCCACTGTGAAGATTTTCCTTTTTCACCTGTATCTTTCAGGGTTGTCCCAGAAAGGGGTTGTAATTCTGCAGCTGTCCACTTCTGGGTGGTGCCTGCATAACGTGCAGAGCCATCAGTAAACCAGGTCCTAGTCTCCTCTTCTTTAGTCAGCCACTCATAGTGAACACCCCATGATGCTATAGGTGCATGCTTGGTAGCAGATGGCATTGAAACAGGACTAGAATCCATAGGCATTTGAGCAACTTCTTCATGTAACTGGCTTGTGCCTTCAGGACCTGCTCAGGCTCGATCACGGATGTATCACTTCCATTTGATAATAGACTGCTGTTGTGCAGGCCCTACTTTATGACTTGGACAGTCTGATAACACCCAGCTCATGATGGGCAGTTCATGTCGAATGGTAGCTTGGTGTCCTATTGTCAAAAGTTCAGTTTCCATTAAGACCCAATAGCAGGCCAAGAGCTGATTTTCAAAGGGAGAAGAGTTGTCTGCAGATGATGGTAGAGCTTTGCTCAAAAATCCCAAAGGTCTCTTCTGTGATTCACACACAGGGACCTGCCAGAGGCACCAACCAGCATCTCTATCTGCCACTGACACCTCAAGTATCATAAGATCTACTGGATCATATGGTCCAAGTGGTAGAGCAGCCTGTACAGCAGCCTGGACCTGTGAAAGAGCCTTCTCCTCTTCCAGACCCCACACAAAACTATCAACTTTCCAATTCACTTGGTAAATGAACCTGAGTAACACACACAAGTGAGGAATGTGCTGTCTCCAGAACCCAAATAGACCCACTATGCATTGTTTTTCTTTCTTGGTGGTGGGAGGGGCCATTTTCAATAATTTATCTTTTACCTTAGAAGGAATATCTCTGCATGCCCCACAACACTGGACTCCTAAGAATTTCACTGGAGTAGATGGTCCTTGAATTTTGGTTGGACTTATTTTCCATCCTCTAATATGCATATGTGTTACCAGTGAGTCCAAAGTGGTTGCTACTTCCTGCTCACTTGATCCAATCAGCATAATGTCACCAATATAGTGCACCAGTGTGATATATTGTGGAAGAGACAAATGATCAAGATCACTTCTAAGTTATGACACAGGGCAGGGAAGTTAATATATCCTTGAGGCAAAATTGTAAAGGTATACTGATGTCCTTGCAAACTGAAAGCAAATTGCTTCTGGTGGTCCTTATGGACAGGTACTGAGAAGAAGGAGTTTGCTGGATCAATAGATGCATGCCAGGTACCAGGAGATGTGTTAATTTGCTCAAGTAAGAAACTACATCTCGTACAGCAGCTGCAATTGCAGTTACTACCTGATATAGCTTTTGATAGTCAACTGTCATTTTCCATGATCCATCTGTCTTCTGCACTAGCCAGATAGGAGAGTTAAAGGGAGATATGGTGGGAACCACCACCCCTGCATCTTTCAAATCCTTAATAGTGGCAGTAATTTCTGCAATTCCCCCAGGAATACGGTACTGTTTTTGATTCACTATTTTCTTTGGCAGAGGCAACTCTAACGGCTTCCATTTAGCCTTTCCAACCATAATAGTCCTCACTCCACATGTTAGGGAACTAATGTGAGAATTCTGTCAATTTCTAAGTATATCTATCCCAATTATACATTCTGGAACTGGGGAAAGGACCACAGAATGTGTTTGGGGACCTACTGGAACTATTGTGAGTCGGACATCAGTCAAAACTCCATTAATCACCTGTCCTCCATAATCCCCTACTTTAATTGGAAGGCCACAATGTTTCTTGGTATCCAATAGACCCCGGAATGTCTGATTATTTCCTTTCCCCCAGTGTAGTTACTCTTGTAAAATGCCATAGGTCCCTCTAGGGAAGGACTGGAGAAAGGCTAATAGCAAAACTTTTAAGTGTCCTATCAAGAACCTTTCTCAAAGTAACCTGGCCACCCCTTCATTCATGGGGTTCTAGGTATGCAAACTGGCTCAAGTCTGGAAATTGATTCACTGGCTGAGATTGCCTTTTGCCATGATCCAATGTAGCCTTTTTTCATTTGTTTGAGAATTTTCCTGCTTATACAGATCAAACAGATATGCAGAAGGCTTCCTATCTATTTCATGCCTGGAAACACCATGACTGATTAGCCAGTACCAAAGATTCAAACAAGTCATGCCATTATAAATTCTTATAATTCTTTATAAATTATAAAACTTCTCCTGTGTTGATAATTAAGGTATATGTCATTATAAACATTGTTTTGTCTATGCTGTCTGTATTAGTCAGGGTTCTCTAGAGTCACAGAACTTATATGTAGTCTCTATATAGTAAGGGAATTTGTTAATGACTTATGGTCTCTAGTCAAATTCCTCAACAATGGTCAGCAGTAGCTGTGAATGAAAACCCAAGGATCTAGCAGTCACTTAGTCCTACAAGACTCGAAGGCGAAGAAGATTGAATATTCCTCCTTCCAATGTCCTTATGTAGATCTCCAGCAGCAGGTGTGGGCCAGATTAGAGGTGTGCATATCACCACACCTGAAACTTGTGTCTTCCACTCCCAAGATCTAGATCACAGGTGAGCCTTCTAATTCCAGATTATAATTCACTCCAGATATAGTCAAGTCAACAATCAGAAATAGCCACTACAATTGTACCAGCTAGTTTTGTGTGTCAACTTGACACAAGCTGAAGTTATCACAGAGAAAGGAGTTTCAGTTGAGAAAATGCCTCCATCCAATCCAGAGGTAAGGCATTTTCTCAATTAGTGATCAAGGGGGGAGGGCCCCTTGTGAGTGGTACCATCTGTGGGCTGGCAGTCTTGGGTTCTATAAGAAAGCAAACTGAGAAAGACAGGAGAAGCAAGCCAGTAAGCAGCATCCCTCCATGGCCTCTGCATCAGCTCCTGCTCCTTGACCTGCTTGAGTTCCACTCCTGACTTTCTTTCGTGATGAACAGCAGCATGGAAGTGTAAGTTCAATTATCCCTTTCCTACCCAACTTACATCTTAGTCATGATGTTTGTGCAGGAATAGAAACCCTGACTAAGACACTGTCCATGATAATAACTAAGATCACCTTGTCTCTGGTGATTCAATGCTGCCACCTGACCCCTGTTACCTCAGGGCCAAGTTAAACCCATTGCATTTAATTCATCTATTGAGCAGTAGCATCTCCAACTCTAAGATCTGGCACAAGGAAAAGGGCAAGAACAAAGCTCTTCAAATGTGGTGGTGCCCCTCTTACCAGTTTGCATTTTATAGGATTGGTGAAGGGCATATCTTCTGGGCCTTCTCATTGTGGAGAATTAGGTTTTACACAATGTATCCACTCTAGCATTGCAATTTCCCTGAGCCTTAAAATCCCTTCATCAACACTAAGCCAAGGGATATCAGGCATCTCCAACTCCTTTTCAGTAGACCATCTTTTGATAAACGCTTCAGCCAACCATTCATTCAAACTTCTGACACCCTTTTTAACTGTGCAAACTTCCATATTAAACCTAGAATCTCCACTCAGAGGACCCATGTCAATAGACTCAGCATGATCTAGTTTTATGTTACTTCCACCATTATCCCACACCCTTAAAATCCATTCCCACACATATTCTCCAGACTTCTGCTTGAATGAATTAGCAAACTCATTAAGCTTCTTAATAGTGTAGCACACTTCCTCATGGACTACACTTTCTATCTCCCCTCTAGGGGGCCTGTTTTGCCTTGAGTCTGGTTATAGATCTAGAAGAAACTATTGTCTTCTCTGGATTTTTCTTCAGAGAAAGTCACTGCTGGTTTATCAGACACTGAGGGATTAATTTCCTCTTGTGGAGAAGGCATTAATTCAAGGGGTGGAGCTTAGGGTACTACTTCCTCAGATGGGGTAAACCATTGAGAACCTGAAGATTCAAAATTCTCAGCTTCAGCAGGGTCCTCCTACACATCCCCATCCCAAGTTATAAGATCTCATTTTTTTGCCAATTAATGCCCTTACTTTAACTGCTGACACCCTCTGAGGCTGAGATTTGAATTTTCACTATAATTCAGCCAGCCTTATAATAAGGGCTTCAGTTTGATTTTCTGCAACTTGAGGTCTATGGCAGCTAGAAAGAAGATTCTCTTCAAGGACATACTTAGCAACTTTTAAATTGCTTACTTGCATCTGGATTCATTCAGTTTTATCATATAGCTCCTTCTTTTCCTTTATCATCTTTTCCAGAGATGCTAAGAGCAACCAGCCAGCAAAGTCATTTTCAATTTTTCCCCCAACTTGTAGAAAGTTTTGTACACACAATCACCTAAATCATAAAGATGCTCAATGACAGTAGCTTCTTTAAGCTTGAAATATATTTTCAACCACGGGTCTTCAGTATTCTCTGAGCTCGAAGAAGAGAGCTTATCTGGAGAGGTTTCAGGAGTTGAAGGTGCTGGTGAATTACTAAACCAACTCCAAATTCTTGAAAGATCCATCCTTATACTTCCGCTTTCTGTTCCTCTAGAACCCCTCCCAGTACCAACTTCTGAATTAGTCATGGTTCTTTAGAGTCACAGAACTTATGGGTAATCTCTCTATATTAAGGAAATGTGTTGATGACTTACAGTCTGTAGTCCAAGTCCCCAACAATGGTCAGCAGCAGCTGTGATTGAAAGTCCAAGGATCTAGCAGTTGCTCAGTCCCACAAGGCATGCAGGCAAATTAGAGTAAATCTTTCTTCTGCCAAGGTCCTTGTCTAGGTCTCCAGCAGAAGGTGTGGCCCAGATTAAAGGTGTCCCACCATGCTAGGATCTGGGACTTGCTTTGGACCAGGCTGATCTTGAACTCAGAGATCTCCTTGCTTCAGTCTCCTGGGATTAAAGGCATGTTCTACTTTGCCTGGGTCTAAGATTTTCATGGCCACTATGCCTCAAGATCTCCATGCCAAGATCCAGGTAGGAAACTTATGCCTTTCAGACTCAAGATCTGGATCCCAGGTGAGCCTTCTAATTCTGGATTTTAGTTCACTCTAGGTATAGTAAGTTGACAATCAAGAACAGCCACTACACTGTCAAAGCTAGTCTTCCTTAATGCTGGAATTAAAAAAAAAAAAAAGAAAAAGCCAACAACAACAAAATAACTTTTGTTCCTTTTTTAAAGCACAGCAGTTTTCTAAGTTAATAAAATAATTGCACAGGGCACATTCTATCAACAGCAATTTCATGGGAACACTCTGAGGATGCCTTTTAGAATAAATTTACTTTAAATTGCATATTTCTGAAGTATGAGAAAGGTATGTGGTAGGAATCTCTCTAAAAATAAGCCTGCATACAAATTATAGCAAACTTAAAAGGAATAATGTTAATAGTTCTTTTGAAAACTAAAATAATTTCCCAGAAGTTTGATTTTCATATTTCTGAACACGAGTAAGCCAATAATCCATAGATTGAATAAATTAATACATGGTATTGTGACTACTAGAGAACATTGTCACTCAGTCTATGTTAATTCCTAAGACTTTACATCTATGGGATAAGTAACAGAAACGTTCATGAAAAACGGAGTAAGTTGAGTTGGGAAGTGGTGATGTACTGCTTTAATCCCAGTACCAGGAGGCAGAGACAGGCAAACCTCTGTGAGTCTGAGGCAAAGCCTGGGATACAGAGAGCTAGTTTTAGGACAGTCAAAGCTACACAAGGAACCCCAATCTTGAAAACCAAAAATAAAAAAATAAAAAAGAAGGAAAGAAGGAAAGTAAAAAATATAGATTGAGTCTTATGTAAATTAACATGTTTTTATTGGGGGGGTTTCCTTTAATTTTACTTGAGAATATTTGTTTTCTTTTTTTCTGAAAAGGTAACACTAAATGATGCTGTCAAATACATCAGTAGGCATATTCCTGTAGACAATTAAAAATATAATTATAGTCCTATGAAGTTTATATTATATTTCATTTTCACATGAAATATTGTCTCAAAAACAAGTTTTCAGCAGAATGCAATAGTTGTAAATAAGGTTGGTATTTCTTTAAGTTCATTGCTTCAGGAAAGCAAACTCTACTCATTCCTACCTTATGACATCATGACCATCTCAGACCTGGAAATCTTGAACCTCCTGCATAAACCTTCTCAACTCTGGGGTTATAGTTGTGCCTACTTCTTTTCTTCCTGAACACTTCTTCTCAGTTTTATATACCTTTAGAGAATTTATATAAAGCCTCCTTGGTAATAAGGAACTCATGTCTGAAGTGGAAACTGAAATGATAGAGGCAGTTTTCATTGTAGATGTGATCCATGATAGGAGATCCATGTTTAACAAATGCCCTGCAACTTTGCATGATTATGTTTCTATGTGATCTTTCTTGGTTTATAAAAATATTACATGAAAGTGGGGTGGTGATGGTGACAAATTCACTTAGTGATTATATACATATGTAAAATTCTCAAATAATGCATTTTAAATATTTTGAAATTATTAAAAATAGAATTTCATATTTACTCTATAACAAAACTCAATTCTTTACATGAGAAAATTATAACTTATTGCTCTTTCATGCAGTTACACCAGTGCTACATTGCAAGAAAATAGTTTTGAAATATTGGATATAGCAGGAAATATTAAAAATATGAGTGAGCCTGCATGTTCCTGTGCTCCGCCGGCAACTGGTGGGCCCAGCAGATCTCCCGCCAGATGATCTCACTCTCTCAGCCCGCCAACTCTCAGTAGCTGAGTCCCTTGGTGGATCTCTGCTGCCAGGCTCACATGTTAACTGCCTGCCCCATGGTCAAGCCATCTCAACACCCAATTACCCGGTAGAATTAAAACTCTGAAGCACATAGTTAACCAATCAGATTTATGTATCAATAAAAACACAATTTACAAGATGCCAATACAATAATTTCAGAGCCAATTGAAGATGATAAAAGCTGCCCACCTAGATTAGACAACTTATCCCAAACTTCTAACCTTTGTGATAACATAATATGAAAATATAGCCATCGGTGGTGCTACCTCAGTTCACATCTGCTGCCATCTTTCTTTGTTCTCCTCCCAAGATGACCTCCCTTTCTGCAACTCTTAGCTCCACCTCCTTGTTCCCTGTCCAATCACAGGGTTCCTGTTGCCCTAATGTAATTGGACAGGGAAAATCCTGCAACAACTGGGTGCTGTTTTTCAGTCATGTTCCTCATTCTATGTTTTGAAAGTTTTTTCTTCCTTAAAAAAAAAATATCAGTCAGAACTGGCAAGACGTTTCCAGGGATATAGGTACAAATCCCAGTGTCCCATGCGACACCTCACATCCATCTATAGCACTAGTTCCAGGGGATACAGTACCCTATTCAGCAATCCATGGGCACTAGGCATACACGGGTGTACAAGCAGGAAATTCAGCCATACAAATGCAACGTATAAAAATAACAAGTCTTTTAAAAAAGAATTGGCAAAGGACCATGGAGCCTGGCCAACTTTTTAAGAAAATATACGGCTGGTGAAATTTCCATTTGCCCATATTTTCTTTAAACTGAGATAATTGAATTTTCATTCATTCTTACTTGAGAGTTTCATGCATTGATGTAATGACTTTTAGTAACTCCCCATCCCCCATCCCCCTCGGACATCTCTTTCGTCTTCAGTGGTATACCCAGCCACTGAGAAGCTGTTCATTGTGCACTACTGAACCTCCCACTCACAGGTGCCATACTAATGTACATAAACTCTCTGGGCCACGCAAAAAGTGGCAAATCCTACTTGAAAGGCATTTATTGAGGTACTTGCCAGGTTTCTTATTTAGGAATTCTACAGCTGTGAATAAACACCATGACCCAGGCAACTCTTATTTAAAAACATAAAATAAAATAAAAGACAAATAAATAAACCAAAACCATTTAATTGTGAATAGCTTACAGCTTCAGATGTCTACTCTATTATACTGAACGTAGATGGTGGCAGGCAGGCAGACATGGTGCTATAGAAGAAACCAAGAGTTCTATAACTGGATCAGCGGGTAGCAAGAAGAGAGAATGACCCTGGACCTGGCTTGAATTTCTGACACCTCAAACCCCATCCCTCGTGACACACTTCCTCAACAAGGACACACCTACCTCAACATGACCACACTTCCTAATACTTTCACTTCCTATGAGCCTATGTTGGCCATTTTCATTCAAATCACTAGTACTGGTATGATCTGCAATTACATGTGATATTCAATAATATTGAATTCAATTATAATTTACGCAAATACCTGTCAAGTACAAGTTAAAAAAGCCATCATAAATATCCTCCAACTTTTCTCCTCTTTCTAATATTTTATTGTTTAAAAATAAAATTTTATGTACTAAAAGAAATTATTATTGTATGTTTATTCATAAACAAATCCTGTTTAATTTAGTACTTTTATTTATTACTTTATGTTTTTAAACAAACAAGGTAAAATTAAGAGAAAATATATTTTCAATGGATAACTAGTAGATAAATAGTTTTGTTTGCAGTACATGGGATGTTTCATCTTTGATTAAGAAAACAATCTTGTGAATTCCATTTCTCTTATTTTTATATAATTCTACAGTCATGAAGACCCAAGAGTAAATCTTACAATAAAATAAATGTTCAGTTGTTGCATGGAACTTGATCCCATTGCACTTACAAACATGGGCCTAGTTTTAAAATGAATTTGAATGAGTAATCAAGAGTTGCCTGTGGATCTGTATTTCCTTTGAAATGTTTAGGGCAGGAAGGTTTTCCGTGAACTTCAAGACAAAAAGCAAGAATTTCTCTGCCTTACCTTTGTTCTCTTTTTCTTTTACTTTTTTTTTTTATCATAATTTGATATTTCTCTGGAGTTTTGCTAAAATCTTTGTTGTTGTGTTTCTCTAACTTCTTTGGTTTATGTGGAATACAGTTTTTGTAGAAATTTTAGCATAATCTAAAACCTACTGATTATGGTTTCTAGAAATATCCTTTAGAAACCAAAGTGAGAAACCATAGAACACTGTCTCGATAATTCTAAATATTGCTTTCTTGATTTGTTAAAATGAAATGGCATGCAAGATAATGTATGCAAACACAATATTTCCTTTTGTGAAGAATATCAATATATTGGTATATAAAAATATTTCACTAGACAGAAGATACATTTTTAAGTTCAAAACACTAATGCAACTTAAATAAAGCCATCCTAGTGTACACATATATAAGTTGATGTTAATATCAGATAAGTACGTGCAAAGTAAAATAAGTATACCTGAAACATTTGTATAAAGTTTTTTATTCACCTATTTTAATTTTTGCTTACTTTTGTATAAGGACAATTTTAAAAATATTAATTCATTTTGTTATACGTGTATGGGTGTATTAGCACTCATGCTATGAAGTGTCAGAAAAGTGCATAACCTTTAGAGCTGGAGTTACTGATGGTTGTTGGCTCTTGGTGCATGAAACTGAAACAAAGTCCTCTGCAAGAATAGCAGGTGCTCTTAATTACTGAGCTTTTTCTCCAGCACCAAGGAGACAAACAATTACTAAAAATAAAAGTTGCAGACTTATAATCAGGGTAAGAAACCAACAAGAGCCGGGCAGTGGTGGCACACGCCTTTAATCCCAGTATTTGGGAGGCAGAGGCCTGAGGTGGATTTCTGAGTTCAAGGCCAGCCTGGTCTACAGAGTGAGTTCCAGGACAGCCAAGGCTACACAGAGAAACCCTGTCCCGAAAAACCAAAAAAAAAAAAAAAAAAAAAAAAAAAAAGCCAACAAGAAATGTGAAATCACCATGTATATTTTAAAATATGTGGCAATAAAAATAAACAACTAGAGATTAGATTATGAATGACTATTAAGGTTGGTTTATTTTTCCTTTACCTCATGAAAGGGTTTAGTATTTTTTTTACACTTGTTGGTTTAATTCAATGATTGGTTACTGTGACACCTTTAGAGTAGATGGGATTTGGAAAGCAGCTTTTGTTTTAATTCTTTCAGATATTTTATTTTCCTTTAATGCCCTGTACTGCCTTGAGAAACCAGCAAGAACGCCATCACCAAATGTCAGCCATCATCTCTACACACACGAGCACAAACAGGTCACTTTTTAATGTAGCCTTCTAAGTATTCTATAGTGCTGTATTAGAAGTAGTATTGATGAAAGTAATTGTTAAACTATCTTCTAGTTTCTCTATGCTTAAGGGATATGTGCAACAATAAATCAGAAGTAATTGATTCTAAAAGGCCATTAATGAGAAAATAATTTCATTTCATATCTTCCAATTTCTTCTAAAGTGTCTCCTCAGGGCTGCCAGATCTTTACCAGTCAAAATCAACTACAGTTACATATTCTGTAATATCATTACTATTTTTCTGCTATAATTCTAAAATTGTCACATTGCTGCCTATATGCTGTTGTTTTATCCTTGAGATGGCATTTAAAATATGAAGTGTGTTCTCTATAAAACTGAAAAGTATTGTTGACAATATAGCATGGTAAATATTAAATAAGAAAATAGACACAGAAATGCTGAGCCTAGCACCTGAGAACAGCCTTTCTAACTAACAAGATGGCCCTGCCATTTTGTATTTCGAGCCATCTTCTGGTAGGTGCTTGTGTCTTACTGAATTGGACATTAAACTCCTTACTGTTGATTCTGTTATCCAAATTCTCTAAATGTCATGGTGGTTTTGATTCATTTATTCAAGATTCAATGGCTTCAATGTTGGAAAGAAAAGAAGCTATGACTGCCTTTTCAGGTTATTTGCTGCCAAAGAGAAGAGGTTATCCACTCTTATCCAGTTTCCATAACAGATGGTTTAGTTGGCTTCCACCTGTCTTAAGATTTTTTTTTAATTTTGATATCAAAAGGGTACTCAAGGCAATAAAAATGTCCAAAGAACCTACCTTTAAAAAATGTATATAACTGCAAAGGTTAAGAATAAAAGACACAAAACAGAGGATTAATAACAGATTAATACATTTTAGTTTTATTAGTTCATTCCACTATTCTATTTTTATAGTATGTCTTGAATATCACAATGAAACCTATTTTCTAAATATATAATTTTATATTTTATCTAACATATGGCTTTAAATACTACAAAGTAGTAGAAAATCAGGGCCCTGTTCCTATAGAATCTATTTAGCTATTTGTGAAGGCTACAGTATATGTTCAATAATAGATGAAGTGAAGATTAACTAACTGTAACAGATAATTAAAATGAAATTGTAACTTCATATCTAATAACAGAAGACAGTCATATTCATTAATTCCATATTTCTCACGAGGACACTATAATATGTGTGACTAAAGGTTAGCTAAGTGTAAAGCTACATAAGCTTTCAGAGTGACACCCTTGCAGAACTGGAAAATATTTTTAAAACTGTAGCCTGTCACATCGAAATACAGGGTTCCTTCTGAGCATTTCAATTTATTTTATTTGGTGGAAGCATTATCTAAACAGCTTATTGATTAATGAATAATAAGAAGTCTTGAGTCATAAGAAAAGGAACAATAGTTAATACTCCACTCATAGTCTTTATTTTGGGGGATTAAATGTGAAACTTCAAATACATAAAATAATATAGTCATATTTAATACAGTAAATAATTAGCTTTTTATCTTCACAGAGATAGTATATTTATGTCTTCATTTTATTTTCTTTTATATTTAAACAACAAGAGGCATTTTAATAAGGTAGTATATGACAATTATATCAAACTAGGCTACATTTATAAGTTTTGTGCGAAAATTCTCTAATATGATTGGAATGATAACTTTCCCTTTAGCCAACTTTGCTGGCTAAAAATAATCCTTTGTGCATACATAAAAATAGTAAATAAAAGACAATTATCAATATTACTGTTCTTATAATTTTATGACTAAAATGTTTAAACAATAAAATACATATTAAGTGTTATTTTAAATACATAAATAAAATTAGTGATACCATCATATTTCAATAACAGTTTTGACATGACATGTACACAATAATTTAGTAAATGTCCAAAGATACAAAGACATTCAAATAACTCTAAGTTAAATCATTCTTCTATGAAAGATAATAAATTATGCTTTGCAAACACCAAGGAAAATCAGCTTGCTTTCCACTCATGAAAATAAATATTTTCAAGTGCTTAATTTCTATATAAGACTTAGCAGGATGCTAAGGAAATAAAATCATATTCTGAGAAATAAAATCCCTAATATCTATGGAAAAATTTCCTGTCAGAAGAAATGCAATCCCCAAATAAACAAAGACCCAAATGAGCTAATTGGACATTGGGAGAATCAGAAAAAGAAATAAAACAGGATATGGGCTGGATACGGATTTCAGATGACTATGCAATGACAAGAAAGCTGGTCCAGCTTTGAAGTCAGTGCATTTCATGATAGGAAGAAGACAGTGCAGTGACTTAGAGGCATGATATCCTGTCCTGAAAAACAAGGGAGGAAGACAAGTAGGAAGTGAAGTCACAGAAGAGAGTAGAAGGTTGAAACGGGGTTGATAAAGGATGTTCGTGAAGGATGATTGTGTAGACAGACTAGGACAGATTTCACATACATTTGAATTTGAAGCGGGAGTTGGAAAATTTCTTGTAGAAAATATACAGTTCAAGAACGGACTTGGCCATCTTACAGAAAAGTTGATATTGGAGTTGTGCAAAGGAAATGTGAAGTACACAGCACAGATAATTATCATGGGCCTTGTGTCATAGCATCAGTTCAAATAATGGTAGTGCCAATTCAAAAATAATTACGGCATGAAAGTTTTGAGAAAATCACTTTCTGATGTCATTTGGATTGAAGCTAAAGATACTGCAATACTGTTTTATTATTTTAGATGAGAAATTATGAAAAAAACAAGACTAACAGGAGGTTAAACTTCTGGATAAAATATCTTGAGTTTGTCAAGAGGTAAAATATAGGTATTGATTAGGCATTTTGGTGTCTATGTAAATGAAGAAATGTTCAGAAAAATATACACACATAATTGCAAGTAATTTATTTATCTTAATTTAGAAAGCATTGGCATATGTTTTTAAAGTCATAGCTTTTAAAGTAATACAAATAAATAAGTAGAAATAACAGTTGAAATGGTCAGTACGTTTGAAGTCTATTACATACTCCCAAATATGCATTTGTGTACAATATATTATTATAGAAAAATCAACAAAACAAATAATAAACAATGAATAAACAAACATGTAATGCTTTAGAATACATATCTTAAGAATGAATTTATAAGAATTATAACTATGCTTTATTATGCTTCTGTAAATTACAAACATTGTTTCTTAAGAAATATGATTTATTTTGAAAATTACAACCAGATTAAGCCTGTTGTTCATTTGGTAGCATGCTTGCACAGCAAACCTGAAAACTTTGGTTCAATCGCCACTTCCCTAAAACAGGTATTCTGATATTTGTCTGTAATTACACACAGTAAATAGAGGTAGGAGGATCAGAAGTTCAAGGATCATTTCAGACGTATAACCAGCTGAAGGCCTTCTTGGGCTACATGAGACTGATATAAAATAAGAAAATATATTCCATTAGCATGTATTGTGAAGATGGAGCTGTTAGATATGTAGATTACAGATAGATAGACAGACAGACAGATAGTAAACAATAAACAGGTAGATAAATGATGATGATGATAGGTAAAAAAGAGAATAGAAATATGATAGATATAGATAGATGGATAGATATAATATAGATGATAGATAATTATGAGTAATAAATGGTAGATAATAGACATGTGACAGATGATAGATAGATGATAGTTACATGATATATAGATAATAGAATATATATATATATATATATACACATAGCTAGATATATTTGATCCCAAGAAGTATTGACAATAGTATTCCAGAGAAAAGGATGTTTCTTTTAGTTATCATCTAGTGTCTACTCTTTGGTGAGGATTCATGAAACCTCTATGTATTAATCTGGAAGCTGTAGTGGGAACAAGATTCCAGCACCGCACAGAACAGAAAGTGATGACCTCAAAAATTACTGTGAGGAGCATGCAATGTGAAGAACTATATGATGTGATGCTCAAACGCAGTCTGAACATAGATTATAGAAGTAACTATTGGAGGGTTAAGTGCAATCTAAGCCAACTGTTTTGTGTATGGTCATGCTCTATCATGTTTCCACTGCATCATTCCATATAGTCATGGTAATCTAGTGCGTGATGGACCTTTACTCCAAGTTATATTTCTAATCCATGGAAATATTTTGTGAATTGTAAAGTTAATATTACTGAAAATTGAGTTAGGCCTCTGACACACACCCAGGCCTTTGTGTATCTGTAAAATGTTTGTGCTTAGATCAGGAGACATTTGCTGTCTTATAAGCAGATATTTAAAAAGTTATGAAAAATTATTGTAATCCTTCTTTTCTTGTAGTTTTCATCTGTTGAAAATATTTTGTAGGAAGTTTATGTGTAAAATATAGACGATGGAGTGAAGGGTATCAAGGAGTTAGATTGTAAAGGTGGACCATTCATTACTCAATTCTCTGAGGACAGAACAAAGAAATGTTTTCTTGCCCTGTGAAGACAGAGAAGGAAATACTTTAAAGAACCAGGAAGTGAGTTCTCATCAGTCTTCTTTTGTTTTTTATGGACTTCCCAGCTTCATGAATTATGAAAATTAAATTTCTACTATGTATAATTACACAGTTTATGTAATTTCATAATATCAGACAGAAGAAAGTAATCCATTCTAAGATATAAGAGAAAGTTTCCAGCATCACTGTTGATGAATAATATCAAATTAACAAGATATTTTGGGCTGTATTTATTGGACTTGAATGAAATTAATCAGTGAATATTGTATAATGGTTAGTCTATAAACAGAACATGCTCATCAATTTCAATATATTCTACAGGATCTCATGAAGCACTAAGGTTCTTGAGTACAATGCTTATTTTCAGCAGCCAGATCCTTTATTAAAAATCCTTTGTTTTATTATGGAAGATAAATACTTCAGGGCACTTAGCAGCACTTCCGTACCCTCTTATAGAAAAATACTAAGTCCTACTCGTTAAGAAAAAGTGTCTTTTCCATCCACATGCTGTTCTAGGAGGTAAGTTTCTTTAATTCAGAAATTGAACTAGTGTAAAGTTCCTTGTTTCCTAAAAATTTCACTTTATAAAAAATCTTTGATTTATAACTATATGTATGTTCCCTATGCAAGTGATATTGCTCAATAGACATAGGCTAGAAATATAAAAGTCCGTTAGATGAGACGCAGAATTTGATCAGTTTTAAGCCACAGGTAATTAGGAAGAGAAAAACAAAGATTTTAAAGGTCAAGGAAATTGCCATCTGCTTAACAACCTGACCATCTGTGAAAGATAATTCAAGGCCTGTTAAGAACACAGAGGATTTTAACTGTTACCCAGTGTGATTCTGTTCTGTGTCTCAACTCAAATGCAAAGCACCAGATATCTGAGCATTCATGTTTAAATTAATGTATATTTCCCTTGTTAATTATATGTAGTATCAAGTTTCTCATAATTAAATTGCCTTTGTAAAGATACAAAAGTTAAAGAAAAAAATCATATTTCTGTTAAATATTTATTTTATAAATAAAATAAGTTTCAAATGTATGTGGCATTTTGTTGAATGTGGACATTTACAAAGTGACAGTATTCTCACAGAAAGTGAGATTTTTAATGTATATAAATAGAATTTCATTTAAAATATTTAATTTAGGGTGCTGGTGAGATGGCTTAGTGATTAAGAGCACTGACTGCTCTTCCAGCGTCCTGAAATCTATTTCCAGCAACCCATGGCTATTCCTATGGCTCACAAACATCTGTAATACAATTTGCTGTCCTCTTCTGGTGTGTCTGAAGAGAGGAGAGTGACAGTGTACTCATATATATAAAATAAATGATTAAATATTTTTAAAATATTTAATTTATATATAATGAGTACTCATTTAGCTAATTATCAGGGTAAGAGAATTTAAGCTTCCCACTCATTGAGTGTTTCACAGAAAGTAAGTGTTTAAAATAACTTAACAAAATATAGAGGTAAATGTAATGGTTTGTGTCTTGTATTTTTAGTGGTTGTGTTTTAATTACAAGTTATTTTGAAACAAATTTGAGATTTGCAAGACATAAACAGAGTATATTCTTCCACTGAATCTCACTATTATCACAACATTTGATGGTTTAATAAAAATACCTTCTCTCTATATTTTTCAAATGTATTATCAGTCTGTATGAGATTTATATTCTACGACAATGATTTTTCTTACATTTTTAGTATAATTTCGTATTTATAGACCATTGCTTATTTGAAGAGTAGTTGTTGTCATGTTAAAATTAGCTTCCTGAATTTGTTTTACTATTGCTGTGAGTTGTAGGTGGTGAATCTTCTCTCACGTCAAGTTTCATCATCTGAAATTGTCCTTGAACTGCAAATATCTAGTGTAATTTCAGCCTTGCCTCCAGCAGTGTGCATTGAAAATGTAGAAACAAACCAAAATTAAATGCATCTCATAAATTTGCATTTTAAATGAGCAACATAAGAAAGCAACTAATAATTTTGTTTAGAGAACAGAATCTTTAAAAGTCTAGGATTCATCCACCAAGAATAAGGAATCAATTTCTATTTTCTGGTAGCTCATATTTTTTTCTCCTTTAAGTATCATGCATGTGTCAATCTTTACTTAAACATCATTCTGTTATGTCCATTCAAATGTTGAAGGATTTAAATTGCATTTTCTAATAAATTCTTATTTTCACAGCTGTCAGAGTTCCCATCTGAAGTTGATCTTTGTATATATAACATGCACAATTTTTAATTGAAAGCTTTTCCTTTTCCCACTTTTTTAGATCCATGTTTTCAGTTAGCCTTTTCCTTGTTTTCCCCTTGGTGACCTGTAGAGCAAGCTTGGCCATTTCCTGAAATTGCCTATCGAGGAGACAATTATTCTGCTCTGTCCATCCATGCTGAGCCAATGACACTCTATCAGCTACAGCATTGCAGTGGCAAGTTGTATCTTTTCCCTTTGAGAGCTGACCCGGTTTCATAGCAGCTCATTTTCTTGAGAATTTGTTGAGCCAGAAGGGCACTATAATATGGAAACTGTACACTATATTGACTGTATTAATATGGCAAATATCTTCTGCTCAATTAATTCATCTACTGTTCATAGTGTTTATAATATTCGTTTATAATACAAGTAAAATGAGATAAGAAAATATGCATAAGAGCAGCCATTTCAGTCTTAATTTGTATTGTTTATGGTGAATTTGTAGAAATCACCAAATGCTAATTTTGTAGGTGGATATTCAGTATTCAGACATGATCAACTTCAGTGTAGTAGATTTTATAAAGATTGAGCATATCATTTCACCTGACAATAGTTCTACACAACTCCACAAAAGTTGCAAGCATCAATTTACTAATTTACTAAAATCATTATGTTAATTTAATCATTTATTTATGAATGGATACTTACAAAGAAAAGTTTGTGTGTGCAATATCTTTATAAACACACTGTCAAACATGATTCAGCCCTGAATTTTTACTATTAAAGCATATAATTACCATTTAATTAAAAATAAAGTGTTTAGAAATACAGTTAAATGAAAAACAATGCTGCCAATGAGATGGTTCTTTTCTGTTTAATGAAGGAGCTTGTGTGTGTGTGTGTGTGTGTGTGTGTGTGTATGTGTGCGTATGCGTGCGTGTGTGTGTATTATTGGCAATAAGGATTTAGATTCAAAGTAGGTTTTATTTCAGATTTGAGCTCCAATCATCCAGACACCTCAGAGATCTACAACATTAAGGACTGAGGCTTCAACGTGAACAGCATTTCAGATACAGATTTAGAGTAAGAAGGTATATATATATATATATACTGCTATGAGATAGTAAAGTCCTGATTAAGAAAAGATAGTCAAGGAATAAAAAAGAACTTTTACTGCTTTTACTGTGTGAACATATTTTGAGAGAAAGTACTTTCAGGAAAAAAAATAAATATGCTTGGAAATGCATAACAATATTTGTTTATTTATACTATTTTAATAGATTTATGAGTTAGATGGAGACATATAAATATACTGTAAATGACATTCTCAAGGCTCTTTGGAAAAAATACCAACTGACAAAACTTGTTTATGACCTAGAAATGACACTGGCAAAAGTGATTAAGTCTTACAAGTGAGGCCAGCCCATGCTTGTAATTTGAAACTAGTCTGAGCATCAGATACCTTTTATGCTTGTAGAATAGACAGAAAAGTAATTGGTTCTCCTTATAGTAAATGCAAGTTCAGCATTTTGAGTATTTTTCCTCTTCCTAACTGATGCATATTTTATCTCTACTCAGCTGACACAAATGACAAAAACTAAATAAATAAATAACCCAGTGTAGATACAGTATTTCCACTAGAATCCATTAGTGAACAGAATGGTGGAATACATCTTTCTACCTTAGTCTCTATTACAAATCATCTCAAAAGTTAAAAATTAGAAATTTCTCAAAACATGTTAAGCAGAAAAAAAGTACTCAATTAAGGATTATTCTTCTTAGTATTAACTCTGCAGTTTAAAGCAAGATAACATATTCCTCTGAAGATTTAAGAAACATCTTGGGAAATTTGGAATGAACCGGGGGATGTGTTAGGAAATAGTGTCTAGGACATGCCCCCAGATATTCCATTGTAATTGGTCTGTTACGGCGGTAGGTACTGCATTTCAAAGGACTGCCAATGTGTTCCCCATGCATAGAGAGCATGGGACCACTGAGCTAATATATCCCCTACTGCTCCGACTTAATTTGAGAAGTCATTAAATTCGTTGGGCCGCCAGAGTCAGCTATAGATTATCTCAACCCACATGCCTAATCTCTGATAATGAACAAGTAAAAGATTTATTTACCTAAGGATTCTAAATTTGAGATTCATATTCAGATGGGGAGATGCTCCACAGCCCTGGTATAATAGCAAACCAATAATAATCTGAATTCCAGCTTCGCTCAGTCATACTGTCAGACATACAATTCGATAACAAAAGCAAGAAGGAAGCCATTGATGACCTAAAAAGTCATTATTAGGAACAAGCCCTATATAGGGTACTTACTTCCTGATGAGTGTCATTACTTTCACAGGCTGGGAAAATAGATACTGGGAGAAAAATCATGACTCTCTCTCTTTATGTATAGATATCATTAACCCTTTAGTTGGTGCTCTCTAATATTTTTTTTTAGGCCACAAGATGCAGCCATAGATTATTTCAGCCTATGTAACCAATCTGATAATAAAGATGTAAAATAATTTAATGTGGTTTCAAATTCTGGGAAAAGTAGAAGAAAAATAATATATGTTGAGCTTCCTGATATGATGGCTAATGGTTGTTGTCAGCTTAACAGAATCTAGAATTACCTAGAAGATGAGCATTCTTGTAGAGGTTCAATTGAATTCAGTGAATTGAGGTGTGTAGACCGCTCACTACCTAGGATCTTAGAAAGTGTAAGTGTAGACAAAGCTTTTAAGCAGTAGCATTCACTTGTAATCCTGAATCCTAATTGTTGATGTGATGTAAGCAGCTCTTTCTATCTTTGCAGTTTTAACAACCCTACTGCGAGGACTGTACCTGTGGGCTAAAATAAAGCCCTTCCTGATAAGTCCTGCCTGGCCATGCACAAGGGACAGCATGGCATGGTTCCTGCGCTGGAGGTCAGCAGGTCATGGGGCTCTATGACTGTTGACAGTTGCTAGGTATGAGGCTTGTTTGTATAATAATGTACATAATGTAGTTTGTGCTCCTACTTCAGGAAATATTCTCCCTGTCAAGGTTATCATGAAAAGTTCTCCCAGTCAAGGTTAGTGACCCCATGATAATTAGAGGCAGCAGGAGTCAGTGAGGCTAGGGTATATCTAATGTTCTTAGCAAATTGGTAAATGCTATGACCTTCAGGACAGCCCTTAGAGTTATGGGAAAGAACTCTAAAAACACAAGTTCAAGAATATATAATTTCTCAACTATGTAAAATATAAGGATATGATATGAATTATATGAGTGTTTTGGGCCCAGGCATGATGGGAATGGTAATTTCAGAGTGAGATCCCACCCAGCTAGCTTACTGTCTGTGCTTACAAAGGCAGGCAGCTCTCTAAATTCATTTGCCATGTTAAAAACACGCATTTGCTATTTTCTTGTAAGAATCAAGGGGTTAAAATCATAAAATGCTGATTTGTGACATAATCAAAAGGAAAACTGGGGTGGAAGATTGAATTGATATGCAAATAACAGATTGGGCTTTGGTCTGCAAGAGATGAGCTATCCTGATGAGCTCTCTGGGAATCTCCAGAGAGAGACCTGTCTGAAGTAGAAAACAGAGCTGTCAGGTTGTACCCCACAATTGACTTCGAGTTGTTCTTTGGCAGCTCTGAAAGTCCTTTCCTCATGACCCCCTCTCCAAGCCAAGGCTGGTCCTTGGCACCTCTCTCCTTGAGATGCTTTTGTTATGTTTTTTATCAAAGCAGAATAAAAAATAAACCAACACAGCAGTGTAATGTACGTTCATAGTAAATATCAAGGTGTAATTTTTAAAAGTATGAGAAGGTGATACAAAACATCAGGGATATAACCTTCTTGAATTTAACGCAAGTTATTAGCATGTCTCTTAATTCTTAATGATTTCCAGACAAGTGCTTGCGATGTGGGCCTTAATCCACTTTAGAAACCACAATTAATGTACAAAATTTATAAGAAACCAAAAAGGGTATACTCTCTTTTCTCCAATCATGTTTTAGTTAATCATTAAAGTCTTTGTCATTCTGCCACAGAATAGGTCTAAGGAACAGGCTAGGAGCCAGTTCATCCTGTCTGTGAATTAACTATGAACAGATAAGCAATGATGCCAGAATGTTCCTCTATTTTAGACACTAATTTCTAGATATGCTTTTGCCATATTTCTTACTAGGCACAACCATGTCTACCTATAGCCTGTGTGAATTTCAGCTATGATTATACTGTTTAGAAATAAAGATTCTTCACATTTATAGTAATGAAAATGTTTGGTTTCATTTAATACTGTATTTAAATTTAAGCTATACAGTGTTATGTTGCCTGTGCCTTGGGTTACTTGCCACCTGACCCTTTCTGTCCTAGGAGGTTGGAGGTGAGGTGGCATAGACTCCTAAGGCAGGTGAGGAACACTGCTGTAAGCTCTCTAAAGATCACTGTGAGCTCCTTTAATATTCTCTACCCATGCCTCCATTGGTTCCAAGAAAATATCTTCTAAACAATAGCTCCTGGCCTCGAACTCAGAAATCCACCTGCCTCTGCCTCCCAAGTGCTGGGATCAAAGGTGTGCGCCATCACTGCGGGAATTCCAGGACAGCCAGGGCTACACAGAGAAATCCTGTCTTGAAAAACCAAAAAAAAAAAAAAAAAAAAAAGCTCCTGATTGACTGACATTGTCTGCATGGAATCCTTGGTCTCTCAGGCAGTCCTGAGTTAGGTCCTCCTGTAGGAGATACTTTTATGGCTGCACAGCGCCCAATGTTTACATAGAGGTGGCCCCACTGTTCCTACTATAGTGTTATATAAGATTTCCAAGGAAAAGCATCATTGCTTATCACTAACTAAAAGAGTATCAGGAAGATATTTAATTACTGATACAGAGGCATGCTTTTTGCACCACTGCATATGAGAAATAACCTGATATGCTACTGTGTAAGATGCAATTTCATATGTAATTCTTGTGGAATTATTACTGGGAATGTACATTAATATTTATCCACGGCAGACCACAGACACGATTCTCCTTCAGTTTGGTGAGTCTATGTTACAATTGTTTCACCCAGGACTGTGGATGACTCAAAGACAAATGCATGAACATAAAGAGGGTACTGCTTCACACTGGTCTCATCCATAAGAATACAACTGTGCTATGTGCACACAGCTCCACAGCAGGGCCTCATCTCCCTCAGCGATTGTTTACTGATTACATAAACTCAGGAAAGATCCTCATGAGTCTTTTAGTTTTTTGAGATTTGTGACACTTGTAAAAATCTTAAGCTTTCTGAGCTTGCCAAATTTCATTTCCTTTCTGAATTTTACAAGGCTCCTCCTTGGGAGATCTATCAATTCACAAGAAATAGATATACAACCTTAATACACAAAGTCTTGCAAATATAAAAGAATTATTTTTTTATTAACTGTTTTTCTATTTAAGAAGTTAATATAGCTAGTAGTTTTAGGAATATATATGCAATATATATATATATATGTATATATGTGTGTGTATATGTGTATATATATATTATAATATATATATTATATAATATATATAATATAATATATATATAATTTATCAGATTATGTATTTCTCAGCTTCTTCAGGCCTTCTGCCAACTCCTCCACCAGGGTCCCTGGGCTCAGTCTGATGATTGGCTCCAAGCATCCACATCTGCATTGGTCAGTTACTGGCTGAACCTCGCAAGAAGCAGCCACACCAGGTTCCTGTCAGCAAGTGCCTCTTGGCAAGGGCAACAGTGTCGGGTTTGGTGTCTGCGGACAGGATGGAACCCCAGCTGGGGCAGTCCATGAATGGCTCATCCTTCAGTCTCTGCTCCATATTTATTCCCTGTTCTTCCTTTGGACAGGAACATTTCTGGGTTAAAAATCTTTGAGATGGGTAGGTGGCCCCATCCCATGACTGAAGGCCATGCCTATGTACTGGAGGAAGTCTCTAAAGGTTCTATCTCCCTTCTCTGCTAAAATCATCCCAGTTGGGTCTTGGGAGACTCTTATTTCCCATGGAAGCTGAAAATCTAGTTGATTTATTGTTGAAAGATTCATTTTCAGGTTTGAGGGTAAAGCTGAGAAAGAGAAGTATTTGCCTTGCTTGCATGAAGATCAGTGTTTGATCATCAGAACACATAATAAAATATGAATTCAGTGTATCAGTTACTTTTTTTGCTGATGTAATAAAGTACCTGGGAAATAAAACCAAAAGACAAAAGGGTTTATTTTGGATTATTGTACGTGAAGGGTAGACTCAATCATGATGCAGAAGGTATGCAAATGGTCAGGGAAGAAGATGGCAAGCTGAGTAAGACAAGCAGAAAGCTGACACATGATAGCACACAAGAAACAGAGAAAAAAAAACAGGAAATGGGGAGAGGACACAAAAATCTCAAAGCCTACCACAGTGGTCCATTTCTTCAAAAAACTTCACTTCTAAAGCTCTTATTTTCCTTTTAACAGAATCCCTAACTGTGGACCAAAATTCAAATATATAAGATTTTGGGAAACATTTTCCCTCAGAGCATATATCCAAGAAAGCCATCTTTCCCAGCTATAATAGCCAGTAGCAGATGGAGACTCTGAAGCTTGCTGGATAGCAGGGTAACTTATTACTTGGCAAGCACCAAACCAATGAGAATCCCTGTCAAAACAAAACAAAAAGAGAGAGTGAAAAAAAACAAAAACAAATTAAGTAGGAAGGTCCTACAAATTAAAGAGCTTGTCTGTGGCAGTCAGATGAGTGTTCTTACTCAACGCAATATATCCATCTCCAAAGCTTATACATCTGTTGATTATACTGTCACCATTTTGTAGTGTTAGATGTTTTATGATTCAAGTTCACAATATTAGAGATATATATATGAGTTTCTAGTCCTGATATTTTTCATTATCTGTATGCCAATGTCACACTCTTAACTTTTGGCCTTTTTTAGTATGTACTGCTTTATGGGAGTATTTGATATCCATCATTCCTTTTACTAAAGATTTATGTAATTAATATATCATATACAATGATGCTTTGCCTTATACCCAAGGCACCTCCAGAAACATGAGGAAATCTGCATTTAAATGTTACATAGATATTGATTTGATTGATATCAAATTTACTGAAAGCAATCCATAGTCTACATTCCAAAAATTTTACTAGTAACACTTAATAATAAGTCATTAAGACCTTAAGCACTTTCTGAGGGAAAATATAACTTGCTTTCTTTCATTAGACATTTAACATTTAGTGTTCATAAAAGGAATTTCCTTATGAGCTGATATATCAGAAAATTAATTTTTAAATAGCATTATTTTACTTCTATTCTCCATTATGTTAATGGAGATTATTCAAGAGTGATCGAATAGGAAGGGTGTTCATGGCAACACGGAAAGGAAGGTCAGAGAATGTCCCTATTTTCACCTGAAATACAAGCCTTAGAATGCTGTTATACTTTACCCACTCAGCTGTCCAAAAACCAATGTACCCTTATCCAGTCAGATCTCAGCATCTTGTCTGTGGATCCCATAATATAGAGTGTTTGCTGACATCCCCTTCAGTGTTTTCTCATGGTACAAAAGAAGTCAAGCACACTATAGGAAAAGCTCTATAGTTTCTTAAACAAATGAAAATAATTTTAGTAAGTATAGTACTGTTTATTACTCTCATTCCAGTGTAGGAAGTTAACATACAAGTGGAAAGGTGCTGATGTATTCAACATGTATATTAATGTGCCTGCTCCCCCACAAAAATCTTTCTAAAGCATCTGACATGTGAAGTTGTATGGTTTAGCATGGTGGCAAAGAATGTGTTTTCTTGAGCAAAGGCAAGTCTAGTTCATTAAGTTCTATATACAGTTCCTGTCATCCTTAAAAAGTAGTGAAATACAGAATGCAAACATTTAGAACTTTATTTATTTCAGGAGATAAATGATAAGAAAGCTATCTAGTTTACAACCCTAAAAAGAGACAAAGAACTGAAATTCAAATTCATGTTATACAATTCAGAATACACTAGTATTTCTCTTTAAATGCTGGATTTAAAATTTAGTGGGGCATCCAGATATGTACATGTTCACACAATATGTGACATGATGTCAAGAAAAAATTATATGCTTAAATAAAAGCACACGACATCTGAGAATGTGTGGAGTCCTCAATTCATGTAGATAAAGATATCTACCTTATAGATGTATTTGATATCATATCTCTCAGCTGTAAGGTATGTAAAGTATGTATATGATTTATTGTTCATCATCTTCAAACCTTATTAACTTATTATCTTCCTAATCTCTTTAGTTTATTTGTAAGAGTTGTCCTGGGCTCTCAGGTGAATCACATATCTCTATTTGACTAAGGACATTTTATGGAGATTCATATCTATGCCTAAAACATAAGTTTCCAGTTTCTTTCCTTTCTTTCTTCTTTTTATGTCTATATTTAAGAGAAGATAGCTACCCCTTTTACCTGTTGTGTATTGGCACTGGTGAGCTGACAAACCTTTCAAATCAGTCTTTACTTAGATTTAGTCAAATTCAAAGCATATGGGCAGTGCAAACTCTCATCCTCACAACAATTGTCTTGGCAATCTCTACAGCTTTTAGTTTGTTCTTCTTCCAAAGCAGGCCTGATAGAAGAAAGCATCTAGAAAAACTGAAACATTTTACACGTGGTCCAGTTGTTCCAAGAAATGTCTCAGGTGACATGAGAGATGGAATCTTCTTTCTGATAATAAAAGACCATGGGAAGTTTGGAGTTATTGAGTTACACATGAACTATATGAATTTTCTTACTAGGACAATGTGTTAAATTTGCAGGCATCTTGCAGAAGGAGTCTCTCAGTTCAGCTCTTCTTTCCTCTTACATCAATTCTCTCTATGTGTGGTTGTCATGTATCTTCACTTAGCAGAGAAGGAGCCGGAGCTGCTTACTATGTTTCCTTGCTCTGTCTTATTGCCTCTATCCATCTTTCTTCTTCTTGCTCTTCATTTCACTTTTATATAATCCTGCTTGAAAAAATCTACCCAATTTCTGGGCCTTGTTTGATCCTGCGATATATTAGAAAGACTCCCCCCCATAAACTTTCACCTTTAATATTTGAATTCATAAAGACTAACTTTATTCTCCTGGTACAATATCTCTGCTTCATTTTATTTCCAATGGAATTCCATTGAACATCAAATAGATTTCTTTTTATATTATTGTCCTTAATAACTGAATTTTTAAAATTAATTACTTAATATTGTTTACTTCATAATCTTTGTTTTACTTTATCTTAATAATATATAAATATTTATAAACATTATATAATTTAATATAATAAATATATAAACATTATACAATTTAAAATTGTTGTTATCTTATGAGTGGTAAGATGTTTACATGAAAGCAATTGATGCATGGATATATGTTAGTATGTGTTATATATGTTAATGCATGTGTGTGTGTATATGTGTGTGTGTGTGTTAGTGTGTATGCACACATTTATGACTTTGGGGGACAATGATATTCAAAGAATTTGTGATTATTGATAAAAAGAGAAAAATTTGCTTTCAGAATATATCACTATTAAGGAGTTTCTATAAGGAAGTTAAAACGTTGATGTTATAACAGTTTGTAGTTGTTTATTATAGGAATTTCTATAAGAAATTGTCTAGAGAATAAAACTATGGTTCTGAACAAAAGATATTGGCATGTGGAATACATCACAATAATCTGATATAAGAAGGATCCCCCTGTTTTAAATTACTGGTAAGACTTTTCTACCTACATAGAGATTGTAGTTCTGTATAAACACAAATATAATTTCTGCAGGCAAGAAGAATGCAGGAAATAAATATTACAGAGAACTACTCCTAACCTCTGTTGTTATGAACATTAAATAACTCCGGAAAATGATATTTCAAAACACAAAACTGAAGCAAATATATGCAGTAAACATTGTATATACTAAGAAAACCAAAAAAGGGAAGCTCTTAATAGTAATGCCAAACAAATGCTGTATTTACCTTAAATTGGTAGTAATGATTATTTTAAAGAGAAAACACACACACACACACACACACACACACAGACATATATATTTGAGCATATTAACATGAGACCCTCTAAGAAATTCTTATTCTATGGAAATAGGATTTGTAAAACATGGGAAAGGATTGCATATAGAATTGACTTTCCAAAATTATATTTTCTAAATATAAAGTTGACAAGTTAAAGAACATTAACCATGAGTTTCTACAATATGTCATTTCCTAAATGGAATAAAGTAGTTCCCAAACACTTTAGACAAACACCTCTAATACTGTAAAAAATTTTAAATATGTCATTTATTCATTAGTGTGTCAGACAATATACCCACATGAGCAGAATGCGTGCTTTATGATGGTCAGATTTGTCTCAATACTCTTCATGTAGGAGATGATTATAGATGCTCTACACATGCTGCAGAGAGGTTACCTTCTGTCTTGAATGACATGAAGTGTATGGGATCCATGGCACTGGGAAGGAAGTTTGTAGGCTAAGTGTCTCCCTGCTGTTGGAAGGACTGGAGTTTAGTTCCAAACACCCAAGCCTGGTGTCTCACAACTGCCTGTAACTCTAGCTCCAGTGGGTCCTCCACTGTATTTTAGCCTCTGTGCTCACCCACATATATTTGTGTATGCACATACACACAGTAAATTAAATAATTCATTTTAAAATGATATAAGAGATGGATATAGATGAGGACTGCACCTAAAATTACTGATAGAATTTAATAGAAACACAAAGTTAATGTGCTAGTAGTAAGAGGAACAAGTTAATTCATAGATAAATATAAGGAAGTAAATCTTTGCCATAATATTCAATTGAAAAGAGATATATAAAAGTTGATTAGTATACCAACAGTGTAGAGTTTGGCTTAATAACTTTACTAATAATCATTGTGACATATAACTAACCAAAGTAACTATGGTTTACTTTTGATCACAACACAAAGCTACATTCTGTCATAGTAGGATATCACCCTGGCATGAGCTTGTGGTTCTTGGTGACATGATTTCTACAGTCAGATATCAGGGACAGATGCATACTATACTTTATGCTCTTTATTTAGTTCAGCACTGAAGCCCATGGAATGCTATGGGGCACATTTGTTGTTGACTACTTGACTTCAGTTAATCTATCTAGAAAGTCTCATATTCAAGTTTAGAAGTTTGTATCTAAGGTGATTCTAGATCTTATACAACTGACAATATTAACTATCATAGAAGCAAACACTTAGTTCACTTAATTGTCTATAAATTAATAGAAATGTTTGTCCAAATGACAGTAATAATCAACTTACAATTCCTAATATCGTCATCCATTTTCTGACACAACTTATATAACAACGATAGCAAGATATATGATCAAGCATCACAGAGGTAACCATAAAGTAATAGCTGGCCATTTCAAATGACCATCTCTTGGCCTCAAACTATCGGAGATAATCCATCATTCTTGTTACATATTTGCTTGTTATATAACACAATAATCATTTGAGACCCAAATTGCTTAGGTGTTATAATAATAAACTTTGATTTTCAACTACATATGATTAAAAGCCAAAATACTGTATTAAGGGGAAATAGATTTGAGTGTTTCTATGAATGTACTTTCAGAGAGGTTTAGGTGAGGAGCAAAATCCTACCCTGCATGTTGAGTGTACCATCCCATGTCCTGTGGTCCAGTGCTGTTTAAAAAAATGTGAAATGGGGAAACATGTATGTACTGGCACTGAACTTTCACTGTGTCCCTTCTTATAAAATTTGTCAGACAAAAGAATTATTCATTCTTTTTTTATTGGACATTTTAATTATGTACATTTCAACTGTTATCCCCTTTTCCCAAGAGAAGTAGAATGTAAGAAATAATCAAACTCAGGACTGAAATCAACCAAGTAGAAACAAAAAGAGCTATAAAAAGAGTCAAAAAACAAAACAAAGCAAAACAAAACAAAACAAGAGCTGGTTCTTTGAGAAAACCAACAAGACAGATAAACCATTAGCCAGACTAACTAGAGAGCACAGAGACAGTATCCAAAGTAACAAAATCTGAAATGAAAAGGGAGATATAACAACAGAAACAGAGGAAATTCAAAAAATTATTAGATCCTACTACAAAAGCCTATACTTAAGAAAACTGGAAAATCCTGATAAATTGTACAATTTTATAGACAGATGCCATGTACCAAAGATAATCAGGATCAGATAAACCATCTAAATAGTTCCATAACCTCTAAGGAAATAGAAGCAGTCATTAAAAGTCTCCGAACCAAAAATAAAAGCACAGGACTAGAAGGGTTTAGTGCAGAATTTTACCAGACTTTCCAAGAAGAACTAATACCAATACTCTTCAAACTATTCCACAAAATAGAAACGGAATTCAAGACCCATACCTAAACATAGTAAAAGCAGTATACAGCAAACCAGTAACCAACATCAAACTAAATGGAGAGAAACTTGAAGCCATTCCACTAAAATCAGGGACTAGACGAGGCTGCCCACTCTCTCCCTATCTATTCAATATAGTAATTAAAGTTCTAGCTAGAGCAATTAGACAACAAATGGAGGTCAAAGGGATACAAACTGGAAAGGAAGAAGTCAAAATATCACTATTTGCAGATGATAAGATAGTATACTTAAGTGACCCAAAAATTCCACCAGCGAACTTGTAAACCTGATAAACAAATGCAGCAAATTGGCTTGGTATAAAAGTTACTCAAACAAATCAGTAGCCTTCCTATACTCAAAGGATAAATGGGCTGAGAAAGAAATTCCAGAAATGACACCATTCACAATAATCACAAACAATATAAAGTATCTTTGTGTGATTCTAACCAAGCAAGTGAACAATCTGTATGACAAGAACATCAAGTCTCTGAAGAAAGAAATTGAAGAAGATCTCAGAAGATAGAAAGATCTCCCATGCTCATGCATTGGCAGGATTAATATAGTAAAAATGACCATCTTGCCAAAATCAATCTACAAATTCAATGCAATCCCCATCATAATTCCAACTCAATTCTTCATAGACTTAGAAAGAGCAATTCTCATTTGGAATAACAAAAAACCCAGGAGAGCAAAAACTATTCTCAACATTAAAAGAACATGTGAGGGAATCAGCATCCCTGACTTCAACATGCACTACAGAGCAATAGTGATAAAAAGTGCATGGTATTGGTACAGTGACAGGAAAGTAGATCAATGGAATACAATTGAAGATGCAAAAATGAACCCACATACCTATGGTCACTTGATAATTGACAGAGGAGCTAAAACCATCCAGTGGAAAAAAGACAGCATTTTCAACAAATGGTGCTGGTTCAACTAGCACTCAGCATGTAGAAGAATGCAAGTCAATCCATTCTTATCTCCTTCTACAAAGCTCGAGTCCAAGTGAATCAAGAGCCTTCACATAAAACCAGATACACTGAATCTAATAGAAGAGAAAGTAGGAAAGAACATCCAACACATGGGCACAGTGGAAAAGTTCCTAAACAGAACATCAATGGCTTATGCTATAAAATCAAGAATCAACAAATGGGACCTTATAAAATTGCAAGCTTCTGTAAGGCAAAGAACACTTTAAATAAGACAAAACAGCAAGCAACAGATTGGGAAAAGATCTTTACTAATCCTACATCTGATAAAGGGCTAATATCCAATATATATAAATAACTCAAGAAGTTAGACTCCAGAGAACCAAATAACCCTATTAAAAAATGAGGAATAGAGCTAAACATATAATCCTCAACTGAGGAAATTTGCAGGGCCAACAAGCACCTAAAGAGATGTTCACCATCCTTACTCATCAAGGAAATGCAAATCAAAACAACCCTGAGATTCCATCTCACACCAGTAGAATGGCTAAGATCAAAAACTCAGGTGACAGCAGATGCTGGTGAGGATGTGGAGAAAGAGGAACACTCTTTTATTGCTGGTGGGATTGCAAACTGGTGCAACCACTCTGGAAATCAGTCTGGAGGTTCCTCAGAAAATTGGACATAGTACTACCTGATGACCCAGTAATACCACTTATGGGCATATATCCAGAAGAGGTTCCAACATGTAATAAGGACACATGTTCCACTATGTTCATAGCAGCCATATTTATAATAGCCAGAAGCTGGAAATCACCCAGATGTCCCTCAACAGAAAATGTGGTCCATTTACACAATGGAATACTACTCAGCTATTAAAAAACAATGAATGACTTCATGAAATTCACAGGCAAGTGGATGGATCTAGAAAATATTATCTGAGTGAGGTAACCCAGTCACAAATACACACATGGTATGTATTTACTGATAAGTGGATATTAGGCAAACAGAGTGGATTACCCATGATACAACTCATGGAGCTCACGAGGAAAGAAGACCAAAGAATAGATGCCTCAGGCCAACTTAGAATGGGGACCAAAATAATCAAGGTAGGTAGAGGGTGGGAGGGACATGGGAGAAAGGGAAGTGGAGAGGGGAAAAATCAGGTATGGAGGAGATGGAAGAGATGTACAGAGGGTCAGGAAATTGGAAAGATATATGTAACAATGCGAGATGGGAAAGTGGGGGTAGCAACTAGAAAGTCCCAGATGTCAGGAAAGCAAGAGCCTCCCAGGACTCCACAAGGATGACTTTAGCTGAAATACCCTACAAAGGAGAGTGAGATCCTTTGGAGACAATATCAGAGTTTAAGCACAGACCCAGGTTGAGAGATGGGGCCACCTACCCATCTCCAAAATTTTAACCCAGAATTGCTCCTGTCTAAGGCAATACAGGGACAAAGAGTGGAGCAGAGACTGAAGGAAAGGCCATCCAGAGACTTCCCCACCTCCAGATCTATCCCACATGCAGACACAAAACCCAGACACTATTGTGGATGCTGACAGGAGCCTGATACAGCTGTCTCCTGAGAGGCCTTGCCAGGTCCTGACCAATACAGATGCAGCTGTACACAGCCAGCCATTGGACTGTGCATGGGGTCCCCAATGGAGGAGTTAGAGAAAGGACTGAAGGAGCTGAAGGGGTTTGCAACCTCATAGGAAGAAAAACAATATCAACCAGCCCTAAAAGTCCCAAGGACTAAGCCACCAACCAAAGAGTATACAGGGGTTACCCATGGATCCAGCTTGATATGGAGTAGAGGACTGCCTTATCTGGAATCACTGGGAGGGGAGCCCTTGGGCTAGTGGAGGCTCGATGACCCAGGCTAGGGGAACACTAGGCTGCTGAGGCAGAAGTAGGTGGGCAGGTGGGGGAGAACCCTCATAAAGGCAGGGGGAGGGAGGAGGGAATAGGGGGCTTGTGGAGGGGAAACTGGGAAGGGGGATAACCCTTGTAATGTAAATAAATAAAATAACGAATAAAAAATAAAAAAAGAAGACATAGGCAATATGATAAGGATGTTCATAAAACATTGTCTTCTGGTATAGTTCAGCTCATGTGACCCTGAGCTCATAAGAGGGAGCAGGTTCTGTGTACAAGGCTGAGAGGTGACATTTATCTAATTTCCTAGTTTAATTTTTCCAATATGGAATTTTCAAACATTTAGTTTAAGCATCTTGTACTAAGTAACAAAATCATGTGCCACACTTATTTTTAGGAAGACAATTCCATGTATTCATCCCACCACATATGAATCTCATAAGTCTCAGTGACTCCTTGTCAACTGGATCCAGGACAACATCTACATCAGGGTGTGAAATAAGATGACAATGCACGGACAATGCGTTGGAAGCATAGACGTTCTCCACACTGCAGAACCTAGCACAAATTAACCTTGTCAATGGCTTTGATTACAACAAAACTCATTTTCATCCACTTTCCACCTACTTTGTCTTATACCTAATGTAACATTTCTTTACTTTGCTCAGCATAACAAAAAAGTATAACAAAAAGTCTTTTTATAACATTAAAATATATTATTTACAAAGCCTTGTAATTATAACTGAAATTTAATAAAGGATTTTCTTCTACTACAGCAATGCCTTATACTTAAGTTTAATAAAAGCATCTTACAAAGGAAAGTAAACAAAAGGGAAGAGGAACAACACAGTTAGATAGTGGTGAGAGTTTTCAGTCCTAGTACAAGTAGGATAACTGTCCACTTGCATACCCATCACACTTCCAAGGTTTGTTGCACTATAGTATACACATTTAAAACTTTTTTGTAGTAGTTCAAGACTGGGATAATTCAAAACAGAATAAAGAGAAATGTACAGGAGGGAAAGGGGCCTAACAATGACAGAAAGACTAGACAAGACACACAGAGAGAGAGAGAGAGAGAGAGAGAGAGAGAGAGAGAGAGAGAGAGAGAGAGAGAGAGAGGGAGGGAGGGAGGGAGGGAGGGAGGGAGGGAGGAAGGAAGGAAGGAAGGAAGGAAGGAAGGAAGGAAGGAAGGAAGGAAGGAAGGAAGGAAGGAAGGAAGGAAGGAAGGAAGGCAAGAAGATGTACAAGAGGGTATTTTTCTGAATGAGAAGGTTTGGAGTTGCTAGGGTAACCCTTATTTTCAAATTGCTGAATAACATGAATGAATACCCTTGGTACCACATTGAAAGACACATCATCACCATTAAGATAAAATGAAAAAGAATTAGAGAAGAAATGTCAAAGCTGATTGAAATTTTAAGGAACAATTTTTAAAATGGCCTTCTGATAGAACCTAAGTAGCGTGGAGAAAATGAGAGGGAAGGAAACAGCAGCTTCTACCAGCTTATAAATAATCACACAATGATAGTGGGTGTTCGACTAGAGCCACTAATGTGGGGAAGGTGCTTTATCCACCATTTCTGAGACATTCTGGGAGTTATAAATTACAAGGCAAACATTAAACATTTCGTTTTTCTGCTATTTCAGATGACTTGATCATGCTCAAACCTTTTATTGTCTAAGCTTTGATCAAGAAAAAAAAAAAAAAAGTAAGGGAATGGAGAGATAAACCAGCAGTTAAGAGTACTTAGGGATCTTCAAGGGGACCAGGTTATTTTTTTTCTAGAATTCACACCCTGCTATTTATAACTATCTAAACTCATGCTCCAAGGGATCAGAAGTACTTTTCTAGTGTCTGTGTGTACAAGTATACAACACATACACACACATACACACACACACACACACACACACACACACACAAATAAAAATAAAATAAATCTTTAAAAAATGAAAATAAAAAGTAGAGTCACACGGAAGAAAGCACACATAAAAGCAAGCATATACTAACTGGAAGCAGAGCTTAAAAATATGTTCATAAAGAAAATGTTTTTAATTCAGTCTTGGAAGTTTGCCTTAATTAATTAAGAAACAAAGCCTTTTAAAAATACAAATAATATATGCAATTACTTTTTTGTATCTTTAAAATACTAAAACAGTTGTAATATCTCATGAATCAAAATATTTCAGAGAAAGCATAAAGAGGTGAATTTGATTTCTGGAACCCACAAAGCAATGGAAAGACAAATGGGACTCAGTGCTGTCCTTTGCCCTCCTCCCATATGCTGGGGTGTAGCACATGTGCCTAATATTGATGCATCCACAGACATCTGGGGCTTAAAGTAGTAAAGGGATTATAAGCATACATGAAAAACAACATTTTTAATATTTATTTTACTAATACTGTGCTTGTGTATGTGGGTGTGTATGAACAAGGACACAAATGTTACAATATAGAAAAGAAAAATGATTCACTAATTAGATAGGTAGATACATAGATAAATAGATAGAAAATGGCACATAGATGATAGATAGATAGATAGATAGATAGATAGATAGATAGATAGATAGATGACAGATAGATACATAGACAGAGATACAGACAGATAGATAAATGTACTGAGAAATATAGATACTAACATTCCAAAGAATGAAACTGTAGTACTATCTCACAACTACATACAAAACCTAACTCTTAATTGACTATACACTAAATGGGGGACTGCACAATTTATTATTCTTTGGCAGAGGTGTCTTCATTGAAATTAGCTTGGAAATGTTGACACACTCACACATACACACACACACATACACACACACACATACACACACACACACACACACACACACACACATATAACAAGAATGATGGCTCAGTGATTAAGAATATTTGCTACTCTGCTTTCAGATGAGTGGAGTTTGAATCCAGTCACTCACCTTCTGTGTCACAAACATTCATGACTAGAGTCCCAGGTGACCCAGTGCTTTCCTCTGGCCTCTGAAGACACCAGGAATACACGGGGTGCACATACATGCATGAATAAAAGACATTTGTTCGTGGAAAATATTTTTATGCTGAAGTAATAAAATGCGATATATTTATATAATTCTGGTATTAAAACAATGATGCCATAAAATTTGCAGGGTGGAACTAGAAAAAAAATCATCCTGGGTGAGACAACCCAGACCCAGAAAGACAAGCATGATATTTCTTCACTTTTAAGTGGCTATTAGCCATAATGTAAAGAATATTCATGCTGCAGTCCACAGACCATAAGAAGCTCAGAAGCTAAGTAACATGGAGAGGCCAAGGAGGGGATGTGTGAATCTCACTGAGAAGGAAAAGTAGTCATTTTGGGTGGAAGAGTAGAAGAAACAGGATCAGGGTGGAGTTCAGAATGGGAACAGAAGAGATCAGGTTGGGGATGGATACAGAACCTGAGTAAAAGAAGTAGAAATGAGCAAAGGTAGATTTCATTAGTTTTTTCTGGATGTTTCAAATACTAGGACAAGCACAGAAACACAGCAAGCTTCATGTGTGTAATTGTCCCATAAAACAATGTATCTAAACTACATGGTTAAGAGAGCTCTCCACAGGATAATAAAGCCTGAATGAGATTTTATAGAAAAGCAAGATCAAATAGAAAAACAAAATGAATGTGTTTTTAAAAGTACCAATAACCTAGAACTAAATAGCCCAGGGACCCAGGGTGAATGAAATATTCCAGTTCTCTTAAATGCTCAGCCAACATTAGAGAAGCTTTGCAGTCCACATAGAAGAACAGAGTTCCAAAGGCAGACAATATACAAAAAGGGAGAGACCTTGGAACATTCTATTCTAAATCGGATGTCTTGTCGATTAATTCTCTCCTCTCTGGACTCAGGGAAACATGCAGACAAGGTGGAGGAAAGATTATACCAGCCAGAGATGATGGAAGATGCCAAAGAAACAAGGTTTGACGTGTCTGCGCCAGAGGAAGTCATAGAGCTGAAAGAAGAGGTCACATGCCTTCATCTCTATCCCAGAAACCATCTCCAACTATCACCACCTGCAAATGAAAATTTAGAGTTTTCCAAGGAAGTTTCAGTGAGGAAAGTACTCTTTTATTATTATTTACTATCATCATCATCATCATCAACAACATCATCATCATCATCATCCTCTCCTATATTACATCACCACTGCAGTTTCCCTGTCGCCTATCTTCTCAGCCCTTCCCCCACCACATCCTTTCTCCCCAGTTCTACTCTTTCTGTTTCACTTCAGAAAAGAGCAGGCCTCCCATGGATATCAACCATCGAATAACAAGTTACAATAATTCTAGACACATACCCTCGCATAAAGGCTGATGAGACAAGCCAATAGGAAGAAAATCATCCCCAAAGCAGACAGAGTCGGGGACAGCCACTACTCCTGATTAGAACTCCCACAAGAAAATCAAGATAAACATCTGTAATATATATATACAGAAGGCTGAGATCAGACATAGGCAGGCTCCCTGATATTCCCTTCAGTGGGCCCCCTTTAAGCCTTGGTTAGTACATTCGGTAGGCCATGTTCTTTTGGTGTCCTTGACCCATCTGGCTCAGAGAGGTCACATATCAGTAGTAAATGGCCAGCAGAAAAAGAACTCACAGGCATCTTCAAAGGTTCCTTGTCTCATAATGTCATGTCAGGTCTTTTTAATATATTTAATATTTATTTGTTGTTTTTCACTCTCTTTTTACCCACATGTGTTTTGTATTTATATTATGACTTCCGCTTTCTGTTTCTCTGGCATTACTGTGTATGTAATTGAGTGGGTCTTTGTGTCTATCTCTGTTTCTTCCTCTTCATTATCATCACCACCACCACCACCACCATCATCATCTGTCCCACTCAAATGTGTTTGTTCTATTTGTTTTATTTTATTTTATTATTATTCCACAGAAGCTTCATTTTTACTGAGGAGAGACAGAAAGTAAATGAATGGATCTGAATGGGACAGAAAATGGAGTAGTGTGGGATGATTAGAAGGCGCAAAAACAATCTAAGGATATATGAAAAATATCTGCTTCCAATAGAAGTAAAAAATACACTTTATGAAAATGTCAGTTAGACCAGTCAGTGGTCACAGCATTATTTTTCTGCATGAAGCAAAAATGTTAATGATAAAATCAAGGTCCTTTTATAGAGGATATAGTATATATATTCCCTATGTGACTTTGCTGTGAGAGTCTGCAAACTCCATCCATTCTTTGAGTCCATACAGAGAGGTTCTGATAGTCTTCACATATAAAATCCAAGTATGTCAATATCTTAAGTTGAATTCAGCTTTAAAACAAAAACTTGTAGTTGCTTGATGTTTCCTATTTATTGTTTTTGTATGTTTGTATATGTGTGTGCATGTGTGTCTGTGTGCATGTGTATATGTGTGTGTATAGGAACTGTGGATGTGTATGCATGCGTGTGTTTCCTGTGTAGGTGTATGTATACGTATGTTTGTAATTATGTATGTGCAAATGTGCACCTGTAAATGTGTTCATGTGTGTGTGTGTGTGCATGTGTGCATGTGTCTGTGTGGGTGTGCATGTGTGTCTGTCTGTGTGTGTGTAGGTTTATATGTGTATGTTTATAAGTGTGTGTATGTTTTTATGTGTGTATTTATGTGTATGTGTGCAGGTATGTTTTTATGTGTATGCATGTATATTTTCTTATATGTGAGTATGTTTGTGTGTGTGTGTGTGTGTGTGTGTGAGTGTGTGTATAGTGTGCATGTGTGTTTAATATAGTGCCTGTGTTATCTCTAATTTCTCCATGAAATGTGGATTTTGTCTGTCTTGCCTCTACAGGCATTATTTGGGAGAATGGATTAAAAGATTGGAATGACATTTAACAGGAACTAAAGTTCTATGATATCTTTTTATTACAATTTGGTTCCCAGGGTGTTAATTTACATCTAGATCATCGTTACTACACACTTGCTCTTTGGGAACTAGCTAACTATTTCTTGCTTCTAACAAATCTCAGAAACCTTTTATTAAGTCAGGAAAATAATGTGTTGAAGACTGTATAGCTTCTGAGTCAGCCTGGGTGTTTGATGGATGAGGCAGTGATACTAAGTGATCTATGAAGTAATCACTGCACAAATCAGCTTAATGGGACTTGGAAAAGTATCTCTTTAAAATTTCAGCTTCTTGCTCTGCTGTCGTTATTCAGGTTTATTCCACTGAGTGCAGGCAATGGTGTCAGAACATCCAATGCTGTTTATGTGCACACATAGGGAAACGTAATTGAAGGATTTATAGAATGTTTGAGGCTGTTTCTGTCTAGTGCCAAGTTAGTGAGAATCATGCCTGTGTATATAGAAAAAGGGACTGATGGATATAATCTGCCGAGGTTGAGAGTACATGATTGTTTGGAAATACTTCATTTTGCAGGACTATAATTCAAAGTGTTCAGATGTCACATTATTTGTTAAACATGAAATATGAGTAGGAAATTAATGTAAAGTGAGAGTAAGAGATGTTATCTATTCAATAATAAAAAGAAAAGTGAAATATTCAGTTTATACTAATTGAAAGATATAAGATATGTATGTATTCCTGAAAATGTCAACATTTGCAGCCATTGACATGGCAAAAAATTTCAAGATTTTCTGAACTTTCCAGTGCCAAAATCTAATGTTGATCCCATTATTCAGTAAGTTGTTGATTGCTATAAAATAGTTGCTGTTGAATTGATTATATAATTGGGTCAAATTTATCCCGTAAATCCCAGCAAACCCTTAATCTTTTTAAAACTAATTCTCATTTTTTAGTCTTTGGAGTGTTTCCTCTCATCACACCAAATCCCAGCAATGGTCTTAACGGTGCTACTGAACTTTCAGAAATAAAATCCTAATGATACAGTTCTTAAATAAAACTCAATATGACTTTTTCCTTGTCAATACTGAAGATAAAGCACACATTTCCCAGAAATCCTTTTGTAGAAAGCATCATTTAATATTGCATGTCAGATGTGACATCTAATCAACTAACTCTGGTTCAAATAATCACTAGTACTAGGACCAGGAAAATTAGTGGTAGAGGAATGAATATGAAATAATTATTTTAAAGCAATATGTCTTAATCCTTCTTAACCACTAATAAGACATGATCTATAGTAAGAGCACAGTGACTTGACTTTACCTTTGAAGGTCCTAATGTTTAGTATGAACTAATAGTAGGATGTAGAAAAAATATTAAAACTACTAAGGATTTATTAAAAGACTTATGAAAACGAACCATTTGATATTGCTGTGTATAGCACAATTATGATTGATCAACATTCGTGTGTCTTCCAAATTTTATGTCTGTAACATGTGAAGAATGGCTAGCGTTAAGAGGGTAGACTAGCCTCTTCTTTCATTATTTAGTCTCCCTAAACATAATAATTCGGTCTGAAGAGAGGACATGAGATATCCTTGAGCTTACATTGATCTGAAATACATCCCATTTACCAGCAAGGAGGATGGAATTGTATACTAACGGATTGGTGGCAGGTAAAACACATCCTCGCCTGCGTCTGTACTGATGGATCAGCACCCACACTGGACAGGGTCAGTGATGACGAGATCTCTATGTAAGCTAAATGTCTACTTAAATTTCAAGGATTCCAAAGTTACTTAAAAAAGCATTGAATTTGCATATGTTAATGTGATAAAATGAAATGAAAATGAAAGGCAAACATTAGGGAGCAGAAATTAGGAGATGATAAAATGCAATGATAATGTAGAGTCAGTAGTTTCATGCCAAAAATCCCAGCAAATGTAAAATGTGCCAAATGAGATTATATATGAATTGAGGAGATATATTTTATGTTATAAAAACAGAAGGACAGAAGATTGGGTAGAAGTCAAAACAAGATCTGACTGTATGTGTGCACATATGCATATATGTATGTATGTTCACAAACAAATACAACGGTAAATTATATTTGTGGTCTTAGAACAATTAACCTGTTATATTTATCATTATTCATGTTTTCTTCTTTTACTTTTGTGTTCTGCATCAGAAATGTCAGGTATGCTGAAGTTATCTTTAAACTTGTTTCTAAAGGAGAAGAATGATCAAAAATTCTATCTGAAATGTGAATGCTAGTGTTGATTCTTCAGATTTGTTTGCTTCACTATAAAGAAACTATAAAGAAACTACTGGCTGTGGAAAAGTTTAATGAAGGGAGGATTATATGTGTTATATGTGTTATATTAATATATGTGTGTATATATAATGACAAATACTGAAAGCGGATCAATCAAGGAATGATGTTTAAATGGGAATGGGAAATAGGAGAAAGGAAAAATCCACGAAAGGTGTTTTAAACATACCATGTTAACGATCTTAATGTACATACCGTGTTAACGATCTTAATGTATACACACACACGTACACACTGCTGAGTCCATGAACTGTAACTGGCATGTACAGGTTCAGGGATGACCACTTTGTAATGGATAACGGTTTAGAGACCTCATCCCTTGGAAAGGTTCATTTTCTCTCTCTCAGCAATAATTAGTATCCTGCATTTCTTTGTCTGGGAATGGATCCCTTTGAAATTTATTTTGCCCACGTTTTCATGCCTACTGACAACATCGTTCAAGTCTGGTTTAGGAATCCATATTATTGAGGTAGCATGTGTGAATTTTCTGCCACTTCTAGTAGATTTCCTAGCCCTTTTGCTCTTACAAGCTTGTCACCACCTTTTCCACAGTGCCCCTACAGCCTTAGGTACAGACAAAGTCCTATCTAGATGTGGTGTCAGTGAACTATAACAATGTCTCTGAGATTTCTAAAGTTGGACTGCATTTCATATTATGATGCTTTCCTGTGGTGGGGATGAGTGACAATGGAAAGATTATGATATCTTGCTTATTCAAGTTGATAACAGGTGTATTGTGACCGTTTGTTGTAATTGTCAACCTGATACAAACTAGAGTCACCTGAAAAGGATCTTAATTGAGCAATTGCACAGAAATCATTATTTTGTGGCCCTGGTCTTAACTAATGATTATAGTAGTGAGGCCAGCAAAGTCTGGATAGCAGAACGCCTAGGAAGGCAATCCTGGGATGTATAAGAAAACTAGTGAGCATGAGCCAACACAGAGAGTTGTAGCAATGAGTTTTTAGCTACACCACTTTGTGCTCCCTGCAGGTCACACACTTCCAGCCACCTGCCCAGGAACTCTTTGAATTCACGAATGAAAGACAAACACACATTAGCTTATTTTTTTTAAATGCCTTGGCTAACTCAATGACTGGGCACTCCCAAACCTTCCCCTGCTTCCCCAGGTCCAATCAGGGAAGTGGCCAGTGGCCACTCACCTGAATTCTCACATGGTTGGTTGGCTTTCTCTCCTTCAGCCCCTGTGTCCTGGGCTTCTTCCCGGACTCTTGGCGATCTCTCTTCTCCCCCTTGCATCCTAGCCCTTATAACACTAAGGCTCCTGCACAGTGCCTAGCCATTAGCCACTGCAATCTTTATTGATTGATCAAAATCCAATTGGGGACAAAGACCCTTATTGTTTGGACACGGAGATTCCTGATTGAATCAAAGAATTAGAACCAATCTCCAACAGAGAGCGCTTGAGTAACAGTGATCTTCCGTGAGTCCCATTTACGTTTCCATTTAAACCTGTATCCTGACCTCACAGGAGGTGCATTGTGATTTGAAGGCAAAGGCCAAAAATATATAATGTCATCCTTGAGTTATTTTTCTTCATATGTAAACATAAGAAAGCAAAGCAGGTTATAGCAAATAAACTGGAATAAAAAAAAACAAAACCATTAGCTACTTTCCCCATCACTATAACATTACACTTGACCAACAATAGGACAGAAAGATTCTTTTTGTCTCATGATTTCTGAGGGACAGGCTGCTGTTCTGGAGACAAAAGAGTGGAAAGATTGTATAGTGGAAGGTATATTCCACTGCTGGAGTTTGTCCACATGGTAGAAAGAGCATGAAAAGGAGTAGAGGCCATAACCAGATGCACGTATAAGCTGTAGTCTGGACCCTTGTAATCGACCTCCATTGGCTGTGCTCTAGATCCCACAACCTTCTCAGAGTGCCATCGGCTGGTGAGGAAGTATCTAAACACATTAACCTGTGGCAGAAATTTCACTTTCAAGCCAGAGTAATCCAAACAATTCAAGTGGAACAATGGCAAAATGTATGTATAACATTAAATAGAAACATTAAAGATGCAAATGATTAAGGTTCCATGAAATTTAGTAACTCTATCCACCTGTTCATTTATCTGTCTGTTTGTATGTCCACCAGTCGGTCTATCTGTCTACCTATCCATTCAACTACCTATCTGCATTTTTCTTTCTTTTTATTCTTTCTTTCTTTCTTTCTTTCTTTCTTTCTTTCTTTCTTTCTTTCTTTCTTTCTTTCTTTTTCTTTCTTTCTCTTTCTTTCTTTCCTTCTTTCTTTCTTTTTTCTTTCTATGTTTTTATAATTAGTACATTGTGTCTATTTTATTTATGTATCATCTATTCCTCTTGCTATGTTTATACATTTTGTCTATCATTTACATTTATCTAGTTATTTTCCATCAATAGAGCTATCTCTCCATCATCATCATCACCATCACCATCATCATCATCATCATCATCATCATCATCATCATCATCATCATTTATCCAGGTATACGCCATTATTAAGTCACATTGTTAAAGGACTTTCATTTCAGAATAGTTTGGTAGGGTAATGTATGAGGGCTATAATAGCTTATCTTCTCTCACTTACTAATGATTGCAGATAATATGTAGAAATTGTACTTTTGCCTATATTTGTTTATCAGTCCAATAAATCTGCACAACTAACTATAGCTCAGGGTTTGTTTCTAAATTGTGTCTTAAAGACATTTAGTCAAACACTTCGCTCAAAGCCAGGTGGAATATGTAAGTAGTCTTTTCAAATCATTTGTTACATTCAATGGGGCATAAACAGCAAGTCATAGGGCCATTTGAAATAATAATTTCATTAGATTGTTTGAAGCAGTGTCAATGTCCGGGTTACAAGGTTATCTTCTCTAAGAGTAGGAACAATAGGGAAATGAAGTTTCTCAATCCCATTGACTATTAATTAAGATTTTACACACATCTATCTACCATCATTGAAATATACATGTTTCTTACTGCAGTGGTTATAATTAAAACAGTTTTGAATAACAATATCTTCTCACGTGGTACATAATGAAAAAATATGTAGTAGTGTAATGAAAAAATAATCACATGTCTGATAATTCTCAAGGAGTTTTCCTGGAAATCAGAGATACAGTATAAGTGTGTATATGAAAATAAATTGATAGAAATATGTTTTAAATGATAGAACTTATGTAAAATATATAGGCCTGAATATTTGATTGAATTCAAAAGAGTTATATTTTGTCCTATAAATAGTGTAAAATATTTCTATCTTTCACTTGAGGGACTAAACCTGTGTTGCAATAGTGTAAAATTAATGTACCATTCATTGCCTTTACCAAAATATCACTAATACAACTTAATGTATTTCTCAGAAAACAGAGTTGGCATTTTGAATAACTGTAATGAAAAGAAAAACAGAATATAAACAAGATATAGAGAAGGGCTTTGATTTTTTATGTAGCTTTTTGGGGAGAATGTTATTACTAAATTTCAACATAAATTAATACTCATTTAATGCCTTTATATTAGAAAGATAAACTGAAATTCAGCTTCTAATACTTTATGAGCATTAGCTGAAGATGTCAGTTCCTCCCAAGGTGGCCTTTTTCATGTCTTTTATCAAATGGTGATGCAGAAATGCAGGAAAGAGAGAGGAAAGGGGAAAAAGCCACATGGACACATTAGCTTTTATGACTTTGTCTCATTGTGGATCGTTCATTGTATCCATTTAAAGTTAATTGTAAACAGGAGAGATGACTCAGTGGTGAAAAGCATTGCCACAAAAGCCCATAGACTTGAGTTTGATCACAGGAACCCACAGTTGAGGGAGTTTGAAATTTGCCCTTCAACTCCCAAATGCATATCATACACATCGCCCCACATTCACACATGTGTGTACAAGTATACACACTAATGATAACTATAATTATAATAATTAATAATAACAAATTAGTTAATTGGGATATCACACTCCTACTCATGAGAATACACATTAAGATATATATATATGTGTGTGTCTGTGTGTGTGTGTGTCTGTGTGTGTGTGTGTGTGTATATATATATATATATATTATATATATATATATATAATATATATATCAAGGATCTCAGGGACTGACTAGTTACCAAACAGATATGTTATTCATTCAACTGAATATCAATTATTTATATTCAATAAATTGATTTAGTGCTTTGGAATTGTAGTCCTGAGGCATAGCTTTGGCTGTAAATATAATTTAACCTCTATATAGGAAACTGTATTTTACTTCATATATATGTGTTGCATTCACACCGTTATATTTTTATTGTTTCATTGCTTTGATAATTATGCTGCCAGGGAATGCAAGAGAGACTCCCACTCAGCAAGTGTATGTTTTGTTTGTGGTTTTCTTTAAGTTATTTTTACAATGTACCTTTTACACTTTTATGATCTTTTCAGATTGACCTGTGTATCGCTAGTTCACCTCAAACAATTGACAATAGCTTGGGATATAATTATAAGCCCCATACCTGGCTTGGTCATATTATTCAAATTATTAGACTGATTCTGTAGTGATGTTTTAGTTGTACTTGTTCATAATTAAAGAGCATTGCTTTACTTTGTGAGATTCTGGGGTAGTTCACAGACAATATCATGTAGATTTATATACTGATAAAAATGTCTAAATATGTTCTAAAAGGTCAAGGGAATTGTTACTAGCTTGCTTGCTGTAACATGGTAAGACATACTCTAAATGCAAATGTAGCTCATTACCATTTGTCAGATTTTTCTTGACTTTCTGACCAACAGAGTACTGTGGTTTGTTTTGCTTTGTTTTTCTTGCTGTGCACCTCTGGCAAGGCCTCTTGAGGCTGCTCATTTTCATTCTCAGATTAGCATACTGTAATCTCTAGGGCTCTACTATACTTCACATCCAGATAGCAAATCTTTTGAAAATATTGGTAATTATTTGATCTTTCTAATTTAAATGTTATCAATTTGGTTTACATTCTGACCTGGATTTCAGCCTTCCATTCACGTATAGAATCAAGTATTCACCCTGTTGAAATGCTAGTTTGTAGAGTGATATGGGTATCCCAAATGTATGTGTGTGGTTTGAGTAAGAATGGTCCCATAGGCCCCTAAGTGTGGCCTGTATAAAGTAGGTGTGGCTTTAGAAGAGGAAATATGTCATTAAATGGGACTGTGTAATTTGAGGTTTCAAATGCCCACATGGTGCCTCCTCTCTTCCTGCATATCAGAATGTACCTCTCAGCTACTGCTCCAGTGTTATTAGTTCCACCATGCTCCCGTTGTGTGTGTATGTGTGTGTTTGTGTATGTGTGTGACTGTGTATGTGTGTGATTGTGTATGTGTGTGTATGTATATGTATATAATAGATGCTTAGATCAGGATATAACTTTCAACTACATTTTTCTACAGTGTCCACACTATGATGAAAATGGATCAACCCTCTAAAGCTATAAACAAGCTTCCAGTTAAATACTTTCTTTTATAAGAGTTATGTTGGTCATAGTGTCCTTTCATATTTAGATTAGTGACTAAGACAATGCCATTATAAAACATTAAAGTGTATGAATATATAGATACTGATATAATCAGGAAAATAATTAATAATAGGAAAAATCTCAAGTTAGAAGTGGCATTTACAAGTTTTCTAAAATTTAATTTTGACTTAAATCTAAAATTGTATTAGTTTTTAATATGCTGTCCTTCAGGGAAAATTCTATGTCACACATCTCAGTCCTCATAGTCTTAGCATATCTGTCATTTATTTTCTCAAGTGAAACTGAGATTCTGTGAGTATAGAGGTAGTTAAAATTCATTTCACCAATAATATGAGGCATTTCCTACAGAAAACCATTGCATTGGGAGCTCTGAAAATAGGTTCCTGCCGAGTCATACTGAGCTTATTTTCTTTTGAAAAAAATTTCCCTTGAAATTTCATAAGAGTTTTAGAATTGCTAAAGCTGCCCATCAGTCTTGAGTGTAGAATAATCCCGACTCTACTCCTATAAAATATGTATCTCAAACTCATTCCCATACTTTCTAGTGTAAACCTGTTGGGCTCATAGGGATTTCTCTTCATATTTGCTCAAGTAAACCCTCACACACAGGCCTTGCAGTTCGTCTTATGTTCGACTGTGGCAGCTATTTTTCAATGAGTTAAGATTGTGTCTGCTTGTGATAACATATCTGTTGGAGGAAGAAGAATGAGAAACATCAGGAATTTAGAATGGTTAAAGATCAACACTGACTGGTGGAGAGATGGCTCAGCGGTTAAGAGCACTGACTGCTCTTCGATCCTGAGCTCAATTCCCAGCAAATACATCGTGGTTCACCACCATCTGTAATGGGATCTGATGCCATCTTCTGGTGTGTCTGAAGACAGAGACAATATACTCATATAAATAAAATAAATAAATAAATCTTCAAAAACATCAACACTGACATTGATATCATATATCTAATTGTTGAAGAAATGGATGCTATTTTATTGTGAAATTTAATAATATTTTCTAATTTATACTGTAATCATAATTCCTCCTTTACTGGCTTTTGGCCACATATATTTTTTTGTTTGCTTTTGAAAAAAATACACTGGATGAACCCTCTCAGTTTTGTGCTCCATCTTCCCAGATACACGATTTTTACATTTGGTTGCCAAAACTTTTTTCTAAAAATAATTACATATTTATTTATAACATTTAAAATATTCGGCTCATTTTTAAATTTCAATTTGACTAAAAAGCATTTCGATAGTCTATGGAAGTTTTTTTCTAAACACAATATTGCATTTCTTTACACTTTAATATATTTTAATGCATATAAACTTTCCCATGCTTTTGTAGCTAGACATTATTAATTTAACTATGAGTCTTTCTCAGCTAATTTATAATGCTAAGGCTGTTTATCACCATGTAATTTGTTTGTGATTCCTTTTTAGCTTTTATTTTCTCAATTAAACACATAACAATGTTTCTGAGGTCTGGGTTAACAGATGTTTTCTCAAGGAAAAATATGTTTATATTAAATTCTTATGCAATGCTTTTGTTATTCATCAACATAATTATTTTTTCTCAACAATGTCTAGCATTCTATTATAGAAAAAAGAAAATTTCTATTGATTATAGTCTATGTCCTAAGTACAGTGGACACAAACATGTCTAATCAGAGTCAGCTCTCTGTGAGCTTCCAAGTGAAATGCAGATATAGGCATGTAACTTATACTACTGTTGCCAAAAACACAGCTTTTACCTCCAAGGGGATAGTGGTAGTTTATTCTGGGGCCAACAATGACTGATGATGGTCCCAGAAAATTTCAAGCTTCATGAAATCCTATGTCCTAGAGCAGTATCACTTTGATGAAGTGTTTCTGCTGAGAGAACAAAGAAAGTCTTTATCAGAAACACTTTCCTATTCCTTGGTGGAAACACCAGGTTTATGGGTTCACCAAAGCATAGAAATCACTACTGTAGCCTTCAGATGTGAACATTCTTTGCCTCTTGGCTTGTTGAAGCTAGTGATCTGTTAAGTTAATATAGTCCAAAATAAGTCACCTGTTAGTCACAAGGCTGATAGGTCAGACACAGACATGGGAGAAGAATAGCTAACTATCAAGAAGGCTAAAAGGTAGTTAAAGATAAATTTAAATCATGTTATGAAGGTGAAGCATTCCAAGTTCTCCACAAATATTGAAGTTCTCATCATTTAATCAGCCTTGTAGAATTTAAAATGTCAGGTGAGGTTTCTTCCTAGGAATTTACATTCACGTTAATACAGAGTTCCTATTCCAATTTCCATTTCATTGCCATAATCAAACAGTCTCACCAATGCCAAAATAGGAAAGGAACCCACTTGGATTACATATACTTGTCATCATCCATCATTTTGGGAAGTCAGAGCAGGCATTTTACTAGGAACTTTCAGCAGAAACCATTGGTTACTGTTGCTTGCTAGGATGCTCCCTGGCTCATTCCAGTTCCAGGTTAGTTGACTTTGCTGTATAGAAAAGGGCGATTTCCTGAGCAATGTTAATACTTATGATGACTATTTTTGGTTATGAACTTGAATACATCTGGAATGAACTACAATACAGAAATGGACAACACATGTGTGAACTTATTTATTTATTTACTTATTTATTTTTGCTTAGTTTGATGTGGGTAAATGAACTCCCAGTATAGAGATTTGAGTTAGGATGGCACAGATAGGCCTTTGATCTAGACCTTGAGTTGTTAATCTGTGCTTCATCTTCTGATGGAAGTCTACATAAGGACATAAAAAAAGGAAGCTATTGTTCTTTTCCTGCTTGCCCTCATCTTGCTAGAATATCCATTCTTTCACGGTGAATGGAAGCTACTTCTTCAGGATTCCAGAAAATACTGAAGACCACCTGAGTCATCCAGCCTTGTGAATTGAGCAACTACTGGATTCTTGGACTTTCTTTTCAGAGGCAGCCATTGTTGGATTAGCTGGACTACAGTTATAAGTAATTCCAATAAATCCAGTCTCTCTCTCTTTCTCTCTCTCTCTCTCTCTCTCTCTCTCTCCCCACACACACACATGCACACACACACACACACACACACACACACACACACACATATATAAAATCATGTTCATTGCACTGAGTTCTCTATGCTGAGTTTTAGTTATCTCTAGACTGATTTTTCTAACATGTATTCCAACCAGAAGAATATGATGATACAAGGATATCAACAAATCAACTAATCAGTCAAACAAACTAACAACAATAACAACAAACATAATTTGGGGAGGACTTTATGTATTCATAAAGGGGAAAATATTCATCCAATATTTTCTAATTCAGGAAATAAAGCTTTTTTTGTAAACTTTTACTTACATTTTCTTCTCAATTACACTGTTTCCTTTTCTTGTGGTGTGTTTGTGTAAAATACTTTATGACTTTATCAAACAAGGAGATCTTCCTTCCATATAAAATAATAGTTTCTCAATAGGTTAAAGTTTTACTAACTCTGTTGTAATCTTGATGCACTGTGACAATTTTAAAAATGAAAAAGAAATGTTCCCCTTACTTTTTCAAACCGTATTTCATATTTAAAACTACAGTTCACTTTATCAATACAGAACTTTTTATTTCTCTGTTTACATGAGTGAACACACATAGGTACCTGAAGAAGTCAGAAGAGGGTGTCAGGTCCAGAGATGAGGCTAGGAATCTGTTGTTATGAAATATAATGTGGCAATAGCAGGAATAATGGGTACCTGAAGGGTCCATGTCAAAGTGTCCCCTCAGAAATTATCCATGTGACAGACCTAGTATAAGGGAGATTTATTGTATGGGAAGGGCAGAGTGCATAGAATGGGAGAAGGCATAAAAGCACACAGAGCCATGAGGAAAGAGAGAGCAGAGATAGAGAAGGATGGAAAGAGAGAAAAAGAGACTGGCCAGGAACAGGTGGGAACAGAGAAAGAGAGAGAGAGAGAGAGAGAGAGAGAGAGAGAGAGAGAGAGAGAGAGAGAGAGAGAGAGAGAGAAGCTGGAGTAGTGAGCTGGCCCTGCAACACCTGGTTCGTACCTGGCAGGCAGCAGATGACAAGCCTAGGTCCCTGGAAGGAGCCTAGTGGAATCATTTGTTAACTATCAGCTGTAAGCCAGTCACATCAGGGAACAGACTTGAACTCGGGCCCTTAGCCTAGCAGAATATGCACTTAGGTTCAGATTCATTGTCCAGCACTGCTTTCTCGCTCCAAGCCTAAGATTTTTAATACAGGAGTTTTAATACAAAAAAACAATACTGAAGTTTCTTCTCTGTAAATGATTGAACAGGGACAATTTCCCCATGATCTCTTTAATTTTTAGTTACTGGTAAAGACCATATTAAGTATATTTTCATACCTTCTTTGTATCAAAACGTTTTTTAAGAAACAATATACAAACGTGTTAACAGAGTAGAGGAATTTTGATCTCTTAGAATATCATATGAATATGATTTTAGTTTTGAATTTAAAATTGAAAGTTCTATTCTAAACAAAGAAGAGGCCTTTGGGATTAACAGCTTTGCTCACTCAAAAGGAGGAAAGTCTCTGGTGATTATCCTAAATGAAGAGTAATTCAAACACTAGAATAACTCATTGTCTAATTCTGGGATGTCCTTGTGGACCACTGTGCTCTGAGGAAGGAGCAGAGAGGCCTATAACAGCCAGCCTTTCCACAGAAGACAGCTTCAGAGTTGCTTAATTTTCCTACCTGTGCAACTCACAACTTCAGTTCATGCCTACATGTGCAGTTAGATGTATATCTCCATAGTCAGAAAATATTAATTTAAACAGCACCTGATTTTTTATAGAAAATAATTTTTTTCTCTCACATTGTACAGTGACGACATTTCCCTTCCCTCTGGCTTGTGTTGGGCCATAGAAATAACAATACCAAAATCCTGCCAGCATTTAGCTCTCTTCCCTTACCAAATTAACAATTGAAAATACAAACGCATATCTTTGTACAATGTCTAGAAAAGTTTATAACAGCATTCATTTATTATTTATTTATTTATTTATTTACTTATTTATTTATTTATTTAAGCCAGTCATAAACATTTCTACCCTGGTTCTCTGAGCTACTCCTTCCCTGGTTCCTTGCAATTCAGGTAGATTACAGCATGGGTTCCTTCTTATAGTGCGAGTCTCAAGTTAAACCAAATATTGATTGCTCACTCTGCCATGTTCTATACCACCATTGCACCAGCACATCTTGGAGGCAGGACAGATCATAAACGAGTTGTTTTGTGGCTGTATTGGTGTCCCTGTTTCCCTTTCCATATCTTACAGAATACCTTCCCTTGATAAAAAAGACTAGAATGCATGAGTGAAGGTTTTTTTTTCCAACCAAATTTTATATACATTTAATGAGATTGAAATCTATTTTAAGCAAGATTGAATATATAGTTCCCCCTGTGTTACAGTTATTTGTATTCCATGGGCTATCTTATTTGTAGTTATATGGTTAGTAATAAGAATTTTGAAGGAGAAGCTATAGTATTGTCTCATTATTAAAATACAAATGTTTAATTGTGTATTTACTTCTGGATAATTGTACAATAGAACATTTTAGATATAAATTAAATCAAGAAAAATCAGTATATAAAGGTATAAAACATCACGGCTGTTGTTTTTATTAGATATAGATGTCTTTTGTATCATTTGGATAAAAAGAATTAGCCCAAAGCTTGGGATATTATCAGTGAAAGAACATATTTTCATTTAGAACTCCCTGAAAAACAAGACTAATATTATTTTACCATTTAGACATTTGTCAGATGGGATTTGAACTATAACTACAAAACCATTTTTTTTCTTTTTTTTTTATATTTTTGATACTTTATTTACATTTCCAATGTTTCCCCTTTTCTAGGTCTCCTCTTTGGAAACCACTTATCCCCTTCCCCTCCCTGCCTCTATGAGGGAATTCCCCCTCCCACCCACCCGCCCACCCATTCCCATATTCCCTTCTTGACATTCCCCTTTACT
>CM052716.1:14283684-14333088 GCA_028551405.1 Uromys caudimaculatus
GCTTTGCAATTTCATGAGGTCCCATTTGTCTATTCTTGATCTTAAAGCATAAGCCACTGATGTTCTGTTCAGGAAAGATCCACCATGCTCATGGATTGGAAGGATTAATATAGTAAAAATGGCCATCCTGCCAAAAGCAATCTACAAATTCAATGCAATCCCCATCAAAATTCCAACTCAATTCTTCATAGACTTAGAAAGAGCAATTCTCAAATTCATTTGGAACAACAAAAACCCAGGATAGCAAAAACTATTCTCAACAACAAAAGAACTTCTGAGGGAATCAGCATCCCTGACCTCAAGCTGTACTACAGAGCAATAGTAATAAAAACTGCATGGTATTGGTACAGTGACAGGCAGGTAGATCAATGGAATAGAATTGAGGACCCAGAAGTGGACCCACACACATATGGTCACTTGATTTTCGACAAAGGAGCTAAAACTGCCCAGTGGAAAAAAAGACAGCATCTTCAACAAATGGTGCTGATTCAACTGGCGGTCTACATGTAGAAGCATGCAAATTGATCCATTCCTATCTCCTTGTACAAAGCTCAAGCCCAAGTGGATCAAGGACCTCCACATAAAACCCGATGAGTGAAGGTTTTAAGTGTGCCCCAGCTTGAATACTCTACATGCAATGAGTTGAATGCAAGTTCTGGTTGCCAATGAGGCCCACTCTCAGTTTTCAGAGGGCAACCTTCCATCCTAACATCTGCCTGAATTGTTTAGGGATCTCCACAGGACCTTCTCAGCCAACAACACAGCACAATATAACCCAGTCTCACCACTGGAATCCTTGCCTGACAACAAAAGATGGCCAATTCAGACTTTATTCTCTATTACTTGGAGCTGTCTGATACTCTAAAGAACTTAAATTCTATCTATTAAGGGGATTCATAGGAACTGTTTCAATAGCCTTGAGTCACAAATTTCAAAATATTTTCCTTCGAAGAAGTAAATAAATTTTCCAATGCCACATTCTTACTCTAAATAAGTGTTAAACAAATGTCTTTAAATCATTTGTGTTAATTGAGACTGTGTGTGAGGGGGTGCATCTGTGTGTAGGTATCAGTCACAGGTATAAGTCACAGATATTGGGTATTAATCTTGTGACTCATAATTGCAAAGTAAGAGGTCTACCACTGAATTCTTCTTCCAAGTCCAACACCATTATTTTTATATATGTTCCTCTCCTTTTGAAGAGCGTCTCCTATATTTTCCCAGGAATCACGGAATAAGGACCAGTTGAAATCTTGTAGTAGCAAACAAATGGTGATAAAACAGTTTTTGAGGCAAGGAGAAAGTTGCTCATGCACAACCACATATCAAGGAGTATTATAAGTTATTGTCACATAAGACAATAGCCAAAGGGATATTTATATTCTACCATATGTATTTTTAAATGTTTGTCATTAAAAAATTGAAACTAAATTTCTAAAATTATGATTGTAATATCAAAATACTTTTATGTTCATGTTAAATTTCACTTTTATTAATAATCTGTCTGAATTATTTGATGTGACTTGCAATATATATTTGATACTTACAAAGTAGATGGACACATGCACATATTCACATACAGTCTTTTCAAGAATGCTAGTCTGTAACAGTCACAATAGGCATTGAAAATGTTGCCTGTGACTGTAATGAGCGCATTATAGAACAAAGCTCTTCAGAATAGCATATGGCATTTTAATTTAAATTCACTTCAGGGTAAGAAAAGTACTTCACAGTGGAGTATAACAGAAAATAAATGCCTGTCTAGGGTCCTTTAAGTGTAGAAAAGGGTTTTGGATAATGTGACAATGCTATACTTTAGGAAAGGAGGCGCACAGCATATCTTCTCCCTGGTGGGAGAAAAATCCCAGTAATATTTTAGCTCTATCAAATACACATTTTATGCTTTCTTTCTTTTCTCATTTCTTTCATTTTCCCTTGTCATTCAAATATTTAATTTTTTCTTTCTCACATCTGCTTTTACCTAATACGCTTTTCTTCTGAAACCTCTTTTATGAAATTTGAGCTCTGTAGATTACTCACACCATGATTTCTGCAAACCAATAATTTGAAATATAAAACCACAGGAATCTTTAGATAAATTAATATTCCATGTTATATATACATTCTCCTCTTTGACAATCAATTCAATCACCTCTAAGTTTGCTCCACTTCTGAAAACCCTGTTCTAAATCCAGTAATGTAAGTTTGAAAAAGTAACATGTATCTTGATATTAAATAGTTCACTCAGTCACTCACACATCAGAAGTTACTTAGAAATGCTATAATGGGTTAAACCATCCTTGGGCTTAAAAACAAGCATGACTCTGAGAGGGGAAAGTGACAGAGTTATAAAGTAATAATGTAATAGAATTGGGCAAGGAGGAAAGGGTGGATTTGATAAAAAATCATACAAAATACATTTATAAATATTCAAATAATAAATAAAAATTGAAGAATGCAAATCTAACAATAAAGGCTATAAATGATCAACTATCCATACCCAGCATGGTCATAGATCTGAGAGGATAACTAATTGCTGCCCTTTTCTTAACCCTGTGCAATTCCTAACTCATTTCTTACCACTCATTTGTATACTTACACATAAACATTGCTCTCAACCATCATGAGAAAAAGCTCTTTTGCAGTACACAGAGAACACGACCTAAAAGCACAACTCATGAAAATGTGGCTAAAATCTGAAAATGGAATGCCTCACCACCACTGACTCAAGTGCAGCACAATGTTTACACCTAAGGCTCAGGAGACACTGTGGGAGAGGGCACAGCTCGATCTTCCAAGCCAGGGGAGCAGGATGTCTTCTGTGTAATTTTGTCTTCTTTAGATGACAGAGAAGATACAACTATGAGATCTCAAAAAAAATATGGCTGCATAAACAATATCTAAACAATGACAAAACCAGTTGATTTACCATCACAGATGGGGTAAATCTCATGGGGCCTTACCAATAGATAAAAAGCTACACTAATCATTGATGATGAGAAAATGAGTATTAGTCTCCCTCAAATTTGAACCCCTGAAATGTAAATATATATACTAATTATGTATATATATATATATATATATATATATATATATATATATATACACGTAATTAATACAAAACAAATTCAGCATTTTGTAGTTACATATATTCATTAATATGCAAAACAATGATAATTTCTCATATCGGTCATTATCACTTCTTCCTCTAACCCCCATTCTTTCTCAAATTTACAGTCACAGTGAATTTGAGAAAGAATGGAGGTTAGAGTAAGAAGTGATAATGACCTATATGAGAAATCAAACTGTAAACATTTAGTTTAAATCAGAAACTTACCTGTATCATGTATTTAACCCAGGATCCAAACAGTGATTATCTATCTTTATGATGTTTCATTACTTGCTTTTGACTAGACAATTCCTTTCTTAAGTTTACAACTCATGGTATTGGCATCTTTTTGAAAATTTAGTTTGATTATCAAAACAATAGAGCTGAATTATTCATTAAAATATAATTTCTCAGAGAAGTCTTATATTTTATTCTACCATTGCCTTTGTAGAGAAAGTGAATAGGTTAATTCAAGTGGGAAGAATCTCTATAAATTTTCCATTCCACTTGAATTAGCCTAATTTACACAGTCCTTTATTGAAATGTCTAGAGACGGGTATGTTTGTTATTTCATTCAGTATTAACCATCATGGGCATAATGGGATCACACTGTAGAACATGAGGAAGGAAACACGAGTGAGCATTGGACTGAGGCTGGATACAGTCTTCTTTCATATCTCTTTTGGTATATTTTGATACCCTGAGCTGAACATTTTACTCTATGATTATTTAAGTTACAAAAACTTGGTCTTTCATATTTAAACATATATTTCTCATAAAGTGCATATATTATCATGTAGGTATCATAACATTTTAGGTTTTTTCATACCATTTTCATAATCATAAGGCAAAACTACAATAATTGCATGCTATTTTATACCCAATTTTTTCAGTGAATCCCTCATTATGAAATGAAGAAAATTTCTTTTCCTCATTTTCAATTTCTCTTTAATGCAAAAGCTTTCTTGAAGATCTACTTTCTCGGGTGTATATGATCCCAACTTACTCTTGGTCGTCTGCATGGTTAGCATGTGCATAAAGGTATAAATAGATGATTTCTTGATACTCTAAATTTGCTAGAATATAACATGTTAAGTAAGAGTTATATTTAAGGTGAACCTTTGTCTTTGAACTCTTTAATATGGCTTTGGGTCTCAAATAATCTGTGAAAGTTGACTACCAGGCTGCATAGTTTATGTAAGGAAAGAGAAAAAATATATCCTCTGATTTCCATGACTTTTTCTTCAGAGTCCCATCCTCTTTGACATTAGGGTTTTCTCATTTCAGATTGCATATACTTGAATAAAAATTTTCATCACGAAAATGCTCCAATAAGTACTACAACTTGGAGAGCACGCGGTGGTAACGCAGGAAGGTTGCTTGGTGGTTTTAGTGAAGATTATTGGAAACCATTCACATGATGTAAGAGAAGAGTCATGTCAGACAGGAGCTTCAGAAAGGAAGTGTTCACAAAGGAGTGCTTCAGATTAAATAGTACTCTAAGTAGCACATGCCTGGGCTTAAACTGAGTTTAGTCTGTTCCAAAGCAATGTTACTAATTTTTACCTTTAAAGAAATTAATTAAATCTCATATTGGGGTATTGTTATTTTGATATTTGGAAATGAAGAGAGGCATTCATATGAACCCATCATTGAGAAATTATGTCTAAAAGTATATATATTAAAGCCTCTTGTAGATTCAAGAATAGTGAATGCATACAGACGTCTTTTAAAAATATATACCATTCGAACATGAACATAAGTTCTACTAAGGAACATAAACGAAAACTTGAACAAATAAAGTACACTGGATATTTAAAAAGTAGAAATAACTAAAAATATGCAGGGTTTACAAACAATATATTAAAAAGTGAAGTATTCTAGAGAGAAAAATAAATTTGATTCCTTTCATTTTTATTGAGTAAGATAAACTAAATGAATTTAACCCCATTTTTATATAAAGAAATAAAAGGTAAAATTAGACCTTAATAACAGGGTGACTAATTGTGTTTATTCAGAATAAAATTATAATTATTATTAATCAAAAACTTTTCATATTTTGAATTTTTATGTCCATGGCGTGATCATGTTTTATTCTACCTACTTTTCTTGCAGGTGTCCCAAAGTTATATAGGAATTTCAGCAATGTTACTTTATAATTATGTGGGAAAGTAAAAAAATCATAAAAAACATAGTAAGTAGATAATTTGATAAAAATGTTTACATAAAATTTTATGTTAGCAAGGTGAGCAGAAGTTTCACATACTCATTAGCTCCACCCATCATAGGAACCTATAAAACACAGCCAATTCATTTGCTTCAACATGAAAGAATTAGATGGCTTTATTTTTAAAATAATATTAGATGTTAATGCTAATATGTTCTGTTAAAAAGACTGTCATACTACAGCTACTGTTAGAGCTATACTCTACTCAGATCTTATTTGATATTTTATTTCACTGCTATTCCTTCTCCAACATAGGAGCCATCTGCATCTCTACCTCCATTGCTGTTTTGTATCTATAGGCACTATGTCCCCATCTCTACCATCTCTCTGCCCCATCTCTGAAATCATTATTTCATTGCTAACTCTATCTTCAACATTTTCTACCTATTTATATCCGTTTTTATACCAGTCACAAGAATGTTTTGTACTGGACTTTTTTGTAAGTGATGGTGGAACAGAGATAGTCTGCATTTAAAAGAAAATGCTAGTGTAATTTGAATGCTTTATTTGAAATAAGTTTTTATATATTAAACATCAATCCTTGTGGTGGTGTCTAAATATGATTTTTACTCATGTTTTTCATTATTATACAAAGACTTTGTTTTTTACTATAGAGCCTTCTAAGCTCTCTCAGACTATTATTGTGATGAAGTCCAGTCAAGTGACATAAAAGCCATCTAGCCAGCAATTCACATTCATTTCATTTACAATGGTGAATGTAGACTACCAACATTCTAGTCTAAAATTACTTTAGTAGAAAGATCAAAAGTTAATTCAATCTGAGGAAGAAACATTTCACAGAAGGAATCGCTAGGGAAACTGTTAACTGAGTCCACTAGACAGCGTGAGGAAACAAAGCCTGGAAAAAATTAGTCATTTTCTCTCTTTCCTCTAAGTGTTAATATTATTTCCTTCAATGTGATAATAGTGTTAGATTTTCTCATCATATCCTGTTACACAAGTCATTCCTTCTGAAGCCACATGATGGAAGAAGCCTATTAACTACGTTTCTTGGTGCTCATTACTTTCTCAGCATGATATTGCAAGTACAAAATCTCCCTACCACTTTGACCAATGTTTTACCATTTCCAATATATTTCTGTCTTTCTGTATCCTGGGCTTGACCACGAGCTCAAAATCTTTTCTTACACTAGTGCACATGGTATGAGGACTTTATATGAGATGTCACATCGCCTTGTCACCCAAGCCTTTGAATGTTCCTTTCCATAGTACAGAAACTTTGTGAGAAAAATAAGCCTTCTGCTGGATTATAGCTACTCCCGTACCTTGAATTTTGAGGAATGTATATGATTCTCTCCACAATAAATTCTGATGAGTTTTAATTAGAAGCATTCCAACTTGGATGGTTATAGATTCTGACAGTCTTTTTCTAATAGGAAGGTAGCACGTGCAGAAATTAAAGACAGCTGTGAAAAGGAGCAAGTGGAATGCAACAACCAAGAGGCTGGCACTCCTCTAATGTGTGGCAGTGTAAGACACTGAGCATGTTGTTTTATGGGAAAGGTAGTGTCTCAAGTACAAACTTTGTTTGTATGGGTGTATATAGTAACTCTGACCGAGCTGACCTCCTTTAATAGAGTTCAGAAAAAAAAATATGTGAATGAAAAGACCAGAAGGCAGGAGCAAGAGAATACAAGAAGCTTGGGGTTCTCAGAAACAAATATCTTTTATTTAGCTCATGGACATTTAAGAACTTATTATCAATGGTATTGCAATTCCAGCTAATTATATGCTATTGCTTCATAGGCATTGTGAGTTGAACATTTTCCTTAGGCTCTATTGATTTTTTCCCATGTTAACAAATCATAAAATATTTCAATACATGTTTGGAAAAGAATAGTTGAACTAAACTTACTTTTTTAACATTGGCTATTGCTCAATTGTGTTGGATAGCAATTTTGAAAAAATAATCAAGGTGAGTTCATAAATTCTTTCTTCATATATTATATTCTACACTATTAATATATCCTTTTATACTACTAATAAATACTTTATAGAAACCATCAAGTCCCAATTTACTGAACCTTTCTAATACTAATATTCAAACATGCCTAGAAAATATGATTTTACAAGGAAAGATATAAGTAGATAGCAACTTTTATTCCTTTTTAATATTTTTTTTGCAATTTATCTGTCTAAGTGTTTACCTGAGGTATGTATTTATAGCATGTAAATACTGGCTGCCTGTGAAGGCTAGAAGAGGTTGTCAGATCCCCTACAATGGCTGTTTCAGGTAGCTGTAACACCCATGAGATGATTATTTAATCCCAGGTATTTGTAAGAGCATCAAGATATGCTGTTACACCAACTTTCCACCTCTTTGTCTATTTCTAAAACATAATTACCACTCCTATTATCACTCAATTATCATTAATTAAAAAGAATTTAATGTTTTGATTTTAAGTAATGTACTACCATTTTACGAAAGAAGTATGATATCTAATTATAATCTCCTTAGTAAACATTTTTATTCAAGCTAGATAAATGAACTGCACCATAATAATTATATCCTAACCTATGATCCTCATTATAGGATATTCAAATAACATACATCATATAACAATCCAATTATTAAGTACATGAAAGTATAAATGTATTATTTTTTCTAATTATAACTATATCAGTACTTCTACTTTGATAGGATATAATGAGAACAACTTACACCAAAGCACAGACAATTAAATTCTCCATTTGAAGAATAGTTTACGCAACTCTGGCTTTGGTCACGTGAAAAATTTATAGGGAACTATGTTTGACAGCCAGGCATAGGTGCTTGGGCTTCCTTGATTAGCCTGAATAATTTCATTCCTGAGCCAATAACCTTCACTAGGTTTACCCAGAGCCATCATTAATGAAGTAGTTCTGGCCAAATAAAGAAAATAAATGAATATACATATTTAGACATTTCTCTTTAATATTAAGAAAAGCTGACTTTAAAATTAGTAGCTACACAAAGGTGGAAGAAGAGAACATTGCTCCATGTATAGCTTATAGTAAAGCCACTGTTATAAAGAAGCATAGATTATGCACTCCCTCACTCTGTGAATGTGAATGTGAATGAGTATGTAGGTAGCTATTTTATGGTAGAAGAACAGGTCAAGTTTACCTCTAAGAAGGGTAATTTAAATAGGGCAGTAAAGTGCTTATATTTTCTCTGTTACTTAAGGGCTCTGTATCAACAGGCTGCACTGTGCTTTGTATTTCCTACTGACAGAACATACATTTGACAATGGATACCAGACATATGAAGCAGTTGACAAAGTAAATATTGTGGCTTCAGACAGAGAATATTTGGAGTTAGCATACCAAACTTAACAAAGAGCTGAGACTACCACCTCAGTGACTCATTAAGTCATATTTGATTCAATGTTAATATAATGATATTTTTTTCCACATTAGATGAGAATAAGTAGTTGAGAACAAAACTCTATTGAGGCCAACATACAATACTGAACATAAAAAGGTAAGACACTCTCAATGTCATCTTCCTAAGGTTTTTATATTTCATATTTCTCTCCTTGGCTCCATGAGACCTTATATCTCATAGGTACAACATTGTCATGACCAGTAAATGGTCCTTTTTATTGCTATAATAATTGTGGCTATGCCACATGCTTTCTAAAGGATAATATGAAAAAAGTAAAACTAATCATTTAAATTAGTTTCTGTAATACTGTTCCTGGCATAGAATAGACTCCATGAATCTTTTGCAGCTACTTTAACTCAGAGCGCACCAGCTTTTGTAGATTTAACTCCAAACCTACCCTATATTTTCTTGACCTTGGACACTTATTAACATTTTATGATTCTGGAACAGTACTTACTCTACAATGACCATACTCTTTTATGATCTATTATAATAATAGATTACACAATTATTTTATGGGATAATATATTAAAATCCTCTGAATTTTTAAAAAGCTTCTGAGCAAAATGTGAATAGGTCTAACAAGGTAAAAGAAATGACCTAATTCTGTTTGCTTAAACTTTGTCTTTTTATGTCAAAAGAGGTGCCTCACTTAGCAAAATCCATGACCACTGGGGGGAATCGTCTTAAGCCAGAAAATGTCCATTCTCAACCTACCATGGCCAGCTAGGAATTAGTATTTCTATTAATAAAAAAAAAACCCTGTCATCCTTAAACTTGCAGTTAACTACCTAATGTGGTTTTGTGATTAAATATTAAATTTTCATTCCGTTTACCTATAAAATTCATCTTATAACAAAAAGCAAAAACATTATATATAACTCTAGTAAGCCAAATTATAATAATAAAAAAATAATGCCAATTCTGGCTTTCATTAACGCCCAAGAATAAACATAAACAGTAAAAGACATCTAATGTGTGATTGCATGTATTTATTTATTTATTTATTTATTTATTTATTTATTTATTTATTTATTTATTTATTGGGTTCACAGTTTGGTTTCCAGAACGTGAAATGAAAGATTCTCAGAACTATCTCTGGAAGACATGCAATAATGTGCATGTTAATCATGCTTGCAGCAAACAGAAATGTAAATCCTATAAAATTACTGGAAGACTTGCATTGAAATGAACATAAAGATAAAATAGACAGAGATGCACAAAAGATCCCAAGGACATTATTCTCTTATGTGTTTATTGAGTTCCAGCGTAATGCATTCTTTATTGCCCAAAAATTCATTTCATTTGCATTTTAACAGGGTCTTAGTCAAGTTAATCCTTTTTCTTCCTTTGATAAGAACTTACTCTTCAGTTAGAACAAAAATAACTAAAGAAGAGGAAAGAAAAACAAACAAACAAATCTGACATTGACATATTATAGTTAAAACCTAAATTTGTGGGTAATGGTCATGGCTCAGAGGATACATGATTGCATGCGAGAATGAGGATGAGGGTTCACATTTTCAAAATCCACATAAGAGCAAGGTAAGCTGGAATGATGGTGGCAGATTGGCATCCCAGAACTCTCCAGCCAGAGGCAGAGCATCTAGGAGCTCAAGATTCCTAACTAAACAAGAAAGAACTGGCAAGTCAAGTGAAACACAACTGAGGAAAACACCCTCACTTTGAACTTCCTCACTCTTATAAATGACCATGTGCACACAATCGCATACACATACATGGGCACATAAGCTCATGCGTCATTAGATTTGTTGCAGCTTATTAATGATGATTCATGTCTTTTCACAACTCTTTGTACCATTTCTTTTTAACACCGAAAATGTGAGTTATAGCAAGTTCTATAACAAGACAAGCACTTTTAGTCATTTATGGTAAATATAACTTAGGGAAGATGTAGTAATAATACAACCTATTTTTTGTGAGTGTAAACAATGAGTAAATTAGACACTTGTAAGAATAGAATAACTTTTATTACATACTTAATCATGTAATACCTTGCATCAACAGCATACCATTATACACAAAAGAATAATGTCAAGTAAAGTTTGAAATATAAAAACTCAGGTCAGTAACATGTCACTAAAATGGAAAAATAGCATGCTTAATTGAAAGGGACACGTTCTTGATTTTAACTTTAATAGTTTTCTTAGTTGGGGTTACCAGATACCATGACCAAGGCAACTTTTATAAGATCAACATTTAATTAGGGCTGCCTTACAGGTTCAGAGGTTCAGTCCATAATCACCAAGGCAGGAGCATGTCAGCATCCAGGCTGGCATGGTGAAGGTGGAGTTGAAAGTTCTATGTCTTCATCTGAAGGCTGCTAGCAGAAGACTGGTTTCCAGGCAGTTAGGATGAGGGTGTTTAAGCCCATGCCCACAGTGACACACCTACCCCAACAGGGCCACACCTCTTAATAGTGCCACTCCCTGGGTCAAGCATATACAAATCATCACAATAGTTTTAAGACTACTAGATGAAGATACAGTCATATAGAATTATTATGAGACAATTATAGAGCAGGAGTGGAGCAACCATTCCACTCCGGTCCACAAATTATCAAGGAAAGAGAAGGGAAAATGTGGAAACATAAATCATACCCTGTCAATCAAACTCATTTACCAAATGGAAATATTTTCATTTATATTGTGTGTTGAATACATTTATCTCATAGTTAGACAACCATTTCTAAGTTGTTTTTAAACTTCATTTTAGTTATAGTATATGTGATTTTTAGGTAATTATGACAATGATTTTTATTTTTGATGTTTGCCAGTATATTAAACTCTTCAATTGTACTTGGACATTGCATTATACTAGTCACTCAGTATTTGATACAAAAAGAAAAAAAAGTTATATGGTGCCTTCATATATGTTTTCATGTTGAACATTGAGTTTTTATGAATTTCTTAGATAAAGCACTCTGCTACTGGAAACAACACATACTTGAAGTATAGAATATGGAAAAAATCAAGTTAGTATTGACTTCAAAGTTTTAGTTCTAATGACTTGCTTTTATAATATTGGTAGCATCTACTAGAGCACACAAGAAGTCATCAGACTCACCCAGCCATGATCATCAAGTGCTATAGTAATAACTGCTCTGGCAAGATATGATCACTGATGCCAAAGAGGCCTGGAAGTGAAGAAACTAACCAACGACTCGCTGATTAGATTTAAATCCTACTCACCAATACGAAACACATATCTGGCATCATTATCAGAACTAAGATCTTTGGCCTTGTAGTTGATAGACTCTAAGGAAAACCCTTCAGATATTATTCTGCTAAACAGATACAGTAATGAAATAACTCTTAATTATTTATTACTATGTATACATTGGTGACTCAGGCCTCATCAGAGAAAAAAGTCTTCCAATAGGTAGTAATTAACCTATGTAGCCACATCTGATCAATATGCAGATAGTAGGAAACTAGGCCATGCTCAGAGCGAAATAACACATCTGTATCACAGTTTGTCCTCTGAGACTCAGTGAATTTTGTAAAAAGGAAACTGAAAGTGTCTAAGATCCAAAGGTCTTAGATGACTATAGTAAAAGAGTGGTTTTTATGCAAAAAAAAGAGCCTTTACACATGAAAGTACTGGTTATAACAACATGCATAGCTCTTGTGTAAGCTAAAGTCAGAAAACATTTTTCATATAGAGTGGAAGGTGGTCATAGAGTTGCACTTCTAGGTGAGGACCTATTGGCAATTGATACCTGCTGGGAGAGAAAACCCTTTTTCACTATCTTTCCCTCCTCCCTTTCTCCTCTGAGCTGATGGGGTCACCCTGTGTATCCCCCAAACCTGGTACCTCCTTTTGTATAACTTCTTTGGTCTGTGGAGTTTAGTGTGGTCATCCTGTATTTTATGGCTGATATCCACTTTTCAGTGAGCACTCACCGTGCATGTGCTTTTGGGACTGGGTTACTGTAGGCATAAATTTTTTGCAACTTGGGAGATTTTTATATCTTATGATATCTTCTTATATTTCTTCCTTCAGGGACTTAAGTTCCTGTCATACAGGTCTTTCACTTGCTTGGTTTGAGTTACACCAAGATATTTTATATTATTTGTGGCTATTATAAAGGGTGTTATTGTTCTAATTACTTTCTTGGCTTGTTATTATCTGTATAAAGGAGGCTACTTATTTCTTTGAGATAATCTTGTATCCAGTCACTTTGATGAAGGTATTTATTAGGTGTAGGAGTTTTCTGTTAGAATTTTTGGGGTCGTGTGTGTGTGTGTGTGTGTGTGTGTGTGTGTGTGTGTGTATATATATACACACACATATATATATATATATATACACACACACACACACACACATATATATATATATATATGTATACTATCATATCATCCACATATAACAATAAGTGGACTTATTTTCTATTCTGATTTGTATTCCCTTGATATCCTTTACTTGTCTTACTACTAAGACTTCAAGTAATATATTGATAGGGAGAGAATTGATGGCCTGATGTTAGTGGAATTGCTTTAAGTTTCCCTCCATTTAGTTCGATGTTGGCTATTGGCTTGCTATATATTGCTTTGATTATGTTTAGGTATGTGCCTTGCAACCCTGATCTCTCTAAGACCTTGTAACATGTATGAGTGTTGAGTTTTGTCAAAAGCTTTTTCAGCATTTAATGAGATGATCATGTAATTTTTTCTTTCATTTTATTTATTTGGTGGATTACATTGATGGATTTTCACATATTGGACCATCCCTGAATCCCAAGGATGAAACCTACTTGAATATGAATGGTGTTTTTGATGTGTTCCTTGATTCAGTTTTTGAATATTTTATTGAGATTTTGCATCAATGGTAATAACAGAAATTGGTATGAAGTTCTCTTTCTTTGTTGAGTCTATGGTTTAAGTATCAGGTTGACTGTGACTTCATAGAGTGCATTTGGGTGTATGCCTTTTGTTTATAGTTTGTGGAATAATTTAAATAGTATTGATATTAGTCCTTCAAGAATATAGCATCAATCATTGGGTGGTGACCTCTACCTGAGTCAGCAGGGGTCCATAGCCAATGAGCACCAGGAGAAAGCAACCCTCCCAGGAGCATGGGAAAGCCGTGAGTGGGGTTAAGGCGAGCACCACTGCTCACCTGGACCCACCCCAAACCGGCAGGATACAGGGTCTGAGGAGAACTCAGGGACAGGAAACCTCTGAACCTTCCGGTTTCCATCTGTGGGTGGAGAATTCTGCCTGGGCCACCAGGGGTCTGTGCCTGAGGACCTCAGCCTGGGCCACAGGGCTCCAGGAGAGAGCTGGTATCCCAGGAGTGCTGACACACCTTTGAGCACAGACAAAACCACCACTTCTGTTCAAACTCACTGGATCTGGAGGGACCCTTGCGGAGCTATCAGGACATAGGAACCAATGGACAGCTGGGTACAAGATCCTTCTGGTTTCTGTCTGCACCCCAGAGCTGACCCTGTGTCACAGCTCTCCAAACCCAAATACCTCTTAGAGAGAGCTGGTCTTCAAGGAGTTTTGACACAGAGACCTGCAGGAGGGGCAAGCCACAGCCAGACAGAGTAAGACCAGTGAATATCAGAGATAACAAGATGGCAAAAGGCAAGGGTAAGAAGAAGGAACAGAAACCAAGGCTACTTGGCATCATCAGAACCCAGCTCCTCCACCACAGCAAGCCCTGGATACCCCAACACACCAGAAAAGCAAGACTCAGATTTAAAATCATTTCTCATGTTGATGATAGAAGACTTTAAGAAAGAAATGAATAATATCCTTAAAGAAATACAAGAGAACAGAAACAAACAACTAGAAACATTTAAAGAGGAAACACAAAAATCCATTACAGAATTATAGGAAAACACAATCAAAGAGGCAGAACTTCAAGAAAACACAATCAAACAGACAAAGGAAATGCACAAAACTACCCAGGAGCTAAAATAGAAACAATAGAGAAATCACAAAGGGGAGACAACCCTGGAGTTAGAAAACCTAGGAAAGAGACCAGGAGTCATTGATGTAAGCATCACTAACAGAATACAAGAGATAGAAGAGAGAATCTCAGGAGCAGAAGATACCATAGATAACATCGACACAACAGTAAAAGAAAATGCAAAATGCAAAAACCTTCTAACCCAAAACATCCATGAAATCCAGGACACAATGAGAAGACAGAACCTAAGGATAATAGGTATAGAAGAGAGTGAAGATTCCCAACTTAAAGAACCAGTAAATATCTTCAACAAAACTATAGAAGAAAACTTCTCTAACCTAAAGAAAGAGATGAACATAAATATACAAGAAGCTTACAGATCTCCAAACAGATTGGACCAGAAAAAAAATTCATCCCGTGACATTACAGTGAAGACAACAAATACACAAAACAAAGAAAGAATATTAAAAGCAGTAAGGGAAAAAGGTCAACTAACATATAAAGACAGACCTATCAGAATTACACAAGACTTCTCACCAGAGACTATGAAAGCTAGAAGATCCTGGGCAGAACTTATAAAGACCGTAAAAGAACAAAACTGCCAACCCAGGCTGCTATACCCAGCAAAACTCGCAATTAACATAGATGGTGAAAACAAAATATTCCACGACAAAACCAAATTTACACAATATGTTTCCACAAACCCAGCCCTACAAAGGATAATGGATGGTAAACGTCAACTCAAAGAGGGAAACTACACCCTAGAAAAAGCAAGAAAGTAATCTTTCAACAAACTCAAAAGAAGGTAGCCACATAAAAGTAAAAATAACATCGAAAATAACAAGAACCAACAATGACTATTCCTTAATATCTCTTAATATCAATGGACTCAATTCCCCAATAAAAATACATAGACTGACAGACTGGATCCATAAAGAGGACCCAGCATTTTGCTACATTCAAGGAATACATCTCTGTGATAAAGACAAACACTACCTCAGAGTAAAGGGCTGGAAAACAATTTTGCAGGCAAATGGTCCCATGAAACAGGATGGAGTAGCCATTCTCATGTACAAAGAACTCAAGAAGTTAGACTCCAAAAAACCAAATATTCCCATCAAAAAATGGGGAACAGAGCTAAATAGAGAATTCTCAACTGAGGAAATTCACAGGGCTGAGAAGCACCTAAAGAAATGCTCAATATTCTTAGTCATCAGGGAAATGCAAATCAAAACAAGTCTGAGATTCCACCTCACACCAGTCAGAACGGCTAAGATCAAAAAGTCAGGTGACAGCAGATGCTGGCAAGGAGTGGAGAAAGAAAATCTCCATTGTTGGCGAGATTGCAAGCTGGTACAACCACTCTGGAAATCAGTTTGGCAGATCCTCGGAAAAATGGACATAATACTTCCTGAGGACCCAGGTATTCCACTCCTAGGCATATACCCAGAAGATGCTCCAACATGTAATAAAGTCACATGCTCCACTATGTTCATAGCAGCCATATTTATAATAGCCAGAAGCTGGAAACAACCCAGATGTCCCTCATCAGAGGAATGGATACAGAAAATGTGGTACATTTACACAATGGAGTACTACTCAACTATTAAAAACAATGACTTCATGAAATTTGCAGGCAAATGGATGGAACTTGAAAATAACATCCGAAGTGAGGTAACTCAGTCACAAAAAAATGAACATGGTATGTACTCACTGATAAGCGGATATTAGCCCAAAAGTTCAGAAATCTAAGTTTCACTTTACAGTAACCGCTGGACTGAGAGTAAGGTTGTTGAGATGGAGGAATTGGAGAAGGGACTGAAGGAGCTGAGGGAGTCTGCAGCCCCATCGAGGGAGCAACAGTGTCAACTGGCCTGACCCCCCCTCCGCACCGGTCCTCCTGGAGGCTGGACCACCAACCAAAAAATACATATTGAGGGACCCATGGCTCGGACCACATATGTGGCAGAGGAGGGCCTTGTTGGTCATTGGGGGAGGAGAGGCCCCAGTAAAGGGGAATGTCAAGGTGGGAATATGGGAGTGGGTGGGCGGGTGAGTGGGAGGTGGAATTCCCTCATAGAGGTGGGGTAGGGGGAGGGGATAGGTGGTCTCCAAAGAGGAGAACTAGAAAGGGGGAATCATTGGAAATGTAAATAAAGTATCAAAATAAAAAAGAATATGGCATCATTTGAAATGTAAATGAATAAAATGACTAATAAAAAAATAAAATCTGGAAGAATTTTAAAACTGTCTGGCCCTGGGCTTTTTCTGGTAGGGAAATTTTTGATGATTGTTCTATTTCCATAGAGATTGTAAGGTTATTTATATTGTTTTCCTGTTCTTGATTGAATTTTAGCAAGTTGGATCAATCTAGAAAAATTTTACAATTTGTTAAGATTTTCTGATTTTGTGGAGTATAGGCTTTTGAAGTAAGACCTAATAATTTTTTTTTTTTTTAATTTCCTCAGTGTCTGTTGTTCTGCTCCCTTTTCATTTCTGATTCTGTTTCCTTTCCTTAGTTTGGCTAAAGGTTTACTTATCTTTTGATTTTTTGTTTCAAAAAAACTAGCTCTTGGTTACATGGATTCTTCCTATTGTTTTGTTTTCTTTGTTTCTAACTGGTTGATTTTTAGCCCAGATTTTTACTTTTTCCTGCCTTCTACTTCTCTTTTGTGTGCTTGCACTTTTTTTTCTATAGCTTTCAGGTCTATTTTAAATCGCTGATATGAGAACTTCCTAAATTCTTTATTGAGGCACCTAGTGCTATGAACTTTCCTCTTAGCACTGTGTTCAGTGTGTCCCATATATTTGCATATATTGTACCTTCATTTTCATTGAATTCTAGAAAGTCTTTAATTCCTTTCTTTCTTTCTTTCTTTCTTTCTTTCTTTCTTTCTTTCTTTCTTTCTTTCTTTCTTTCTTTCTTTCTTCCCTGACCCTGACATCACTGGGTAGAGAGTTGTTTAATTCCCATGAGTGTGTAGGCTTTTTAGTGTTTCTGTTATTATTGAAGTTGAGCTTTAATCCACAGTGATCTGATTAGTTACAATGCAGCGTTATTTCAATTTTCTTGTATCTGCTGAGGCTTCCCTTTATGACTGATTCTATGTTCAATTTTGGAGAAGGATCCATGAGCTGGTGAGAAGAATGTATATTCTTTTGTGTTTGAGCAAAATATTCTATAGATGTCTGTTAGATCTATTTGATTTATAACATCTTGATAGTTTCATTATTTTTCTATTTAGTTTCTGTCTTGTTGTCCTGCCAGTTGGTGAAGAGGGGTGTTGAAGTCTCCCAACTATTAATGTGTGAGGTTCAATGTGCAATTTAAGCTTTAACAATGTTTCTTTTACAAATGTGGACCCTATTGTGTTTGGGGCATAGACATTCAGAATTGAGATATCATCTTGGTAATTTTTTCTTTTGATGAGTATGAAGTGTCCTTCCCTGTCTCTTTTGATTAATTTTGGCTGAAATTCTATTTTATTAGATATTAGAATGGCTACTCCAGCTTACTTCTTGGGTTCATTTGCTTAAAAAAACAAAGCATTTCCAGCCCTTTACTCTGAGGTAATATCTGTCTTTATTGCAGACATGTTTTTCTTGTATACAGCAGAATGAGAGATCCTATCTTTACATCCATTCTGTTATCCTGTGTCTTTTTATTGGGGAATGGAGTCCTCTGATGTTGAAAGATATTAATAAACAGTGATTGTTATTACCTGTTATTTTGATGTTGGTGGTGTCAGTGTGTGGTGTGTATGTGTGTGTGTGTGTTGTGTGTGTGCTTCCCTTCTTTTTGCTAGTATGGAATTACTAATTTCCTGTGTCGTCTTGGATGTAGTTATTCTCCTTGTGTTGGAGGTTTTTCTCCTAGTATTTTCTGTATAGAATTGCAGATAGATATTGTATGAATTTGAATTTCTCTTGAAATATCCTGTTTTCTCTATCAATGGTAATTGAGACTTTTGATGGGTTTAGTAGTTTAAATTGCCATCTATGGAATTTTTATGAGTTTCAGGATATCTATCCAGGCCCTTCTACCTTTTAGAGTCTCTGTTGAGAAGCTGGGTGAAATTCTGATAGGTCTGCATTTGTATATGTCTTGACTTTTTCCCTTACTGATTTTAATATTCTTTCTTTGTTTTATAGATTTTGTATTTTGAGTATAATATGGTGGGAGAATTTTCTTTTCTTGTCCAGTCAAATTGGTGTTCTATAAGTTTATTCTATGTTTATAGATCTCTCTTATTTTAGGTTGGAAATATTTTCTTCTATGATTTTGTTGAAAATATTTTTCAGGCCTTGAACCTGGGACTCTTCATTTTCTTCGATTCCTATTATTCTTAGGACTTTTTATGATATTCCAGATTTCCTGGATGTTTTGTGACATAAATGTAGATATAACATTTTCTTTGAATGATATATCAGTTTATTCTATTGTATCTTCTATGCCTGAGATTCATTCTTCCATCTCCAATATTCTGTTGATGATGCTTGCATTTGTTGCTCCTGTTCTCTTCCCTAGGTTTTCCATCTCCGGGATTCCTCAGTTTGTGTTCTCTTTATTATTTCTCATTACATTTTCAGGTCTTGTGTGAGTGTTTGTGCGCACATGCATGTACACATTTCAATTGCCGTAGGATATCCAGGGTTTGCTGTAGTAGAGAAACTGTGCTCTGAAGACCTCATCTTGCTCTGGCTTTTACTGATTGTGTTCTTTCAAAGGCCTTTAGACATCTGGAAGTCTTTAGTCCCTGGATTTTCCTATTGTATTAGGTATGGGGATGGGAGTTAACCTCAAAGGTCTGGGTGTGGCAGGCCTCTCATGGGTATCCTTGGGCTGTATGGTTCCAGACTTGCAGCTATGTATGGTTTAGGAGCTTCAGGTCAGATAAAAGTGGCAGAGAGGTGGATGTAGAATAGAGGTCTGCCTGGTATAGGAGGCTGTTCAGAGCAACTTGGCTTGCTCCAGAGTACTCAGAAAGCATGGAAGATGGTTGGTCAAAAGGAAGCTTACTTATTTGATTCAGGCTTAGCAGGTCTGCTGAAGATGGGCTAAGAGATGGGGCCAGACTGGAGAAACTCCTGGGATAACAGGCTGCTCAGGGCAGTTTGGTTTGCTCCAGAGGTCTCAGCAAGCAGGGAAGATGGGTGGGAGAAGGGAAGCTTACCTGTATGGTTCAGGATCAACTAGACTGATAAATTTGGGCAGAGGGGTTGGGGGATAATGGAGGTCCCCATAGGAAAACTGTCTGCTTAGGGCAACTTGGCTTGCTCCAGAGAACTCAGCAATCAGGAAAGATGGGTATAGAAAGGGAAGCTTCTTCCGGTTTCCATCTGTGGCAGGAGACCTCTGCCTGGGCCACCAGGGATCCATGGCCAAATAGCGCCGGGAGAAAGCTAGCCTCAGAGGAGTGTGGGAAAGCCCGTAAGTGGGGTTAAGACAAGCAACACTGCTTAGGACTTGCCCAGAATCCTCGGGACACGGGGACTGAGGAACAGCAGGAGGAAGGAGCCTTCCGGTTTCCATCTGTGGTGGGCAAACTTCTGCCTGGGCCACCAGGGCTCCATAACCAAATAGCGCTGGGAGAAAACTAGACACCCAGGAGTGTGGATAAGCCTGTCTACTCAGAGGGACCCACCTGGAATCCCCAGGACACAGGGACTGAGGAGTGGTCCTCTGGTTTCTTTCAGTGGCCGAGAGCAGATCCTGTGACACAGGGCTCCATACTCAAATAGTGCCAGGAGAGAGCTGGTATCCCAGGAGAGCCGACACACCTTCAAGCACAGGCAAGACTACCACTTCTGTTCAAACTCACTGGATCAAGAGGGACACTTGCAGAGCCTTCAAGACACTGGAACCAAGGGACAGCTGGGGACGAGATTCTTCTGGTTTCTGTCTGCACCCCAGAGCTGACTCTGTACCACAGCTCTCCAAACCCAAATTCCTCTCAGAGAAAGTTGGTTTTCAAGGAGTATTGACACCAAGGCTTGCAGGAATGACAAGCACAGTCAGAGAGTGTAAGACCAGCTAACACCAGAGATAACCAGATGGCAAAAGGCAAGGGCAAGAACATAAAGAACAGAAACCAAGGCTACTTGGCATTATCAGAACCCAGCTGTCCCACCACAACAAGTCCTGGATACCCCAACACACCAGAAAAGCAAGACTCAGATTTAAAATCACATTTCTTGATCATGAGAGAAGATTTTAAGAAGGAAATAAATAAGTCCATTAAAAAAATACAAGAAAACACAGGAAAACAACTAGAAGCCTTTAAAGAGGAAACACAAAAATCACTTAAAGAATTACAGGAAAACACAATCAAATGGGCAGAATTATAGGAAAACACAATCAAACAGACAAAGGAAATGAAGAAAACCATCCAGGAACTAAAAATAGAAATAGAAACAATAAAGAAATCACAAAGGGAGACAACCCTGAAGTTAGAAAACCTAGGAAAGAGATCAGGAGTCATACATACAAGCATCACCAACAGAATACAATAGATAGAAGAGAGAATCTCAGGTGCAGAAGATACCATAGAAAACATTGATACAATAGTCAAAGGAAATGCAAAATGCAAAAAACTACTAACCAAAACATCCAGGATATCCAGGATACAATAAGACAGAACCTAAGGATAATAGGTATAGAAGAGAGTAAATATTCCCAACATAAAGGGCCAGTAAATATCTTCAACAAAATTATAGAAGAAAACTTCCCTAACCTAAAGAAAGAGATGAACATAAATATACAAGAAGCCTACAGAACTCCAAATAGATGGACCAGAAAAAGAAAATCCTCCTGTCACATTATCGTCAAAATACCAAATACACAAAATTAGAAAAGAATATTAAAAGTGGTAAGGGAAAAAGGTCAAGTACATATAAAGACAGACCTGTCAGAATTCCACCAGACTTCTCACCAGAGACTATGAAAGCTAGAAGATCCTGGGCAGATCTCATACAGACCATAAGAGAACACAAATGCCAGCCTAGGCAGCTATACGCAGTAAATCTCTCAATTATCATAGATGATGAAACCAAAATATTCTATGACAAAACCAAATTTGCACAATATCTTTCCACAAACCTAGCCCTAAAAAGGGTAAAAGATGGAAAATGCCAACTCAAGGAGGGAAACTACACCCTACAAAACGTTCAACCAACTCAAAAGAAGATAGCCACACAAACATAAAAATAAGTGGGAGGAGAGGTTGCAGGGGAGTGGAGGTCCCCTTGGGATTGCAGGCTGCTCAGGGCAGCTTCACAACAGACTTTTTATAAGCGTGCAAACCCCTGTTATGTTGACTGCATTCCTAGGGATTGTGAGCAAATCCTTTGCCGTGTAGTTTCTAGTTTCTGATTCTTCAAGAACAGAAAGATAACTAAGAACATCATCCCCAAACAGGTATCCAAGCCAAAATATGTAACACTTACAATACATAAAAATATGAGAAATATAAACCCGAACATCTAAACTTCCACACACACCCATGCACACTCCCATGCCCATCCACACGCAGACACAGAAACGGAGACAGAGAGACACAAAGAGAGACCCACATGCACACACAGAGAGACAGAGAGAGACACAGAGACATAAATCCAAATAAAATGATATACTAATACTGAAATAGAAACAAGGATATTTTATTAGAAATATACATTAAGCCATTCCATGACATGAAAGCCAGCACTGCAAAAGATTACCGTCCTTAATTTTTAAGTTTTAATAAAAATACGATTATATTATCTCCCCTTGCCTTTATTTCCTCTAATTCATTCTATGTCTCACACTTTACTCCTCAAATTTTCTGGAATGCCTACTGTACACTGAAAAGGAGTGAAGACTGTTTCAATAGTAAGACGCTAGTTTAAGAAAAGCAGAAGGAACGCTTACCCTATGAGGGAGATAGCGTGATCGTGAATGTGGTTTTCCCAGGGTCAGTCCTCTCCATTGTGTTCTAGATGTGTTGATCCTGACCCATGCAATTCCCTCAAACGTAGGTACATTGGCTTGTAACCTGTGATACCGAATACTGTGTTTGTGCTCCTTCCTGGAAATAATTTCTCTTTTACAACCAAAAAAACTTTACAGAAGTTCAAAAGCCAAAAAGACTTCCCCCCACAATATCTAGACCTTTCTGAGATACACTGTACTTCACTGAACTTTTTAAATACTCAAAATGCCATAATGAGGGATTAAGTAAGCATAAGAGAAATGCAGCTACATTAGTTATGTTGTAGAATAGTGGTTAATGGTATGGGTAAAAGTTTAAGGTATATTAATTATTTTAAATTATTGAAATATTTTAATTGAAAAAGAGTTACATCATTTCTTGACTATTCTCTTTTCCCTCCAATCTGTCCCATTGCTCCTCCCTTTCTATTTCTTTCTCTCTCTCTCTCTACACACAGACATACACACACACACACACACACATACACACACACACACATACATATCAATATATCAATACAACCTACTGTGCTACTGTGTCCATTTACTGATGCATGTATGTGTATATATGTATATACATATGTATGCATGTATATATATGTATATATATGTATGCACATGTATATGTGTGTATATATATATATATATATACACACATATGTCTATGTGCATATACACACACGTGTGTGTTTTCATGTCTGTCCACCTGGTGTTGAATAAACAATTATGTAGCTCTTTGAAGTTTAACTGTAAATAAGTTTGAAAAATTCCTGAAATAATAGCCAATAAAAAGAAAGATATACAGGATCTATCATATCCAACATAGTAATCAAGACTTTACACTAAATGGGGAAAAAACAAGAATATTTCATGCAAACTCTGGAGGAAAGCATTAGTATGCAATATAGTGCAAGTTTAAGGCAGTAGGCAGAGAGGGACTGAGAATGACAGAGAATGACTGAGGTTCAAGGAAAGTTATCAAACTCAGATATGAACAAGAAATACATGATGATGAATTAGGCCACTGACATTTGATTTTGCATTGTAATTTGATCTCTCTAGCGTAATCAAATCAGTCAAGGACATGATTTACTTTGGTCTCATATTTTTCTCGTACACTTGTGGAGATTCATTTTGTTGAGATTTAATATACTGCAACAACATTAATTTTCTTACTTGATACCATATTGTCCAGGCCCATCTGCCACGAAGGTCAGTCCTTGTAATGGACGATGTTTATGATGGAACCTCCTGAACAAATCACAGACTAACACGAAGTTGTTTTCAGGTCTGTTGCCATTCCTGAACTCACTAAGCTGTAATATATGCTGAATCCTTGAAAAGAATATCCCTCTCCATTTGTAAATTTGCCAGGAGGGTTTCTGATCATTAATCATGAAAGACAGCTAAGAGAATATCAGCTAATATGGGGATTTTAGTGATGTGTTGCAACAATCACCACAGAATATATAACAGTAAACTATTTAAAAGATCCATGTGTTACAGGATTTATATCTGTCTGTCTTCTCTCTACCTGATTTGTTCATCTCTTGAAATATTACCATGCACCATTTATTCCACACTGGACACATAGTTAGGGATTTTTAGCTGATAGTGGAAAATCGCACAGATCAGAATTAAGCCAAAGAATTCAGACTCTAGCGAGTCTATTGTTTTAGAAAACTATCGGTAAGTTTTAAACTAGGTTTACAAAATGACTCAGATAAGGAATATGTACTTGCTAGTGAACACACTTTTAATTTTTAATGAGGATATGAATTAAAACAAATGGGAATGAGGGTACTATAACCAGGTGTTGGCTCTCCGAAGAATGGATTCTTTATAAAATATCATCCAACCTGGAAAATGTTTCTCTGCATTTTGCATGGAATCAGAATCCCTTTTATCCAATACAGACTTATTTGTCATGATTTACATTCCCAGGGGAAAGAGATGTAGAAAGTTGTAGTATTCTAAATCGGTGGGCTTGCTATCACCTCAAGTCCTGCTCAGTAGAGTTAGGATGGGAAGCAACAGACTACATTTTTCTTAGTAGCTCTAACCTACTTTTAGTATGTTTTCAACTTGGGTCTTAACAAGAAAAAGACCATTTTTTTGAGATCATACTATAATTGCCTAATTTTTTCCTTTCCCATTCTATCAGTCCTACATATTCATCTTTGCTCCCTTTTGAATTCATAGCTTCTCTTTCCATCAATAGTTATTACAAACATTATATATATATATATATATATATATATATATATATATATATATATATATATAGAGAGAGAGAGAGAGAGAGAGAGAGAGGGAGTCCATATTCAGATGGAGCAATCAACCTGTTCTAATTGTAACCTCTTAAAATAGCACATGTCCTGCAGGATATAGCTCTCTTGTTTAAGGTGTATCATGTAAGCTTTTAGGAAATGGATGCAACTGAGAGTGAGTTCTGTGGCAAGAGATGTCAAACTGGGATGCCGTAGGGGTCAGTTTTCAAATTCCACTGAAACTGATGAGATTGAAGATCATGTAAAATGTTGGTGAACAAACATACAATGTTCATCATAAAATGTTAGATATGTTCACAGAAAACCGAAATAAATTTAAATCCATATATTCCACACGTTTTGAGAAAACACTTTGTCTTTTGATCAATACATTAGTAGAGTTACAAGGGTTAACATTCAGTGTTTAATAGAGCATTCCCAATAATTGACGGGTATTTATAAATTAAGCCTTTTGAAAGTCCAGGTAACAGGAAATGGCACACATGATTATAATAACTATGCACTACAAATGTGATAAAAATTTATAAACATGAAATTTCTAACAAGAACCAGAGAAACTGTAAAATCAAAACAAAACTAAATACAGAAGCGAACAATCATTTTACTCAATCACAATTCTATGAGAGAAAACAGATAAAAGGTACTCCAAAGTAATCATGTCAACTTTAACTTTAAGTGTACTCCTTATTTGTTAATATTTTAACTATATCATACTTTATTATAAAATATCTTTTAGTGTAATAAGATATATAGAGTGAGTATCTTTAATTTAAATCTATGAGGTACAAATAGTCAAGAAAGTGTTGAACAATTCAGCAATTCCGTTTGCAATATTTGAGATTATAACAAAATTGTAATATTTTTCACTTTCCATAAACTTGTATTTATTGAATTTTTCTCTCTTTCAAATTCCTGCCCTCTACTTACACACACACACACACACACACACACACACACACACACACATACACACACACACACACACACACACATTTATAGTCCTAAGGAAAACCTGTTCAGTCCATACAATGTTACTTGTTTGTATGTTTCCATAGATGGCCCTTTGTCACTAGACTACCAAGTGGCATGATCATCGCTAGGGAAGCCATGTCTCCACTTTTGCATGCTTTTATTGCTTGTAGTTCTTTGTATAGATTTGAAGCTTCAAGGATTCTTCTCCATCCAGTTTGGCATACCCATCGGTCTCATCTTTGCTCAGCCCATGTTTGAGGAGTCATTTTGTTGCAATTTTATGATGTGTTTTCTGATGTTGCTAGAACACACAATCTCAGAACACACTCCCTGACCATCTCTTAGAGTCAAAGAAATCTGAAAGGGGTGAGTTTAGTTCACTTGTATGCCAGTAGTAATAAAGAGGTGGGTTCCAGACATGGAAGATTCAAATTAAGAAGGAGGAAGGAAAGAAATAAAGAAAGACAAAATACAGGAGGGAAAGAAGAAAAGCTAGTTGTAATCATGTCTAGGAAGGCTCAATAAATAAACATATCTTAGGTCTGGTCTTTCTTGGAAAAATACCAAGAGCTGCATAGTTTATATAATTTAGCATATTTATATAAAATAATAAAATCATTTGCCCTAGGATATTGTGTTATTTAAAACTGAAATTTAGAGGGAATAACTTACAAGCCTTCAAGTAAACATGCATAATGTAAAAAGTCTGCTAAAAAGATAAATGTTATGATGCATACTAAAAATAAAGTTGCTTCTCTCTTTGGGAAATTTTAATACTCATAAGGAATCACACCTCTCAAACAGATTCTGGTTGACCTTAAACATAAGGGTTGCTTTTGGTCTGTCCTGAAGTCATTTTACTGCATTTTATTTTATTTGCTGAGGTGCTCATAGTTCCCAAAAGGTATATTAATGAATGAAAAAATAATATTGCCTATCCATCTTGAATGAGGATTAAATGGTGAGTTACAATGACAGTGAAAACACACTCATTTGAAAAAAAATTGAAATATTGCCAACTTCAATGATTGACCTTGCTTATGTGGTTTTCCCCTCAGTGCAATTGTATCTCATAGAATAATCAACTGCATATATATGTGTGTGTGTGTGTGTGTGTGTGTGTGTGTGTGTGTGTGTGTATGTATATGTATATGTATATGTATATGTATATGTATATGTATATATATATGTATGTATTATAGGTGTGAGTGCACCCATCATTGCAAGTGTCCATAGAGGCCAGATTCTTCAGACTCCCCTGGGTTTGCAGTTGGTTGTGAGCTCTCCAGTGTGCTTTCTGAGAGGTGAACACTGGTCCCCTACAGAAACTGCATCTTCTATTATCAAACAAGCCACCCCTCTAGTCAAAGATATTTGATTTTTTTTTAATTGTATCCAGTATATTGAGATCATGTTCTTTCAAATACTTTTCTTATCTCCTTCCAAATCCTACCAGTTATTTTGTCTCAGCCATGAGAAAAGCAACTAATGAAGGTGGTAAAAAATTTGAACATATTTTCCGAAAGGAAGTTTAGCAGTTTGTGTGATGAATGTCTCCTACCCCCACTCTTAGGAATTTTAACATTTGGCCCCCAGTTGTTGGTAATATTTGGAGAGGTTTAGGAAATACATTATTGGGAGGTTGATTAATAATAATATTGATGATGATGTTGATGATGATGATGATGATGATGATGATGATACAGAAAAGCTGCACCTATTTCCAGTTCCCTATATCTGCTTCTTGCTTGCAGTTCAAGATACAAGCTTTCAGCTTGCTGCTCCAGACACCATGCCTGCTTCTTTCTGTCAGGCTTCTCTGTCATAGATTCTAACCTTCTGGAACTGTAATTTCCAAAAATCTCTTTGTTGCAAGCATCTCAGAGGAAGCCTAGGAACCTCTTTAGTCTAAGGATATAAACAGGGTCAGAGGGTAGTTTACTGCTATGTCAGATTATTTGTTTTCTTAATCACACCTCTATTATCCTGCTCTTCCACTAAAACCTGTTTTCCCAACAAGTCCTCTCCTTACTGTTAGGCCTTTTTGCATGATAGCGGCTGAGCTTAGAGATCTTGCAGAAGAGAGCATGGGTGATATGGTCTTTTGTATGTGCTTGTCCCAGAGAGTGGCATTGTTAGGAGGTGTGGCTTTGTTGGAGTAGGTGTGGCCTTGTCAGAGGAAGTGTGCCACAGTGTGACTGGGCTTTTAGACCCTCCTCCCAGTCATTTGGGAGCCAGTGGTCTCCTATTCCAGGCTCCATATATAATTAGTAGCTTCCTGAGTCACTTGCCAAATAAGCTGAGTAACATACCCAAGTGAGGAATGTGCTGTCTCTGGAATCCAAATAAAACCCAATAAATGTTCTTTCTTGGTGGTGGGAAGGGCCAGGTGAATAACTTATCTTTCACTTTAGAAGGAATATTGAATGTCCTGTACCACTGGACTCCTAAAAATTTCACTGAGGTCGAAGGTCCTTGAATTTTGGTTGGATTTATTTCCCATCCTTTGATATGCAAATGTTTTGCCAACATGTCCAAAGTGGTTGCTACTTTTTGCTTAGTTGGTTCAGTCAGCATAATGCCATCAATATAGTGCAGCAATGTGATATTTTATGGAAGAGACAGATGATCAAGATCACTTCTAACTAAATTATGAAACAGGGCACGAGATTTAATATATCATTGAGGCAAAACTGAAAAGCTGTACTGCTGGCCTTGTCACATCTAAGAAAATTGCTTCTGGTGGTCCTTCTGGACAGGTACTGAGAAGAAGGCATTTGCTATATCAATAGCTGCATACTAGGTACTAGGAGATATGATAATTTGCTCAAGTAAGGAAACTACATCGGGCACAGCAGCTTCAATGGGATTTACTAATTGATTTAGTTTTCTATAGTCAACTGTCATTCTCCATGATAAGTACTGGCCAAATCGGAGAGTTAAAGGAATATCTTCCATATTGCTTCTAAGATGGCACATTAAGCCACACTTAAAGCATGCCACCACTTTCCAAATCCAAAGTCCAAAATCCGCAATCTTCCAAACAAAAACATCGTCAGACCTATCACAGCAATACCCCACTCCTGGTACAACCTTCTGTCTTAGTTAGTGTTTCAATTGCTGTGAACAGACACCATGCCCAAAGCAATTCTTATAGGGACGATATTTAATTGGGGCTTCCTTAGAGGTTCAGAGGTTCAGTCCATTGTCATCAAGGCAGGAAGCATGGCAGTGTCTAGGCAGGCATGGTGCTGAATAAGGAGCTAAGAGTTCTACATCTTGTTCCAAAGGAAAGCAGAAGATTTGATCTTACATGGTACTCACATTATTACTGGTCAATGTCCAAAGACAAGAGAAATTAAATTCATGATTGGATAAATAAAAGACATAATAAAATGGCTTTTTTTTTATAAATTCAGAGTAGAAATTTGAAGTTCATGCAATTTATTAAGTATAACACTTGTACAGGAAAGATTTAAATCATTTATGAGCAAGGTCAATTTCATATAACATACAGATAATTCTGCAGACTACATTCTTTTTCCTAAATCTTTCTTCTTGATTCTAAACACATAAAACAAACGAACACCAAATAGCTCTTTCTGCAAATGACTTCTCTGTAGAGTAATTTTAATCCAGTAATATGGCTGTTCTGGCAAAGGATCATGTTCAAAGACCCTTTAGGTCTGTGTGATCTACCTGGCATGACATGCCTCGAATCCATCTGGTTTGAATACAGACATTCCCTTAGTAAATATATTTAATCCCAAACAATAAAGATAAATGTAGTTTTTAGAATGAAGAAGCCATGTTTGAAAATGACAACTAATAGACTGGCAGACAAAGTAATGAATCAAAGTAATGATTTGACAGAATGAATCAGAGATAGTATATGCTCAACTGTCAGGAAAACAGGAAGCCCTGTTGAGAGCAGCGCAGGAAGAGAGAGTTGGTCAGTGGTTTAGTATTTAAATCAGTAGGGAGTCAGTGCAGTGAGTACAGGGCATGGAGTTCCATTCCTTTGTGAGTTCATACAGTTCACTGAAGGTCAACAGAGAGAGCTGAAGCCATATAATAAGAATCAGCTGGAAGATTAGAACAAATTGCCAGAGTTAGATTGAGGCCAAGAAAAGCAATTCAGTGAGAAGCTGAAAGAAGCCAGAATGAATAAATCACTTTGAAAAAGAGTTGAACCAACCAGTCACAGGTTCAGAAAGAAGTAGAAAGGGTGAACTTATTCAGCAGTAAGTCTCCAAGAATACAATTACATCTGGCAAATGAAAGTTATTTTGTAATTCTCTATTTGATGTATTTAATTTAATTAAAACAATTGAATGATTAAACTTAAACCCACATCTTTAAATTATGATTTCACAAAAAAAATCAAGTTAAAATTTGTAAATTTGTAATTATGAGTTTATGTGAGTAAAATGCAAGCTAAAAAGTTGGTTCCCACTAAAAAGGACAAAAAAAAATTGTAATTTCTTTATCTATTACAATATTGATGGTTACATTAGTGAACTGGATATTCAAATGTACTTCTTTTTTCTTTTTTAATATAGTTAAAGAAAGCATCAACATTGTTAACAAATTGTACATTGTAAAATTTATGCTGGCAGTATTTAATGTCTTAAAATTGCTGTTAATCAAGGTACTTTTTTCTAAAACATTAATTTCACTATTCAAGGACTCATGGTATCCTATTTGTTCTGTGTAACAGAATTCATTTGCAAGTGATATAATTTAAAACATAGCTTTAAAATGTACATACAAACATAGATGTATCTGTTTTGTTTTTATCTCCAGAAATATGCAAATGAAACACATGATATATATATATGTATTTTATATATGTGTGTGTGTGTATATACACACAGAAACATATATATATTCCTGTAATCATAGTTGTTCATGAGAATTGTTAGGATGCATAAGATTCTGTGTTTAACTCTCAAAGCATTCCAAAAATGAAAAGTATACATATAAATACTATAAATATGGGTTTCCAGTAAAATTCAAAATAGAAAACACACGATTTGTATACTAGACAGCTATCCCAGTTTCAGGAATGCTGCTGCAGGATTCAAGAATAGGCATCAAGAGAAAAGCATATAATACTATTTCCATATTCGTTATGTTTCCTATATTCAATAAATCACTTGGAGACAAAATTATGGGCCTTGAATACAGGTGATTAGCTGCATAGCGGTAGAACCCTGAATTCAGGAAACACTGGTTTTTATTTTAAGATGTTGAAATAGCTGCTTATATCTGCCTAGAAAGAACATTTATTTAATGAAAATGTGTGCTCTCTGCTCTTGAGAGACATACTTTTGTGATCTTACAAAGTTTATTGTTAAACAGAAATACATAAAAGACAGTCCAGAAAAACACTACTGCCATCTCTTCTTAATCTGGAGAAATGTGAGAGGCTCATGGGAATTTCCCACAAATAAAATAACATTATTTTCACTGTTCACTCTTAATTATGATATGTGTGCCTATATATTTATATTCATGGATCAAACATACCAAAAAATGATCATTTCATGAAAAGGTGGTATAAGTATAGCATAAATTTGAATGAAACACTAGCAATAAGATGTTTTAAATGATACAGGCCTGTCAGAAAAATTACAGTATCAATGTGGTTTTAAAGCACATGGTTGTATAGTTCCCTGGTATGTCTTTAATGCATTTCTTATTAATAGAATGCTTTAAAAATTATAGTTTATATTGTAGCTATAAGCCTAGGATTTAAGTCAGTCTTTTACTTGAAACATATGAGGATATTAGATTGAAAACCTTGAAGAAATTAAAAAATAATTTTCAGATAGTTTTCAAAGTGTATTTGCTGAGATCATTGTCAAAAATGAGTCCTTTTGTTTATTTGCAAAAGTAAAATAGTCCTTGCTTTCACATTTTAATCTTTAATTTACTTTGTTAAATATTCATGTAATGTTAATCTATAGATTTGTAGGATTGTCTCCAGCTTTCTCTCATATATATATATATATATATATATATATATATATATATATATATATATATATGAACATTTAAATTTACAACATTTTCTTTTACAGCTTGTCTTTTCCCCATTGTTTTCCTATCAATATGTAAACTTTAATTCTTTGCTATCTTTTACAGTCCATTGCTCTGTGGGTCTGATATTCTGCTTTTCTTACCATGATTTACAGTAAATTTTAAATAGTGTGATATTTCTGTCTCTACTATTTTTCAATATTGCTCTGTCCACATAGATCACCTGAGCTGCTTGTTGCTGTATTTGTGAATATTTTAAGTTTATATTTATCTATGAAAATAAGCACTTGCAAAAAAGAAATATATATATATATATTGCAGTAAATCTTACATATGTACAATAAAATTTAGTTTTTGAAAAAATTGTAAAATTGTATACACACACAAAATAAAATATGATAAAAATAGTTAAAATATTTGGGTATTTCTATCTAAAATTGACCTTTGTATATATTATTCTCCAAATTAATGTGACCATAACGTCTCGTGATAAAGTAAAACCATTGAGATATTCAATGAAACTATTAATTATGACAGCATGACAGCTCCAAATTTTGATACAATTGAACAGGCAATTTCAGTTGCCCTTCTCATAGCCCCAAATTGTATCATTATTCATACTATGTAATTTTCTTTACAATGATTCTCCTTTCTCTAGGCTCTTACTTGAAACATTTAAAAGTGTTTTTCTGGATATTATAAAACTTTCACTGGATACTTGCCAGTAAATATTAGACAATTAGGCAGATCCACTATTTCTTACTTCTTTCTATCCAACTTCACCATAATTACATTCTGATACTCATAAGTCATAAAGTTCTATATTCTGTGCAGTTTTCTGTACCAAGCACTATTCTGTGTGCATATCACCCATTGGCTAATATGTCTTCACTCCTTACTCTGCTGGAAGGTTTACTTATTAATCTTAGTACTTCACAAGTATGAGACAAGGTTAAGGAGGCTGGGTGCTATGCACAATGTCTCACAGCCACTATAGAGTGCAGACACATAGTTACGCCAGTCGGTTCCTTTCTGTAGTATGTTTTCAGAAACCATACACTTTTAACTCCTATGTGGATGTATTGTTTTGCAGTCAGTCTTGATTGTCACTGATGTGGTAAAAGTTGGATAGAGGAGTCCATAGACAAGGCACTAACACTATCAGTTTGTTCTCAAAGGACAATTGGGAAATAGTGGGACACTATTTTTCACAAAACTTGTACTGATTAAGATGATTCCAAATGGTGAATCAGGATGAGCCATGAAGATCTGGAGTGGTTAAAGTATGATTCTAGTACTACACACCATTTTCCCCAAGTTCTGTGTTATCATTCTCAGTAAAAAAAAAAAAAAAAAAATCACATTTAGACAGTAAGTGCAGAAAATACAGCCTGCTATAAATGAATACATACTAGCCTGGGGAGGGATAAAAGCAGTATCCATCTGAAATCACCCATCCGCTCCCTGCTCCTTCAGTTATACTGATTTATACTTTAACTAATGGCTACCAAAAAGCAGAACCGTGAACTCACACAACTGAGTTAGCAAGAGAAGCATTTAATGTATTTATCTTCTGAGAACTAAGGGAACAACTAAAACGTTAGTATTTCTTTGTTCAGTTTCCACATACTTGAGAAGGATTTACCCGATACAGTCCAGATGTGCTAATTGTCTATGTTTAGAATATCAACATAGGCCTTAATGAAAAAGAATAATTTAATTTTAAAATCACCAAAGAATTGAAGTAACAGGCAGGAAGAAAAATAATCTTAATGATCTCAAATTAAAATCTGTTTAAGGTAGGTTCAAAAAAAGGTGTGTTTCTTCATCATTTGCCAAAAAAGTAAGGTTGGTTCAGAAAATTTGCAGAAGACACGGGAAAAAGATTCTGAGATCCAGGATATTAAGAATATTGTTGTGAATCCATCTCTCCTAGAAATGTCTGTTCGAAAAAGACGAGACCGATGGCAGTGTCAATGGCCATGTCTGTGCAAAAAAGACGAGACCGATGGCAGTGTCAATGGTCATGTCTGTGCGAAAAAGACGAGACCTATGGCAGCATCAATGGCCATGTCTGTGCAAAAAAGACGAGACCGATGGCAGCGTCAGTGGCCATGTTATTGTGGAAGGAGAACAAAATTGGGGTCTCAACATTGGAAGAAGAACTACAGGTGACTAAAGACGACTGAGATGTGAATTATCCTCTCTCCACAGTGAGAACCTTTATTGATTGTCAAAAAGCAGTGTGATAGCCCTAAAGCCTTATACACACTAGTAAACAAAACAGACTCAGTAGGCTATATTTATATATTTGTTCACTCACAATCGTGTGTGTGTGTGTGTGTGTGTGTGTACGGGTTAATATTTTACAATTTCTATTATTATTAATTATTATTATTATTTAATCTTTTTAAAAGTCCAGTTGTTATTCCATCCCAGTCCACCCTTCTGACAGTTCCCCACTCCCATTCCTCCACCACTGTCTCCAAAAAGATGTCCGCACCACCCCCCAATCCAAAAGAACCCTTCTCCCTTGGGCCTTAAATCTCTCGAGGATTAGGTGCTTTTTCTCTTACTGAGGCCAGACCAGGCAGCCATCAGCTGTATATGTGTCAGGGCCTCATATCAGCTACTGCATGGTTGGTGGCTCAGTGTCTGAGAGATCTTGGGAGTTCAAGTTATTTGAGTCAGCTGGTCTTCCTAAGGGGTCGGCCTCCTCAGGTTCTTCCACCCTTTCCCTAATTCAACCACAGGCATCCCTGGCTTCTGTCCATTGGTTGGGTGTACGTATCTGCATCTGACTCTTTCAGCTGCTTGTTGGGCCTCTCAGAGGGCAGCCATGCTAGGCTCCTGTCTGTAAGCACAGCATATTATTAGTAGTAGTGTCAGGTCTTGGAACACCCCCTTGAGATGGATCCCACTTTGGGCCTGTCACTGGACCTCCTTTCCCTCAGTCTCTTCTCCATTTTCAGACAGAAAAAATTCTGGGTCAGAGCTTTTGACTGTAGTGGGGTGATGGCAAGCCCATCCCTCCACTTGATGCCCTGTCTTTCTACTGGAGGTGGACTGTAAAAGTTTCCTCTCCCCACTGTTGGGCATTTCATCTAAGGTCCCTCCCTGGGTCCTAAGTGTCTCTCACTTCCCAGGTCTCTGGTACAGTCTAAAGAGTCGCCCCACCACCTATCTCCCAAGGTTGCCTATTTCCATTCTTTCTGCTGTCCCTCAAGGCTTCTCTCCTAATTCCCCACAAATACCTGATCATGTTTCTCTTTTCTTCTCTCTGCCCCCTTTCCCATCTAGGTCCCTCCCTCCTGCTGCTCCTTGTGATTGCTTTCTTCTTCCTCCCAAGTGAGATTGAGGCATCCTCACATGGGCCTTTCAGCTTGGGGGAAAAAAACAAAACTTCACTAACACTACATCCAATAGAGGGCTAATATCCAAAATATCTAAAGAACTCAAGAAGGTAACGTCCAAAAAACCAAACAATCCAATCTAAAATAGGAGACAGAACTAAACATAGAATTCACAACAGAGGAATCTCAAATGGCTGAGAAGCATTTAAAGAAATGTTCAAAGGTCTTCGTCATCATGGAAATGCAAATCAAAATGACCCTGAGATTCCACCTTATACCAATCAGAATGACTAAGATAAAAACTCAGGTGACACCAAGTTAGAAGAGATGGGGAGAAAGAAGAGCACTCTTCCATTGCTGATGGCATTGCAAACTGGTACAAGCACTCTGGAAATCAATTTGGAGTTTCCTCAGGAAAATGGAAATAGACCTACCTGAAGACCCAGCTATATGACTCTTGGGCATATACCCAAAAGATGCCCTACCATGCCACAGGGGCATGTGTTCCACACATTCATAGTAACCTTATTTGTGATAGCCAGAAACAAACAACCTGGATGTCTCACAAGGGAAGAATGGATACAGAAAATGTGGTTCATTTACACAGTGGAATACTATTCAGCTATTAGCAAAGAGAACACCCTGAATTTGCAGGCAAATGGATGGAACTAGAAAATATCATTCTGAGTGAGGTAATTCAGACCCAAAAGCACATTCATGCATGGTATGTACTCACTAATAAATGCACTGATTAATTTATATTTATTAGATTTTGAAGTTTTATAGAAAATTTGATTAAATCTTTAAACTAGGACTGAGACAGGTTTAACTGATAAGGGAAGAGACCTACATTTAAAGTGGGAGCAGCGTCCCAATGGAGTGGGGTCCTAAAATGAAGAACAGAAAGCCAACTCAAGGGTGTTCAGTGTGGGTGTATAAGACCTGCACCTTACTGTGCCTGATACCCTATCTCAGTCACCATAATGAAATATAGTCTCAAATTGTGAGCCTTCAGGAACTTCTCATTTGTTAGGTTGATTTTGCCATATCTTGTATCACAACCATGAAAAAGGTAATTAATAGAGAATCCAAGTTTATAATAGTTCATGTAATATATAATTGCAATTATTTGGCTTATAATAGTATATAATAAGAATTATAACATGAATGAATAAAAAAATTGAGTGAAAAATTATTACTCCAACCAAAAAGGCAATGCATCAAGTGGGGCAGGCATTCCTTCACTGAGGTACATGTGTTAAGGCAAACACACTGTAGCCATCAGGTAGCTAGAGCAGGCATGTTAGAAGTACTGTTTGAATTGAATGTTATCAAAGGCATGTCAATTACTGTTATTCTTTTAGATGGCGACATAATTTTAACACTTCGTTAGATCACAGCAAATGCAGATGTATCGTTGCCATTTATCCATGACTCTTATCAAGTAAAAATACAGTTTTAAAATAGTCATTCAATAGTGTCTTTTATACCAATATAATGATCTCAGCTAAGTCGTTGTATCCTATGTACACACAAGGTGATAGCCTCCAAGCTGAAGGCAACAAAACGGACAAAAAGTTACACAATAATCTCAGTTTTGTTTAAGATGTCATAATGCAGATTTCCATATGGTTGAAAAAATAGAAAGATATGACTTTACAGAAGAGATATAATTTTCAAAGTAGTATTGGTTTTCTTATATAGAGATGATGTGGAGATTGTATTTTCCTGACTTATAATATTATATATAATATATAAATACAAATGATTGAATAAAAGCTTTATTTATTCATATTTCATTTTATATTATTTACTATGGGGGATGATGTGTTTGAAGTTGCAAGGGTATCTGAACCTTGTGTCAGAAGTGAGCATGTGCATGGATGTCAGAGAAAAATACCATTTTCTTTAATTCTTTGTCACCTTCTTTCTGAGATAGAAATATACATTCAGCTAAAATTTTGCCAATTTCAGTGGAAGGCTGTTCAGAAAGATTCAACACCTATTTCAACTTCCTTATCAATTGGATTATAGAAGTATAGTGTGGTGCTTAACTTTTGGGATCCAATGATCTAAACTCAGGTTCTCATGTTTGCCCAGGAAGCATTCTGTATTCTGAGCCTGTTCTCCCACCCACTGCAGTCCACAGGAAATTTTACAACCCTAACAGAGATCTCTCTTATTTACCAACATATCTCAATACAGAAAATTGTCTGTAATGTAGTAGTTATTCAGGTAATATATGTAGAATTAATGATACAGTATGGTGAATTTCATCATTTGCAATTAAGCTGGTTATTTAAAAGAACCCTGAAGGGACTCTGTTGTGCTCAAGCAGTTATAGAATAGTAGGATTTAGGGACATAGGGCACATACTTATCTAGAGCTATAAGTAAATGTGATTTGGCTGTTTCTTTCTGTACCAGTAAATGGACTTTGTTCTGTAGTGAATAAAAAATGAAAAAAGATACAGAACAAATTCTACAGCTTTATAATTTCTTAGGCATAGGCAATTTTCAAAATCCTCAATGCCCTAGAAATTGCTTGAGTTTGCTGTAATTGATTACATGGTTTAAAGGACAGAATTTGAATAGTGATTTTTATATTTAAAGATAGCCAATCTTTTAGCCAAGAAAAAAAAATCAATTGAGAACACATAGCAAGCTCATTCTTTCAAATATCCTCTCATTCTTGAATAAAGATATAACAATCACTGGCTGTACTTAAGAATATATAACTTCAGAGAGATAGCTATGAATAAGAGAGCTATTGGTCTCTGTCTTTGCGGGAACAGTTGTTTGAAAAGGCAGAGCAATGGTGAACTAGTGAGATTTAGTCTGGTGTGCAATTAAGAAAATTACAGCAAATGACCTAAGCCTCTGTGAAGATGGAAATGAGCTAGGCACGGGGGTAGAAATCTAGAGAGAATTCAGCTAGACTAGAGGGAAGAAAGGTCTACCAAACAACAAAAGCAGCATGGGTGAGAAACTTAGGAAGAAGGATGAGTTAATGGTGACAAATTCCGTACTGTATGAGATAAGGGAAACAGTAAGGGGTAGATTAGAGAAATTGGCTGATAATAATTTGGGTATTTTAATAAAATAAAATAGATAATGTTGAAGAACTATTACTTGGAAAGAAATGAATAATTATAAAAGCAATTTTTACATCTTATAATAGAAACAATGATTTTTGAAGCAAGTACATGCTACCAGTTGAGATTGGCAGAGTTCTTCATGGTGAGATAAAACAAAATAATGATAGCAAGTTTAGTATGAAAAAGTCAAGATACAATCGTCAGTAGTCAAACTGTAACTATTCTGAAAACGATATTAATTTTAAAATGGTAAATGTTTAAGTAGAAAAAAAATTCCAAACTACCCAGAAAACTGAACTTTAGACCCAACCTTAAAGTTCAAGTTAACTGAAACACTTAATATGAAAAATCTTAGAAATAGTCATTAGCAAGTGTTCTTCAAATAACAAAACAATAGGAATGGAATGTGAGGAGCTAGAAGAGAAATAGATAGAGATAGAGATGGAGATATAGATAGATTTCAATTAATTCCCTCAAGTAATCTTAGAGACTGACCAGGAGGCTAGACATTCAATACGTGTTCATGTTGTGGAGCGAAACTCAAAGGTTGTAAATTCAGAACTCCTTTGCTCCATTTCTCTCTTCCCTTAAATCTTCCAAGTGAGCCATCTGGATTGGTGTTTGAGCAAATAAGTGTTCCCCATAGTCTAGTCTAGTGGATGCGTGAAATTAAGCAGCCCAAAGTCATACAATAAGAGATGGCAACAGTATCCTGGCCCATGTTATCCAAAATGAGTTTCAGAAAAGCAACTAAACAAAACCCTTCAGGTCAAATACACCAACTATGAAAAAAGCAATGTGTCGTTGAATGAGATGATGATAAACAGGAAGGCAAAGATTTCTCCAATTTATATTTGGTTATTGGGTTCTGTTGGCTAATGCCATTCAAATGGCAGAAAATAGGAGGCAGCTAGATGTGAGGCAGTTTAAAATGTGCAAGCATTATCTTTTGTAAGGTATCTAGGAGGGATTTTGAAATTAATTCAGACAGAACACTTTTCCAGGGGAAAAATAAAGTTTTTTTAAAAGGATAATTAAAAACATTTTATTCATTTAATTAAAATGTTAAAATTAAATTTAATTAAAATGTAGTCACATCACTTTCTCCTTCCCTTTTGTTACTCCAGCATCTCTCGGGTCTCCTCTCTTCAACTGCTTCCATTTTCCTTAGTCCCACTCTCAAATTGATAGTCTTTTAAATTTTATTATTGTTGTCATATAATGAGTTATATATGTGTATGCATATAAGTGAACAAATCAATAAATGCAACCTGCCAAGTTCATTGGGTTTTTTTTTTGCTTGCTTTTTGTTTTCTTTGTGTGTGTCTGTGTGTGTGTGTGTGTGTGTGTGTGTGTGTGTGTGTGTGTGTGTGTAAGTGGTTTCACGATGAACCTTTTTATATTGGAAAACCACTAAGAGAGCTCATTATTGAAATATTCAGAATATTCCTTTCCAACAATAATTGGTTGCCTATAACCTCTTGTCTGGAGGTGAGAACTTTCAAATGTTCCTGTCTTCTGTGTTAATAGGTCCATTGATCTTCCCTTTGTTCTCTACCACTTGGACCATATGATCCAGCGATGGTACTTGAGGTGTCAGTGGTAGATAGAGATGCTGTTTGGAGCCTCTGGCAGGCTCCTGTAGGTGAATCACAGAAGAGACCTTTGGGATTTTGGAGCAAAGCTCTACCATCATCTGCAGACAATTATTCTCCCTTTAAAAAACAGCTCTTGTCCTGCTATTGGGCCTTAGTAGAAATTGAATGTTTGACAATAGGACACCAAGTTACCATGCGACCTGAACTGCCCATCATAAGCTGGGTGTTATCAGACCCTCCAAGTCATAAAGTTGGCCGTGCACAGCAGCAATCTATTATCAAGTGGAAGTGGTACATCCGTGATCGAGTCCGAGCAGGTCCTGAAGGCACAAGCAAGTTACATGAAGAAGTTGCTCAAATGCCTATGGTTTCTACTCCTGTAACAGTGCCATCTGCTACCAAGTATGTGCCTATAGCCTCATGGGGTGTTCCCTATGATCAGCTAACTGAAGAAGAGAAGACTAGGGCCTGGTTTACAGATGGCTCTGCATGTTATGCAGGCACCACCCAGAAGTGGACAGCTGCAGCATTACAGCCCCTTTCTGGGACAACCTTGAAAAACACAGGTGAAGGAAAATCTTCACAGTGGGCAGAACTTCAGGCAGTACACATGGTATTACAGTTTGTTTGGAAGAAGAAATGGCCAGATGTACGATTGTTCACTGACTCATGGGCTGTAGCTAATGGATTGGCTGGATGGTCAGGGACTTGGAAAGATCACAATTGGAAAATTGGTGAGAAAGACATCTGGGGAAGAAGTATGTGGATAGATCTCTCCAAATGGGCAAAGGATGTGAAGATATTTGTTCCCATGTAAATTCTCACCAAAAGGTGACTTCAGCCGAGGAGGAGTTCAATAATCAAGTGGATAAGATGACCCGTTCTGTGGACAGTCAGCCTCTTTCCTCAGCCATCCTTGTCATTGCTCAGTGGGCACACGAACAAAGTGGTCATGGTGGCCAAGATGGAGGTTATGCTTGGGCTCAACAACATGGGCTTCCACTCACTAAGGCTGACCTGGCTACAGCTGCTGCTGAATGCCAGATCTGCCAACAGCAGAGACCAACACTGAGCCCCAGATATGGCACCATTCCTCGAGGTGACCAGCCAGCAACCTGGTGGCAGGTTGACTACATTAGACCACTTCCTCTGTGGAAAGGACAACGTTTTGTTCTTACTGGGGTAGATACTTATTATGGTTATGGATTTGCCTTTCCTGCACGTAATGCTTCTGCCAAAACCACCATTCATGCACTTACAGAATGCCTTATTCATTGTCATCGTATTCCACACAATATTGCTTCTGACCAAGGAACTCATTTCACAGCCAGAGAAGTGCGACAGTGGGCCCACAATCATGGAATTCACTGGTCTTACCATGTTCCCCATCATCCTGAGGCAGCTGGTCTGATAGAAAGATGGAATGGCCTTTTGAAAACACAGTTACAGCGTAAATTAGGTGGCAGGAGCATGGAGGATTGGGACAGAGTTCTTCAGGAGGCAGTATATGCTTTGAATCAGCATCCAATATATGGTACAGTTTCTCCCATATCCAGGATCCATGGGTCCAGGAATCAAGGGGTGGAAAAGGGAGTAGTTCCACTCACTATCACTCCTTGTGACCCTCTAGGAAAATTTTTGCTTCCTATCCCCACAACTCTAGGTTCTGCTGGCCTAGAAGTTTTGGTTCCAGAGAGGGGAGTGCTCCTACCAGGAGCTACAACAAACATTTCATTGAACTGGAAGGTCAGACTTCCCCCTGGTCATTTTGGATTTCTAATGCCCTTAAACCAACAGGCTAAGAAAGGAATAACAGTGTTAGGAGGTGTGATAGATCCAGATTACCATGGGGAAATTGGATTGCCTCTCCACAATGGAGGTAAAAAGGATTATGTCTGGAGTGCAGGAGATCCCTTGGGGCGTCTCTTAGTACTACCATGTCTTGTGATTAAAGTCAATGGGAAACTACAACAGCCTAATTCAAGCGGGATGACAAAGGATGCAGACCCATCGGGAATGAAGGTATGGGTCACTCCTCAAGAAAAAGAGCCAAGATCTGCTGAAGTGCTTGCAGAGGGCGGAGGAAACACAGAATGGGTAGTAGAGGAAGGTAGTTATAAATGCCAGCTAAGACCACGTAACCAGCTGCAGAAATGAGGACTATAAGTAATATGAATGCTTCTGTTGTATTTTGTTAAGAACATATTTGTCTTCCAATATCAGTTGGTATTTAAGTTGAGATACTAAACGAATGTTCCCAATGGACACTGCCTCATTGTAAGTTTATAAATGTGTTTGCGATTGTACGAGAAATAGTTACATCATGTTAAGTGTATTTATGATCTTGTTATTGTTTCATGTGGATACAAGGTATTATTTGTGTCAAGTTGACAAGGGGTGGATTGTAGTGGTTATTTCTGATTGTCAACTTGATTATATCTGGAGTGAATTATAATCCAGAATTAGAAGGTTTACCTGTGATCTGTATCTTGAGACTGGAAGACACAAGTTTCAGGTGTGGTGGTGTGCACATCTCTAATCTGGCCACACCTGCTGTTGGAGATCTACATAAGGACATTGGAAGGAGGAAGATTCAATCTTCTTTGCCTTCGAGCCTTGTGGGACTAAGCGTCTGCTAGATCCTCGGGTTTTCAGTCATAGCTGCTGCCGACCATTGTTGGGGAGTTTGACTACAAACTGTAAGTCATCAACAAACTCCATGACTATATAGAGACTACATATAAGTTCTGTGACTCTAGAGAACCCTGACTAATACATATGTGTATGCATATAAGTCAACAAATCAATAAATGCAACCTGCCAAGTTCATTGGGTTTCCTTTTTGCTTGCTTTTTGTTTTCTTTGTGTGTGTGTGTGTGTGTGTGTGTGTGTGTGTGTGTGTGTGTGTGTGTGGTTTCACAACGAACCTTTTTATATTGGAAAACCACTAAGAGAGCTCATTATTGAAATATTCAGAATATCCCTTTCCAACAATAATCGGTTGCCTATAACCTCTTGTCTGGAGGTGAGAACCTTCAAATGTTCCTGTCTTCTGTGTTAATAGGTCCATTGATCTTCCCTTTGTTCTCATGTCTTTTATGAAACCATTTATAGACTATTTCTCAGCTGATTTCCTGATATTTTCTCTTATTCTGACTCTCACAATCTTTCCAGAGCCTCTTCCATTATATTCTGTGATATATAGATGCAGAAATTTAGTTGTATACCTCTGAGATTAACAACCCACCATCCATTCATCTCTGGCTTGTGGTTTTCTGTGATGGTTTCCATTGTCTGTAAGACAAAAATGTTTCATAAAGTGTTTGTGGGGTGAGAAAGGAAAGAGTCCCATCTAAAAAAAGAAAGAGGTATGAGGAATATACAAAACAAAGGTTCTGTGATAAAACCTCAAGAAATCATATTATTTTATATTTACCTAATAAGAAATGTAATACATGTAGACATACCCATGTATTTATTATATATATAATAAAGGAAGATTTCCCACTAGGGCTGAAAAACTCCCAAAGAAAAAAATATACTAAAGATAGACTATCAACAGTCTCAGTATCAAGCACGAGAAAACGACTTTTGAATGATTGATCAGGGTAGTTCAAGTGACAGTTACTTCTCAGAAATTGAAGACAATCGCTATTGCTAAAGACACTGTACACTCAGAGTGCAGGACTTAGATGATTCAATCGTAATCTGACCTGAAAGCCTCCTTCCTGCATTCTAGCTTCCAGAAAACAGTGCAAACTGCCAAGCTAGTGACCCAGTTAATTGTACTGCCCCAGTTGTAATACCTATGAATTATAGCAACAATGAACATGTCATGATGTATCTATAAAGGCCACAGAAGTGGCACTCACATGTTGGTGTTAATTACCAAATTGCTAATTAGACTTAAGGAGAAAACCCATGCCAGGCATGGAAAACCAACCAAATCTCCAGGGATAATGTTCATACACTTGTTTTTAGAAAAGAACCTACTAAGAGAACCTTGCTAGCCCAGCACAATCCTTAAATACATTCTAAACTGTATACTTAACCCACAAATAAAAATATTGTTTTTAGGTGTGCAAGATGGCTCAATGAGAATAGACAGTTAATGTCAAGCCTGATGGTCTTAAACTCATTCCTATAATCCAGGGGGTACAAGAAAGTGCTGACTTCTACAAATTGTTTTCTCACACAAGACCCACACACGTACATTATAGAATTTAAAGATATGTGCACACACACACACACACACACACACACACACACACACACACACATTCCTTCCCATACTCTCAAAATATGAGTGTAAAATTTTATAATAATGGTTTTGAAGAAAATTAACCTTAAGCAATGGGTCAAAATGATGATGGGGAAAGGGACAGCCCTAATTAGGGAGAGAAGGGAAGATCAATACAGGAGAGAGCGGTGTAAAATAAGAGAAACTATGTCTGAGAAAGTCATAAGAAATATAATTAACTACCTTTAAACTATATATATTTATTCTGTGTAAAAGTATACATGTACAGGTTAAATGAAATGCTCCCATCTGGAATGGCAATACCTCCTTCAAGACACAAATATCATTTCACGAAAACCTCAACACTAAGCATTATCCTTTTAGTTGTTGGTAGAGTTGTCCAAGAGATAGTCAAAATATAGACTATTGTTATTGTCCTTGTTTGTCCTAAAGATAGAAGATAAGTTTCTATTACTGAACACACCATGTTCTTCAGACAGAAGACCTGGAGTCCCATGTGATGGAACTGATTTGATACTTCCTCCCTGAGCAATACTTTTCATGGTGCCAGAAGTTGTCATGTAAGCTTCCAAGGAAGGGAAGCAACCAACAGAAATCCTACCCAGTTATGACATCTATGAACCCTAACAACATGGATGACACTAAGGTGACATTAGTGGCACACATACCTTAGCAGCAACCAACATATTTCTAATTGGTGTTAAGACTCACTCAACAAGAGGAAAATCAGTCCTGTACTGGAAATCTAGCCAAATGTCTCAAGATACAGAAATCATGAATGTTGGAGGAGAACATTGAACTGCCACTTTACTAAGCCAGCATAATGTCTAACTATATTCTAATATGTGTCTTTATAACCATTTGGAAATGTAGTCCTCATCTTTTATCAATACAATCTGATCAGATTGTATCTATGAATTCAAAAGTATATATTTATTCATATATACATATGGTGTACTGGCTGGTTTTGTATGTCAACTTGACACAGCTGGAGTTATCACAGAAAAAGGAGCCTCCCTTGAGGAAATGCCTCCATGAAATCCAGCTATAATGCATTTTCTCAATTAGTGATCAAGGCGGGGAGGGCCTGGGCATTGTGGATGGTGCTATCTCTGGGCTGGTGGTCTGGGTTCTATATTAAAGCAAGCTGAGCAAGCCATGGGAAACAATGCAGTGAGATCAGCACCCACCCATGGCCTCTGCATCAGCTCCTGCTTCCACGTTCCTGCCCTGTGTCAGTTCCTGTCCTGACTTCCTTTGGTGATAATCAGCAATGTGGAAGTGTAAGCTGAATAAACCCTTTTCTCCACTACTTGCTTCTTGGCCATGATACTTTGTGCGGGAATACAAATCCTGACTAAGACATCTGGATACAAAAGTTACTATGAGAAAGACACTATGAGTTTGAAAGACAGCAAAAAGTGATATGCCTGAGGGTTCCCATAAAACGAAGAGAATGATTAAATTATAATCTCAATAAAATAAATATCATTAAAGTTAAAAATAAAGTATCAATAGAAACAAAAATCTACATTTTTTTCAAAGCTTACCTAATAATGCTTGGATTTTGAAAGTTTTGCATACTAGAGAAACTATGTTCATTGGAAACTCACAGGTTACAGGGGCAGTGAATAAAACTTCAATTGAAAACAGCTACGGAAATTTCTTCGGGAATAAAAGAGTGGCAAACATCTGTAATCCCTCCCCCTGGCAATTAAAGCGGAAGACAGTAAAGAAGCTGAATTGGGCTTGGACTAAACGTGGAGACACTTTATAGACTACACTTCCTACCAAAAGCCAAGGAAGAACACTTCTAATTCCAATGGCTCTATTAAGGGATTTAATTCTTTGAGATTTTCATAGTGAGCAGAACTAGGCCGTTTCTCTCAATGTCTGAATTCTATTTCTTGAGGCTTGTGAATTTATTAAGTATTCTAAAACATTTTAGATATCATTAAATTATTAAATTTTCTTAAAAGAGATAATCATTCTGAGAAATGTAAGTAAGAATGAGAGATGTTTGCATAGTCTAGTTAAACATGAAAGAGGAACATATGTTCTAGTGAGAGAACCATACTAGAGGAAGTGGAGAGACCAGAAACTTAAAGATAATGTTCACTATTGCTTTTCATGAACATAAGAAAGTGTCTGTTAAGCAAGACACAGATGACCTAAAAAAAAAGCTGAGTGTCCTTCACGTGGGATTACTGAAAATAAATGGCACTTAGGAGTCAAAAAGATGACTAGGTGTTTGGAGTTCTTATCCAGAAACATCAGGAAGGAAGGTGCCAAGGTCCACTTTTATTTCAGCTAAATGGCTCTTTGACAATACTGAGAGATGTGGAAAACAGATTGCTTTGAAGTGCTCAGTCTCAGCTGGTCTGTCATGTTAGCAATGTAAACTTGATATGTTCATTATTTATTTATGTGAACAGGTATTTATGCTTATAATTTCCTTGATGGAAGGCACAGGGAAGACATATAAAAACATTCAATAAATTGAAACAATTTTGTAAATGTTTTTGGCACATTATATTTGCAAAGCAAAATCCATAGAAATCAAATAAAATCTGCTTTGAGCACATACAGTTACTGCTGTGCTATGGCAGAAATTATGCTGAAGAATGCATAATTGTGTTTATTCTAAAGATCTGAAGAACAACCCTAACTGTTGTCCTGATTATCGAGATGGCACAATTGTTTATAGTGTATACTTGATCGTAGCTAACACACTCTCACTAAGATGAAATAGTAAAGCCACTTCTATTTTCTAGCAATAATAAGTTTTTGTTTTATCCCCAGGGTTGTCGAGGCCAATTCACTCAACTGGAGATTGAAATGAACTCTAGGTCCTAAGTTTTTCAGTCCGTATTACTGGAGTCATTTTCTGTGTCTAATATGGTGGGTCCTTGTTTCTTTTCTTTTCTAATTTTCTCTACTTTACATTATTTATACTGTACTTGTTCCAAATATAAAAGGTTGGCTATTTATCTTAAGGACATAAATCATCGCTGGGGATGAACAAGGTTCTATCTAGCATTCTTCCTTCATTTTAGATCATTTGTGTGGAATTATACTGTGAAGGGAACTGGGAGACGTTAGATTAGTGGGACCTGGTCTTCATCACGGTAGGCATAGTAGAAGAAAGGCATCAAATGTTCATATTCAAGTCTCAGTGTCCTTTGACTGCAGGCTATAAAGCCAAGGTGATTTAGCTTTCACTTCATTTTTAAAGCCTCTAAATGTCACAACATTTAAAAGAAATGGATTATTTTGCAGTTTATAGGAACAATGATCCTGATATTTCTGTTATTTATAAATTCTATGTTCAGTGCTTTTCTTTCTCATCTCATACTTTCAATGATTTACCTATTTGGACAAGAAAAAGGAGCAATTCCATTTACCCCATGTTTTATGTTTAGCTTGTTCAAATATTCTTTGGAAAATCAGAATAGGTGTAGAGTGGATACGACCAAGCTATTGTAGAAATCTATGAATTTATCAAAAATAAATTAAAATATATTTTAAACATATATATCATCAATGCCATAAAATTAAGCCTATTTCTGTGATTGCAGAACAGGCATAGAAATTTTACTTTTTATTTTTGCCCATAATTTCATTAACAATTTGGAGTATTTATTGAGTTCTTTTACTTAGAATGTTTTTTAAATAGCTTAATGAGTTATATTTTAAAATATAAGCTTGTGTATCTTGATTTTTTTTTTTACCTTTTTTTTTCCTTTTTTTTTTTTTTGTTTTATTTTTTGATACTTTATTCACATTTCCAATGTTTCCCCTTTTCTGGGTCTCCTCTTTGGAAGCCCCCTATCCCCTCCCCATCCCCGCCTCTATGAGGGAATTCCACCTCCCACCCACCTGCCCGCCCATCCCCATATTCCCTCCTTGACCTTCCCCTTTATTGGGGCCTCTAACACCCTCAGGCCCAAGGGCCTCTCCTCTCTCCCGGATGGCCATCAAGGTCATCCTCTACCATACATGCAGTCCGAACCATGGGTCCATAGATGTGTATTCTTTGGTTGGTGGTCCAAACTCCAGGATGACTGGGGGGCGGGGTCAGGCCCTTTGACACTCTTGCTCCCTCCATGGAGCTGCAAATTCCCTCAGTTCCTTCAGACCTTTCTCCAACTCCTCCATCTGGGACCTCACTCTCAGTCCAGCGATTCCTGTTAAGTGAAACTTGGGCATTCTGAACTTTTGGGCTAATATCCACTTATCAGTGAGTAACCCCAGGAATCAAGATATAGATAAGATCAAGAAGAAAAGACAGGAGAATCAGCCAGAAAAAAAAAGGTTAAGTAAATTATCAAACAATTTATCGGAGTACATGGAAAATTAATATAAGAATAGACAAGAAAGAAAACATAAAATTCAAGGCGTGGATTCGTTTTTAGCAGATTTAGAAATTTAAATGGGATGGAAAGTTAACTTCAGCAGAATGCTAGTGAGGAGAGTGGACAGTGTGCACTGCGGGGACAAGTGTCATGCAGTAGAGGATAGCAGCTGTGGCACAGGGCTTCTTGAGCTAGAATTAAGCTCTGTAACTTACTGTACCTTCCAGCACTCTCAGTGGTATATCTTCCTTACAGAGACATTATTAGTAAGTTGAGTATTCAGTGACTTCACAGGCACACCATACCCATAACATGGCTCTGTACAAGGTAACAGGAAAGGAAAGGAGTTGTCTACATCTTACGTGCTTGTTGCTAATGACACTGTTCTTGTACTATGTCTGTTGCTGTTATAAAACACTGAGACAAAGCAACAACAACAACAAACACAAACAAACAAAATGCAAAACGTGGGAAGCCAGGGCTTTTGGGCTCACCAGCTAAACATACAGTCCATCATTAAGAGGGTATTAATGAACTCAAGCAACTAGTTACATCATATCCACAGCCAAGAGCAGAGGAAATAAAGGACTTTGCTAACTGGGCTTTGCTCACCGAGCTTTTTCGCTCTTATAAATTTCAGGACAACATGACTAGGGAAATGTGCTGCCTATGATGGACTGGTGCTTTCTATAGCAACTAAAAATCAAGACAGCCTATGGAAATACAACCACGGTCAGACCAATTGATCTAGACAACACATCCACAGAAGAGTGGTTTTCAAGTGTTCCAGGTT
>CM052716.1:14342375-14352923 GCA_028551405.1 Uromys caudimaculatus
CTGTTGTCGTAAAAGTACAACTGAGTCACTGTGACGGAATATGAAACCACAAAGATCAAGGATACCCTGTTGTCGTAAAAGTACAACTGAGTCACTGTGACTGAATATGAAACCACAAAGATCAAGGACACCCTGTTGTCGTAGAAGAACATCTGAGTCACTGTGACTGTGGACTGAGCCCACCCCCTCCCCATTACCTCATACCCCCTGTTTCTCCCCACCTCTGAGTTTCCCCCTTTTTTAGTATTGTATAAAAGTAGATGAGTTTTGAAAATTAAAGGAGACCTTGACAAAGAGCTTGCTTGGTCTCCTTCTTCTCTCTCTCGCCCATTCTCTCCCACAGGTCATGGGGTCTCCTCGGGTTTCCCTCCAATAACTGGTCCCGCTGGTCGGGGCAGCAAAGTATTTCCCTTTTGGCCTTCCTACTAATGATGGTTGGAAATAACAGACAATTGAGAATAGGATCAAAGGCAAAAGGATACTTTAAAGATCAGAGCATCAGAAAGAGCTACCAGAGTGTGATTCATTCAGCACCACATGATTACAAAAGTAAATACCACATTTCCTTTGAAGATGCCAGGAGATAGTCATCCTTTTAGAGGACCACAATGTATTTCACAGGTTTAATGTGATCTGGCCCACCATCCTCTGGGCCTTACAACAGATAATGGTTTATGGTTTTCCATAGAACTTCAATGGAAAACAGTGATATGTGAAAAATTGTATTTGGGAGTTTGGGATGTTCTATTTTCCTTCCTATGAATTTAGGCAAAGAAGAAGGAGAAGGAGGAGGAGCAGGAGGAGGAGGAGGAGGAGGGGAGGAGGAGGAGGAGAACGAGGAGGAGGAGAAGGAGGAGGAGAAGGAGGAGAAGGAGGAGGAGGGAAGAAGAGAAAGAAAAGGAGAAGTGGAGGAGTAGGAGGGAGGAGGAGGAGAGAGAGGAGGAGGAGGAGAGGAGGAGGAGGAGGGAAGAAGAGAAAGAAGAGGAGAGGGGAGGAGGAGGAGGGAGGAGGAGGAAGGAGAAGGAGGAGAGAGGGACAGGAGGGGAGAGAAAGGGAGAAGAGAAGAACAGAGCAGAGAAAAAAAAGAAAAGAAAAGATAAGAAAAGAAAAGAAAAGAAAAGAAAAGAAAAGAAAAGAAAAGAAAAGAAAAGAAAAGAAAAAACTTACCAAGTCTGAAGGCATTTGTCTTCTGCATTTGATAGTTCTTTCATACAGAGAAAATAAAAGTGATAAAAACTGCATGGTATTGGTACAGTGACAGGCAGGTAGATTAATGGAATAGAATTGAAGACCCAGAAATGAACCCACACACTTACGGTCATTTGATTTTTAACAAAGGAGCTAAAGCCATCCAGTGGAAAAAAGACAGCATTTTCAACAAATGGTGCTGGGTCAACTGGCAGTCTACATATAGAAGAATGCAAATTGATCCATTCCTATCTCCCTGTACAACGCTCAAGTCCAAGTGGATCAAGGACCTCCACATAAAACCAGATACACTGAATTTTATAGAAGAGAAAGTGGGGAAAAGTCTTGAACACACGGGCACAGGGGAAAAGTTTGTGAACAGAACACTAATGGCTTATGCTCTAATATCAAGAATCAACAAATGGGACCTCATTAAATTGCAAAGCTTCTGTAAGGCAAAAGACATTGTCAATAGGACAAAATGGCAATCAACAAATTGGGAAAAGATCTTTACCAATCCTATGTCCGATAGAGGGCTATCCGATACATATAAAGAACTCAAGATGTTAGACTCCAGAGAACCAAATAACCCCATCAAAAATTGGGGAACAGAGCTAAACAGAGAATTCTCAACTGAGGAAACTCAAAGGGCCAAGAAGCACCTGAAGAAATGTTCAACATCCTTAGTCATCAGGGAAATGCAAATCAAAACAAGTCTGAGATTCCACCTCACACCAGTCAGAATGGCTAAGATCAAAAACTCAGGTGACAGCAGATGCTGGCGAGGATATGGAGAAAGAGGAATACTCCTCCATTGCTGGTGGGATTGCAAGCTGGTACAACCACTCTGGAAATCAGTTTGGTGGAACATCAGAAAGTTGGACATAATACTACCTGAGGACCCAGCTATACCACTCCTGGGCATATACCCAGAAGATGCTACAACATGTAATAGAGACACATGCTCCATTACGTTCATAGCAGCCATATTTATAATAGTCAAAAGCTGGAAACAGCCCAGATGTCCCTCAGCAGAGGAATGGATGCAGAAAATGTGGTACATTTACACAATGGAATACTACTCAGCTATTAAAAACAATGACTTCATGAAATTTGCAGGCAAATGGATGGAACTTGAAAATATTATCCTGAGTGAGGTAACTCAGTCACAAAAGAACAAACATGGCATGTACTTACAGATAAGCGGATATTAGCCCAAAAGTTCAGAACACCCATGATTCAATTCACAGCAACTGTTGGACTGAGGGTGGGGTCCTAGGTGGAGGAGTTGGAGAAGGGAATGAAGGAGCTGAGGGAGTTTGCAGCCCCATGGAGGGAGCAACAGTGTCAACTGGTCAGGCCCCCCAGTGCTCCCAGAGAGTGGACCACCAACCAAAGAATGCATATGGAGTGGCCCATGGTGCTGGTCACATATGTGGCAGAGGAGGGCCTTGTTAGCCATCAGTGGGAGGAGGGGCCCTTGGGCTGAGGGTGTTAGAATCTCCAGTATAGGGGAGTGCCAGGGAGGGAAGACAGAAGTGGATGGTTGGGTGGGGGAATACCCTCATAGAGGCAGTGGGAGGTGGAATGGGATAGGGGATTTCCAAAGGGGAGACCTGGAAAGAGGAAAACATTTGAAATGCAAATAAAGTATAAAAATAAAATAAAGAAAGTCTCTCCCTCTGTGAATGGAATAAATTAGGGAAGTTCAGGAAGCCCCTGACAATAATTTCAGTTTAAGCTTCCCCACCCATCGAAGTCCCAGTTTTCTGTTACCATTTTATGAAACTCTTTAGAGAAATCTTGACTGATGTCTAGCAATTGAAGTAAATTTTGAACATATAACACTTTTATTTATGTCAAAGAAAAGCAGATAGTAAAACAACATCATGGCCTAGACTGGTTTCCCACTAGCCAGTAGATGATAACACCTCAAATAATGAAATTCATAAAGTCTATGACATACCTATACTAATTATACTATTCAAAAGACCAAAGTTAAATAAAATATGTAAAGGAAAAATTGTATAAGACTATTTTATTTTTTAGTTTCCTCCTTAATAAATTTGTTAATCTTCATTAATTTAGTAAATAGTAAAGTTTAAGACACACATACCCAGATATAACTCCTTGGCCTTTGGGAAAATATTAATAATAAAATCTGAGTTCAACCTGACCTTACTCTGCTTCTTCCCTCCTCCAGAGGCAGGTAATTAAGACTCTTCAAGTCACTAGGCCCTCTCTTTTATAGAGCTAGATTTAAATGATGCCCATTTATGTGCAGTTGCAAAGCGCAGACTTTCCTACTAACACAGAGGAGTCGAGAAGATTATGATCAGGTCTACAGATTAGGTTCTCACACGTGTGTTATTATCATATGCCAGTTTTCTAATTATGCTTCTCCATAAATCTGAATATAAAAAATGTACTAAGTAACATTCTTTTTGGACACTTATTTATATTTTCAGTGATGGTAGCTTCTTTTCTTATGATGACTCCTATGTCCTATAAATATTTTGTTTAAAATGTTTCCTGTTTATCAATTTTTGCTATGTTTAATTATTATTAATTGAAGAGAACTTCAGGTAAGGTGCATGTTCTGGTCAAAGATTCTGTAAGAAAACTGTATGCGTTAGTGACGTGCACGCTAATGCCATGGCCATTACTCAAATCTGTGTATGGATATGTAAACTGCTATGAATTATTTTTGTCAGAGTATTGATACATGATTTTACCTTTAATTTTATTTCCAACTAAGTTAAGTAAGCTTTACAAATTTTTGTAAAACAGTTCAAGACATTGTCCCAGAATAGGACTGTCTGGTCTTTGAACAAATATTAATATCAAAGTGGAGTTCATTTAGACCTTACTGCGACTCCTTTTCCTCAAAATATGTCATAACAACAAGTGAAGTCAGTAGCCCAGACTGGCCTTGAGTTCTCCGTGATATACAAACCCCAGTCTCCTAAGTGCTAATGAGAGGGGTGAGCAGGAATGCAGAATGTAAAATGTGTTTAATGCTAAACTCACACCATGGCTGGATATCGATATAAATGAACATGCGTGGAATCTCCTACCCCTTGTCGCATGTCACGCCCCACTTATCTGTAACCTGAACCTGATCACAATCAATCAGGCCTTACTCCCAGTATCTCTTCCTCATCTTTTATTTATTTTACCACAGCCTCCTTATTTTCACTATATTATTCAATCCACGTAACCTGCTACAGCAAATGAAAAAATATTCAATTAATAAATTGATAATAAAGAAAGAATCAAATGGCCACTGTGTTATAAACATATAATCCCCATGGTTTCTTTCTTCTAGCCTACCTCTTACTTCAAGAACAAGACAAAGAACAATCCCGGGGCACCATTACAATCCTCTATATTGAGAGAAAGAAGTGAGCTATGCACAACAAATAAAAGAAAGCAGGCTGAAAAGGAAGACTAGAAGAGTGAAGAAGTCCAGGTTAAGATATGAAGTCTGTGTGCTTAGTGGTGGAGTAAAGACTCCAAGTTCTGAAGACATCTCAAGGACACCAAGATAGGCTACCACATTCATAGAAAGTAGAAGAGATTCAAATTTCCTTCTTTTAAATGTAGCTATCCAATTTGTAAAGCATCTCCTTTATACTGTACAAATTAGTTGAGGGCATCAAAATAAAACCAGAAGCCCTGAATATGGTAGAGGAGTTGAATGTTTTTTGAGTAAAGATCTGCCATTTCTCCATCTTCAAACTTGATAATTTTTCATTGTATTAGCATAGTCAGTGAATTTTACATCCAGCAATAGTATTTGAGCAACTTTTATCAGGAAGCAATATTTTTAGTTAATAAAGTAAAAAAAGAATTAAACTTGGTAAAATCAGAAATCACTTATTGTAATATTAGTTTAAACACTAGCACTATTACACAATGCTTGATTGGGATTTTGTGAAAATAAAGAGATTACTTGCAGGAAAAACTACATATTCAAATTTTATTTTAATCACAAATCAATGAGGAAAACAGGCAGGCATTATAAGAAAATTATTTACATAACAACTAAAAAGTGATAAAACATGAGGGATTTATCACAAACATCAGAGTAAATGAATAAAAAGTGTACTTTATATTTATTTACATATTTTGTGTATGTGTATGTGCCTGCATTTATGACTAAAAGCAAAGTGCCAAATACATGTAGAAGTCTGAGGCTACCTCATGGGAATCAGGTCTTTCTTTTTACCATGTGGGACACAGGAATCAAACTCAGGTTATCAGTCTTGATGGCTGGCAACTTTAGCTACTGCCCTACCACACCTACTGAGAGACATAATTGGTCAAGGGATCTTGCAGAAACAGGACTTAATATTTTCCAGACAAGAGTTAGATGTCCATAGACAGAAATTACCAATTACTGATGTCAGTCATCTGTAGTTTTCAGAGTTGCAAAGTATCTCAAACATATGAGAGTATAGAATTTGATAATTTGTGGATGTCATGGAGGAAATTCCAACTTTGCACCGTTTTTGTTTCTGTCTAAAATTCTAGTGTGAAATTAGAAAATAAATCTTAAAATTCATGAGTTTATCAGATTGAAGAATGTCGACAAATAGGTAGACATATGCTCATAAATTTGAAATTCTCATCAACTTAAGATGCCTTCCAAATGAGAGGACCAACATACTTCCATATCTTAGCCTAATTTAAAAAGCAATCAGTAATTTCCCTGGGTGATAACATGGAGATTCTGAGGATAGCTATGTTTGTAATAACAGACCTTTGAGATCCAGGAGTTAAATTACTGCAGTGTATTCAGTGTGGAACATGCATCTATATGTACAGATATGTGTTTTTAGAGTATAGAAAAAGTTGAATTCTTACTGTAGGAGTTTTGTGACTAATTCAATATCTACATTCATAAATAACTCAAATGTGGCTTAACATCTTAAGTAGCTTATTTCCACAACAATGGACACATGTTTTTAAAATACTGGAATTAGAAAATTATGCAATATGAAGCTTTTATGTCTATTGTCTATGAAAATATAAAAATATATTCTATAAAAGTCCCTTAGAAGTCATTGTTTAAACTGCTGAGAATCCATATAGCAAGAACGAAAAGTATTTTCAAGCTGAGTTCAAAATCCTAAAAGGAATGCTTTTCACTCCCCTTTGTGATTTTAGTTCTGCAAAAGAAAGGATTATAATATTGAATCCAAATCACACTGAGTGAAAACCACAATGGGAATCTCTAAAACCTATAGAGGGAGGCATACACTGAATAATTATGGGCTTTTAATTTGGACTGAGAAACCACTGAGAAAGTACCCCCATAAGATTCTTACAAGCTTTCCTCTTAGTTTTTTGTAGTTGCATTTTGTTTGACCAGGAGAACAATTTTCCCTCCTAGTGACATACCACCTCTACCTCCCATGACTCTCCATTAGTACAGTCCTTGATGGATGCTATCTTTTCATTCCTGTTTCACCAGGAAGTCAGCTACAGGGTCCATCAGCCCCATGGTCACGTTGTTAGACTTGAAGTCTTACCAAGGTTCACCAAGTTTTACAAATCATTCAGAAAGGTTTTCCAAAAGGAAAAGATTCCTACTCATATCCCATCATATATTTCTATTTATTCCTGTGGCTTTAAGTGTGTCTGTCTGTAATTGAAGGTGTCCTGTGGGGTAATGGGAATTGACCACAGAAAGAGTCCCTGATGGCTTGTTCAAATCATCCCGTTTGTTCTCCTCATATCACAAAATAACCCTTCCCATAATTCTGGCCTGCCACAAAAATATCCCGATTTAACAGCAACGAAAAAAAATATTTCTCAGAAAGAAAGCTCCCAAGAATATTCTTATTCTCTAGGCTAGTTCTGCATGCTTGCTCAGTGCTAAGGTGTGTAAACGATTTAAGAGATATGCATGAAAAATATCCAGAATATCGGTGCATTTCTCTTAGATAGAATATACAAGGAAAGAAGTAACCTTGATGTAACTTTTTTATATGGTATTTATTTCCTTGTTACAAAAAATTGATAACTCATTGAAGTATATTTTACTTCTTCTTGGAGGGGTAAAAGAAGAATCTTGTTGCTGCTCAGGGTAGTATTGAACTCAGGAACTCAAAGATCCTTCTGAGTCTTCCTGAGTAGGTGATACAACCACATCTGGGTATTTCTGTTCTTTTACAATATTTCTTTTCAAATGCATATAATTGATATAGTAAATTTCTATGAAACAGAATGTATTATCCAAAATGATAGCATGCTTTTTAAAAATCTGTGATACTTTACTTCAGAGTAAATTTCAAACACCACAAAACTCTATTTTTATAGAAAAAAAGTTTAGTTTTGTAGCAACTTAATTTTCAGAGTGTAATTTGCTTTAAAGAAAATTCATTGTGACACTGACATAAGTTTCTCTAAAATGACAAAAATGAGCTCTTTATTTTTTGCCAATAATATCATTGGCAGTAAAAATTAAATTATCTCATGGTGTCTATGTTGAAAGAAAAGTAGCTCATCTTGCTACTCTGTAAAATGTGTTTAATGAGATGATAGCTTATCTATATAGGGTTTGTACTCCCTTCATTCCAATATACACAAAATGATTTTTCATAAATCATTATTACTAATTCATTTAGCAGATATTTATTTAATCTGTGTTTTATTACTTTTACAATTTCATTTATATTTTTATTTGGTCTTAATTTTAAAAATAGCTATGAAACATACACAGAAATGGAATTAATAGTGTATGAATAGAAAGTATACAATGTATTCAGCTAGATGGATAGCAGTGTGAAATAAATGGTTATTCCTCATTTGCTTTTGACAGCCATGTTTCCATGTAAGGTCATTCTGCATTATATGTTTAAAACATAGTAAGATACTTCACGGAAAACCGTTTAAGTGAACAGCATCTAGTGGGCATGCTAAGGCTCAAGATGCAAACTATATAAAAATACTCAAACTGCTACTGAAAATGTCATTAAAATAAAATTAATGAAATGTGCTTTACACACAGAAATATAAAATGTGTGCTATTTCCCAGATTGTGAAGGTGACTGTCTCAGAAACTGTTATTTGAAGACACCTTGCCTTTTGAGGTTTTGCAGATAACAGAGAAAACACTTGGGAGCAAGGAAAATGAAGATGCTTCAAGAGAGGCACTCTCCTAACAAGGAAAATCCAAGCAGCCAGAAAGTCAGGGGACTATAGAAAACAGACCGCTATTAGCAGCTACACATGTAAACATAAGAAAACCGCCCTTTCCCTAAACCTACGGAAGTGCATACATTTTTGTTACATCACAAACTGCAGCAAAACAAGGTTGCATTACTTTCAACTTTTCCCTCTATGCTCCAGCTTTTGAAGCATGGTGCTCCACTTGACATTTTGCAAGGACCACTTTGTTCTGGATACTATAATAAAATGACCGCTGAACCAGGAAGTGCCAAATGAACAAAAAAAACATCCACTTCAGTTGATATCCATACAACTCAATCTGCTTAGCCTTAAGGTCAGCAGCATTCATATTAAAAATAAATGTTATGTTTTCACTTAAGAGGTTGCCTTTTGGGAGAGGGGATTATGGCTTTCTTTTCGTTGGTACATGCCAGTTCAGATATATTGGTGACTAATCCAAATGTTTAGAAAATACCCATGGGGAAGAGTGTGAAGTAGTGTCCTCTGCTGTTTCAGGAACTGTTTGCTCATGATTGTTGCCTAAGTCTTTGATCTTTAGCTTCCAAAAGCAAGTCCTGAATCTACGCTTTCATGGTGACTTAGCATTTCTGGATAGTCTCTTAATCTGAGAATTTAGTATTAGATTATTAGACTTCTGTGCTCCATATGATCTCATTTTAATAATCTATATACCCTGTGAGTCAATCAATTAGAGGACATTTCTGATATAATTGGTTTTAGGAAAGAAATAGGAGTTTGATAATGTATATGTAGTACTCCATTAAAGTTAATAATAAAATTGCTTTGTACTTAAAAGTTTATAATTCAATCATTCCAACACGTTGTTTTCACAAAACTCTATATTAAAAAGTTAAAGTAATACTAAAACTGTGTTATTCAGAAAAGATTTATTCTGAATTTCTGAAACTTTGAAATTTTTCTGCTAGCCTATATTTTTTGTGCTTTTCATTACATTTTTTGCAAATTAAGTTAGAAGTATTCAGATGCACATAATTACTAACAAATCCAAAACATTTATTAGCCTGCTCAAATATTAAAGATATGTGACTTATATCAAAATAATTTCTTTATGACTGTTATTTTTGTTAGCAAAAACATTCTAAAAATGGTCCACACATTATTACTTTAAGGACTGTATAAACTTTTGCTGTTTTCATTTCTAGTATTTTTTTACATAAGAATGTAAAAGTCAATTAACCAGATTTGTATATATATGAACAAGTAATAAATATAGAAAAGTACTATGTTTTAAAGTTCAAAGATAGAATGACTTTAAATAATTCAAAACAAGGGGTGAAGACCTCTGCTTGGCCCACCAAGAGTCCATAGACAATGAGCACCAGGAGAAAGCTACCTTCCCAGGAGCATGGAAAAGCCATGAGTGGGGTTAAGGGGAGCAACACTGCTCACCGAGACCCGCCCGGGACTGGCAGGACACAGGGCCTGAGGAGAACTCGGGGGCAGGAAACCGCTGAACCTTCAGTTTCCATCTGTTGGTGGAGACCTCTGCCTGGGCCACCAGGGGTCTGTGCCTGGGGACCTCAGCCTGGGCCAAGGGGCTCCAGGAGAGAACAGATATCCCAGGAGTGCTGACACACCTTTGAGCACAGGCAAAACCACCACTTCTGTTCAAACTCACTGGATCAAGAGGGACCCTTGCAGAGCCATTAGGACATAGGAACCAAGGGACAGCTGGGGACAAGATCTTTCTGATTTCTGTCTGCAACCCAGAGCTGACTCTGTGCCACAGCTCTCTAAACCCAAATACCTCTCAGAGAGAGCTGGTCTTCAAGGAGTATTGACACTGAGGCCTGCAGGAGGGGCAAACCACAACCAGACATAGTAAGATCAGCTAACATCAGAGTTAACAAGATGGCAAAAGGCAAGGGTAAGAACATAAGGAACAGAAACCAAGGCTACTTGGCATCATCAGAACCCAGCTCTCCCACCACAGCAAGCCCTGGATACCCCAACACACCAGAAAAGCAAGACTCAGATTTAAAATCATTTCTTATGTTGATGATAGAAGACTTTAAGAAAGAAATGAATAACACCCTTAAAGAAATACAAGAGAACAGAGATAAACAACTAGAAGCCTTTAAAGAGGAAACACAAAAATCCATTAAAGAATTACAGGAAAACACAATCAAACAGGCAGAA
>CM052716.1:14353423-14389045 GCA_028551405.1 Uromys caudimaculatus
TATTGTTTCTCTTTCTATTTTTAGCTCCTGGATTGTTTTGTTCATTTTCTTTTTCTGTTTGATTGTGTTTTCCTGTAATTCTTTAATGGATTTCTGTGTTTCCTCTTTAAGAGCTTCTAGTTCTTTACCTCTGTTCTCTTGTGTTTCTTTAAGGGTATTAATTTCTTTCTTAAAGTCTTCTATCATCATCATGAGAAATGATTTTAAATCTGAGTCTTGCTTTTCTGGCATATTGGGGAATCCAGGGCTTGCTGTGGTGGGAAAACTGGGTTCTGATGATGCCAAGTGGCCTTGGTTTCTGTTCCTTAGGTTCTTGCCCTTGCCTTTTGCCATCTTGTTAACTCTGATGCTAGCTGATCTTACTCTGTCTAGCTATGGCTTTTCCCACCTGCAGGCCTCTGTATCAATACTCCTTGAAGACCAGCTCTCTCTGAGAGGTGTTTTTTCCACACTCCTGGGAGAGTAACTTTCTCCCTGGTGCTGCTTGGCTATGGAACCCTGGTGGCCCAGGGGGAGGTCTCCTGCCACCACCGATGGGATATAGGGGCTTTCTATGCCCACCTACCTCAGTCCCTTTGTCTTGCAGGTTCAGGGCGGTTCCTGGTGAGCTGTCGAGCTTGTCTTGGCCCAACTCCCAGCTTTTCCAAGCTCCTGGGAGGGTAGCTTTCTCCTGTTGCTAATTGGCTATGGAGCCCTGTGGCCCAAGCTGAGGTCCCCAGCCGCCAATGGAGACTGGAAGTTCCTGTCTTTCAGTCTCTGTGGCCCATGGTTTCTGGGCAGACTCCGGCTTTTCCAAGTTCCCGGGAGGGTAGCTTTCTCCCGGCGCTAATTGGCTATATCCCTCACAAAGTTTTTTTAAAAAATGACTTTGGTTTGTTGGAAGAAAATCAATACATTAATATTTTTATGCAAAATTGCTTTTCTATTTTTTTGAAATAATTAGAGATTAAATATTTTTAATATGCCAAAATTTCCATATATAAAATCAACCAAAATTGCACATCATTATTCATATTTAGTGCAAGAATTTTACATTGTCCTGTGATGCTAAAACTGAAAGATACAGAGTGAAAAACTTTGAATGAACACTAGAGGATGGGACATTCCCCTACTGATGCTTTGTATTTTGGTACCAGATTCCACCAAAGTTTGATAGTAAAGGCAGAAATAAATTGGCCCTTGGTGATTTATCCTAGCCAGAGAAAGTACCCAATCAATGTTAAACACTTAATGCTTAGCAAAAGGTGTGGTTGATTATAAGACTATAGCTATTGCCTGATAATTGTGTGAAATGATGGTTATGTGGTTTTATTTCAATATTGTATTATTTTAGCACTCATCTTGTAATAGGATGGCATACTTCATTAACATATAAAACAATGCTTATTTTCATAAAAGTAAATCAATCTGTCACATGCATGTACTTTGTTTTCTTTCAGGATGAATTTAAGGTGTGATTCATATATAGTAGGTATTATCACAATTCTTCACCTGTAAGAGTGTTTATGTAAAGAAGTATTTATAAAATAAATGGTATCAAGTGAAAAAAAATAAGTGGGCTCACCAGAAAAATGGGTATAACTTCACCATTATTTTATATGTGTATGATGTATTGATAATTTGCCTACATGCTTGTCTATTCATCATATTCATGGCTGGTGTCAGTGAAGACTAGAATAGGGCAGAGATTCCCTGGAACTGGAGTTATCGATGGCAATGAGCTGCCCATGGATGCTGGAAAACAAATCCAAGTCTTTTCCAAAGTCATTATCTGCTTTTAAGCACTAAGCATTGTTCCAGACCCCAAATACAGTTATCTCTAATGTACAGATTGGATCCTCAACCCTAATATCCTGGGCATCAATTTCAAAGGTGAAACTTCTAATGATATAATGTATCATATTGAGTACATAAAGATACTGTTCTTGGTACAGGATTCAGAATGAAATATACTTCTGGGACCTTTATGTTCTTTTCAGGAATGTTTGAGACTTGACACCATCAATTTTACCAGCTTATTCACCCATGAAGCCAAGGCATTATTTTAATCATGCATGAGTCAAGAGACACTGTACCAGCACTCATTACCACAGGGAACAGGGACTACAAATGTCCTTGTCTATAGAATCTGAACTTAATTTAGCAGATGCAAGAGGTGAAAAGGAATTATAAAGTAGATTTATACTCAAACAATAAATCAGGTAACACTGTTGAAGGGCTATTAGATTAGCTGAGATGAAATAGAAATTGTCTCAAAATAAATCAGCTGTAATTTGAAAGCTGAAACAATTTCTTAGAGAAAGGACCCAGGAGCTTCGTTATTGTTCTTACACTGGAGATAGCCAAAAGTTAAGGAAGCATTGCCTAGGGGAGGCGTCTGAAACTGGATGATTGCTGTTATCTTTTCCAATTCTATGACACAATCATGCAAATAAAATTGTCTTTGAGAGAAGCTTTGATAACTTAGCAATTAGATGTTGCTCAAAAGAATGCTACTCTCCTCAATACACCTGTTTAGTTGATAACTGTCATCACTCTAGATGTGCTGGGAGTGTTCCCCAGATAAGAATGTAAGGACTGTTGTAATCAGGAAATCCCAAGTAGAGATACACGATGGGAATTTCACTTTTGAGACTGAATATGAGAGCCATGCTGTGACAAACTTGTCAACGTGTCACATTTCTCTAGAGTGTGAATCTCCCCTCTAAGCCTATAACTCAGAGGGAGAGAAAATTTTGAAAACTTCCCAGGGATCAAGACCATGTTCCCATTTGCTTTGATCCTTGAGTTCATTTTCAACCCCCATGACTTCAGCGATAAAAAAATTATGAGATCATCTGGCACCCAACCAGCTACTGGTTTCAATCCCTGGCTTACAAAGTATACTCACATCCAGTGGAAAGGTCCTACCAATCAATTTCATAAATCTATAGTGTTGTAACAATTATTATTCATTGAAAGTTTGAATCTTATTTAAAATATACCTGAATAGCTACTGCCCAAACCTTGAAAAAATCTGCATAGCACAGCAAAAGTCTGCATATTTATTCACCTTTGTGATTATGCAGAAACATAATGTAAAATTCATATGCATATCAGCATATCATTATGTATATAAACATAAAAGCATTTGACACACTTATAATGCTATTTTGATATTTTAAATGCACACTTTGGTAGAGCAAGAAGGAAGTGCAACAAGACACAAAAATGCAGATTTCTTTCTACAATACTACGAAGAAGCAGTCAACACATGAACTAATAATGATACCTTTCTTCATTGGCACCACTCTTCTGTACATTAACTGCAGGCTTATACACAAAAAAATGAGAAAAATGACAGCTTTATTAACTAAAATAATCATCAATTGAAATGTATAGACATTAGTATTTCCTCTTTTTTTCGTTTTTCTTTCTTTTCTTTTTTTTTTTTTTTTTGATACTTTATTTACATTCAAATGTTTTCCCCTTTCCAGGTCTCCTCTTTGGAAACCACCTATACCCTCCCCCCTCCACCTGCCTCTATGAGGGTATTCCCCACCCACCCACCCACTCTCATCTTCCCTCCCTGGCATTCCCCTACACTGGAGCATCTAGCGCCTTCAGGCCCAAGGGCCTCTCCTCCCACTGATGGCCAACAAGGCCCTCCACTGCCACATATGTGGCCAGCACCATGGGTCCCTCCATGTGTATTCTTTGGTTGGTGGTCCAGTCTCCTGGAGCACCCGGGGAGGGGTCAGGCCAGTTGGCACTGTTGCTCCCTCCATGGGGCTGCAAACTCCCTCAGCTCCTTCAGTCCCTTCTCCAACTCCTCTATCTGGGACCCCACGCTCAGTTCAATGGTTGCTGTGAATTGAATCTTGGATATTCCGAACTTTTGGGCTAATATATAATTATCAGTGAGTACAAACTGTGTTCATCCTTTTGTGACTGAGTTACCTCACTCAAGGTATTTTCAAGTCCCATCCATTTGCCTACGAATTTCATGAAGTCATTGTTTTTAATAGCTGAGTAGTATTCCATTGTGTAAATGTACCACATTTCCTGTATCCATTCCTCTGTTGAGGGACATCTGGGTTGTTTCCAGCTTCTCACTATTATAAATATGGATGCTATGAACATAGTACTTCCTCTTATATTACAAGACTTCAGAATATATTCTAAAGTATTATGTGTATGCACACACACATATGCATTCATGCATGTACCCACTCATGCACATATGAGTAGCCATGCATGCACATGTGCTCATATGTACAAGTGTGTGTATTATATTCAATAAAGTTTACAATTATTTTTAATTGACACATAAAAGTGACGTTATTCTTTTACATATATAAGCATTGTGGTGTGGATACATTTAAGGTTTTAAAGAATGCCTTTGCATAGCTAATTTTTTAAATGGAGGTAAGAGTAAGATCATGAATTTTGTATGAACCTTTGGTTAGGTCAATTATATGTTGTAATCATTCCTTTAGAAAAATATCCAATAACTTTGAACTCCCAACCACATACATTGCTTAGTGTTCACATTGTTGGTGAGTTTCAGCTTGTCTGAACTTTGTGCATTTCTAGTGAGTTTTAGTCAAGGGCTGAGGTGTGATATTCTCCCCACATTTTCATGGTTGATTGCAGGAACAAAATGAGGGAGAGCCAATGAACTAATTTCTTAAAATATGTAGAGCGTAATATCTCTATTAGCATTACATTCTCCAGACAAAGGTATGGTTAAGATTAATGTCAAAAAAGTACAACCCACCTACAATTAGGCACGACCATGGTGAGAAGATCACAGAAACCTGCAAACATACCATATTAGACCACATACCAATGCCCCACACAAAAAGCAGAAAGAGTTAGTCTAAAGCTATTTCCAAAGAATTTGAAAGCAGGGATTATATGACAAACCTAACACAGGAAAGGAACTACAGTTTAAAAAAAATGTTGTTTGTTAGATGTTTGATATTGACATGTTGTACTTGATTTGTAAATTGATTCATAGAGTTATCTAATTTTTTGCATAGAGCAATGATCACTCAGGAGTGATGACTATAAGTGAGGAATGCTTAAAAAGTATATATTTTAAAATTAAAGTTTCAGTGAAAAGGTAATGACACTGAGTGGCATACACAGTATAAATTTTTCTATCATTCCTGGAGGGTAGAAGTTCGAGATCAAAGGGACAGCAAAGCTTTATTCTTGTTATGTTTCTGGTTTGTAGAAACCTTTATCTTTGTGTGATCTTTTCTTTGTGTCTCTGTGTGTCTTTGGTTAATATAATTCTTGTTGAAATAAACATCAGTAATATTGTATTAAGTATTATTGTATTAGGTATTAAATTATGACCTCATTTTAATTTTAATTATTCCTTTACTGATGTGATATCCAAATATAGTCACATCCTAGGACTTTGGTGTCAAGCTACGGCTGTGGCTATCTCTGTGAAAGATCTTTCAATGTGAAGAGAACCCCAAATATGGCTGTGTCTTTTATCCCAAGGGAAAAAAATGGAAATGTTTTAGACATTCTTCAAGATTTGTAGATATAGAGGTTAGTGGACAAATAAAACTTGTTTGGGTAAAGTAGAGATAGAAAAATCAAAATTCCTGGGGAACATTGCTGTACTCATGGGCAGCTAATATGCAGAGAAGTTTCAGATGACCGTCTTGAACTGTAGTTGAAGAACCTATTTCTGTCCCACTGGGATGACAGTAGCATTGAGCTTGGCAGATGACCTATTGCTTACAAAAGATGAGCAAGACAATAAAAAGAACAAAACTAAGAACAACAACAATAAAAGCCTACATATCAGATAAGATAGAAATAAAATATGTGCATTGCTAGTAGATACACTCAGTCCACTTGTGAAGGCTCTTTGTTGCAATTTCCTTGGCTTGCCTCACAGAGAATATTGTCACCTAGTATTCAGCAAATAGTGTATAAATTCAATATATGAATAAATATATTATGATGGTAAATAACTCACCCCATAACATATAGCAATATTATATTAAGATTTACCATTTTTTCTCCCCATTCCATGCCATGCTGATGTCTATGAGAATGTCATATGCTACATATTAAATTATACACTCTTGGTGCTATTCAGTAAGCTGCCTCAATTTTGAAATTTGCCATCGGTTATTATTAGCATGTACTACAGGCATTGGAGCAATAGATGAGGTAAGAAGCTGATTGGTAACAACAGAACAACAAAGTAAAACCTAATTTTGTAGCCATCACTTAATAAGAATATTAGTAACTTACCTGTTCCCCTAAATTTTGATGTTAATTGGAATCAATTCCAGAGCAATTACTTTTAAAATACACCTATATATGAATAATGGAGACTACACACATAAAACAGCTAAGATAAACATCTTGAGTATCGAATGACAGGTATTTCAAATTGGAGGTGAAAATGTTATTTCATTGTGTTTTATAAAAACCTATAAATCCATGATGTTTCATAAGTTAATGATCCTATAGCCATGTAATCTCAAAATTGTTTTTAACAATGTCAGGAATACACACATTTTAATGACCACTTTCTCCTTTTCCACAGGACATGTGGGAAAATTCAATGATACAGTTCTCATAACCTTGTTGGAATATGTGCTTGGAATGGTACTCAATTAAATGCCACAGGATGGGAGAGCAAGGATATTATTTCGTAAAGGACTGAGCAATTCTATGCATCGGTCATCACAGAGTGAGATGTGCCTATGGCAATTAACCTGGCAGTAATCATCCAGAAAACATTTCTCTTCAAGTAGAGTTTTATTATCTAAAGACAGACCAATCTGAATTGTCAAGACAAGAATAAGATATCATTTTTAAGGTTTCAAACAGTAGGCACTACAAAATGCAGCACATAAACTTTCCTCTTTTTCTTCAATTCTAGCAAAACTGATAATTAGACAAGGCTAACTTCCATAAGACATAGGCAAAAGCAAAAAAGGGTAATCTGCCATGGACCTCATAGTTGAAGCAAGGTCATTAAGCATTTGTTTTTTTCACAACCAAGAAAAAAGGAGTCAAAAGCTCAGGCATGGGTTTTGGAACTGCAGTTAACCAGGAGCCTGGATTCATCCAGTCTTCTTCCTTTTCATGATGTAAAACTTTCTGAGATTATTTTAGTTGTCATGTTGTCTCATTATTCTGCTAAGGCTTGCTCTTTACCTCCCTTTATTCCTCTGAGTAGAGGAAACAGCTGTTCCTTCGAATCATGTGTCTTCTATCTAATGCAGCTGTATCTCAGCATCTCATTATGGTGCTGTGTGTGTGTGTGTGTGTGTGTGTGGGTGTGTGTGTGTGTGTGTGTGCGACAAATTGGACAAAGCTTTCATAGTATCTCAGAGAGGACAAGCAACGTTTTCAGAGACAAGGACATGTGAGTTTGTTTTCTTTGTTTTGCTATTCTTTATGTCATTAATGGTGTGGTCTATTGGTATGTGGTCTAATATGGTATGTTTGCAGGTTTCTGTGATCTTCTCACCATGGTCGTGCCTAATTGTAGGTGGATTGTACTTTTTGACATTAATCTTAACCATACCTTTGTCTGGAGAATGTAATGCTAATAGAGACATTGCGCTCTACATATTTTAAGAAATTAGTTCATTGGCTCTCCCTCATTTTGTTCCTGCAATCAACCATGAAAATGTGGGGAGAATATCACACCTCAGCCCTTGACTAAAACTCACTAGAAATGCACAAAGTTCAGACAAGCTGAAACTCACCAACAATGTGAACACTAAGCAATGTATGTGGTTGAGAGTTCAAAGTTACTGGATATTTTTCTAAAGGAATGATTACAACATATAATTGATCCAACCAAAGGTTCATACAAAATTCATGATCTTACTCTTACCTCTATTTGAAAAATGGAGTCAGTTTCCTGGTTTAATGAAATGACTGAAAAAGAGCAAAAAATTGTCATATCTTGCAATGGACAGTTTTAAAAGTTTGTGTGTGTGTGTGTGTGTGTGTGTGTGTGTGTGTATGTGTGTGTGTGTGTGTGTGTATGTGTGTGTGTGGGTGCACGTGCATAATTGTGTGTGGTATATGTGTGGTGTGTATGTGTGGTGTGTGTTTGTGTGTGGTGTATGTGTGGTGTGTGTGTGTGTGTGTATGTGTGTGTGTAGTTTCTATGTAACAAATTAATTAAATTTAAATAAATGAATACATTTAATAAATAACTAAGTTGGTGTTGGTTGTTGTTGTTTTGTTTTGTGTCTTCAAACAGGCTTATGGGATCAATAATTACCATGTGCAGGCAACAATGTACTTCAGGTTTTGCTGCAAGAAACAAGGAGAACAGCATGTTCCTTCTGTCTAAGTCTCCAGAAGGCAGAGTGTTTAACACAAAACAATGACAATTTTTCACAGAGCATGCTTCTGACTCTAATTCTGATATGTGTTGATGTGTTTTCTTTAAAGGTAAACTTGTGATGTTTTATAATGTGGAAATAGTATCTTCCCTCAAACACATGCCTCCTGCTATTGATATTCTTAATCTTGATCCTGTTTCAATATTCTATTTATATTACTATTTTACTACCAGCAAAGTCTCTAGTCCTTAATTTCTAGGTGATGTATCATAGTGGTAGCATTTATGTAGCCTGCTCAGCTAAAAAGAAAGGGATAAACATTTCCTTTCCCATGATGATCCACTGTTCTCAGACATTTATGCCTCCAGTTTTATAAAAATTGTTGGAAAATCTGCTCCAACTGCACTGCATCGTTTTATATAACAACCCATTTGATGTGAAAATCTGCAAGGAGTTTTGCCAAAAGGTAATCATAAATCAGCTCCCACTACTTGTTTAGAAATCTCAGGGAAATCACTTTTGTTTGAATTTGTACAAAGATAATTAGAAGCCAAATTTCTTAGGAAATTCTTTGGTTGTAGAAACTTGGAAGAGCTATGATATAGATAGCCTACATCTAAGGATAATCTAACCTTATGTAATTCCAGGGTAGGAACACTTATATAATGTATTTTTAACTCAGTAGATAAACAATGGTGATAATTAATAAGCTCTGTTAGGGAAAATGGGTTTGAGAGATGCAGTGCAATAATGGTCACAGTAACATGGTTACATTTACACAGTGGAGTACTACTCAGCCATTAAAAACAAAGAATTCATGAAATTCGCAGGCAAATGGATGGAACTAGAAAATATCATCTGCAGTGAGTTAACCCAGACACCAAAGAATGCACATAGTCTGCACTCACTAATAAGTAGATTTTAAGAATTTCTTAGTCATTCAAAATTTCTTTCTAGAGAATTCTCTCTTTATGTCTATACCTCATTTTAAAATTGTTTTTTGATGTCTTGATATCTAATTTCTTGAGTTCTTTATATGTTTTGAATATTTGCCCTCTGTCAGATGTGTAGTTGGTAAGTCTTGTCCCATACTTTAGAGTATCACTTTGCCTGATTATGCTGTCCTTTATCATGCAGGAATTTCTCAATTTTATGAAGTCCCATGTATTAATTGTTGATCTTAGTGCCTATATTTATGGTGTTATGTTCAGAAAGCCTTTTTATGTGCCAATGCATTCAAGGTTATTGATTATTTCAACTTCTATACAGGTCAATGTATCTGGTTTTATGTTGAGGTCTTCAACTCACCTGGACTTGGGTTTTGTGCAGAGTGATGTGTGGATTTATTTGCATTCTTCTACATCCACACATCCAGTTTGACCAGCACCATTTGGTTAAGATGTTGTCTATTTTCCTCATGTGCGTGTTTTAGGCATTTTATTTTAAAAGAATCAGGTATCCATAGATGCATAAATTTATGTCTGTTTCTTTAATTTCATTCCATTGATCAATGTGTCTCTTTTGTGCTAATACCATGTTCTATTTATTACTATAGTTCAATAGTACAACTTGAAATCGGGGATGGTGATATCTTAAGCCGTTCTTTTATCAATCAGAATAATTTTAGCTAACCTGGGATTTTTGTCCTTCCATATAGAGCAGTATATTGTCCTTTCAAGAACTATGAAGAACCTTGGTATTTTGTTTGGGGTATATTGAATCTGTAGATTGCTCTTGGTAGCATGGTCACCTTTACCATAATAATGTCCCTCTCTGCCTTTTATTTAACTTGACTAAGGTTTGTGAATATTATTCATTTTCTGTCAAAATGAACTCTATTTTCTATTAATATTCTGTATTGTTTTTATTTGTTGTTTTTCGCATTTTATTGATTTTAGCCCTGCATTTGATTACTTCTTACCATCTACTTCTTTGGTATGAGATTTCTTCTGTTTCTTCTTGAGTTCTCAGGAGTGCTATTAAGCTATTAGTATGCGATCTCTCTGCCGATTATTTTAACAAAGAAATGTAGTGCTAGGAACTTGCCTTTTAGAGTCACCTTCATTTATCATACATTGTTATCGAGGAATAAAAATTAAAATACTTATCATCAAGAATTCTAACCACAAATGTTGGTAGAGAGTTAGAAACAGAAAATCCCTTATTCACTGCAGATGGGCAAGCAACCAGTACAATACATTATGGAAATCAATGTGGACATTTCTCAAAATATTAAAAAGTAAAACTACCATATAACTAATTTTACAGTACTCCTGACATGTACTAAAAGAACTTTATATCCTACCAATGAGACATTACATATCTATTCATATTGGTGGCCTATTCATAATAGCTAAGAAATGGAAACATGACAGATATCCATAAATATGAGTGGATAATGAAAATAAAGAACATATGCATCATAATATTTTACTCATGAGTACTTGCTAGAAATATGGAACCTTACTTTAACGTAGTGTTTTGTATATGCTCAGCCCAGGAAATGTCACTATAAGTGGGTGTGGCACTGCTAGAGTAGGTGTGGCCTTGTTGGAGAAGTTTGTCACTGTGGGTGTGGGCTTTAAGACCCCCATCCTAGCTACCAGAAAGCCAGTATTCTGCTAGAAGTCTTCAGATGAAGATATAGAACTCTCAGCTCTGGTTGTACCATGTCTGCCTAGATACTGCCATACTCCCACCTTGATGAAAATCAACTGAACCTCTAAACCTGTAAGCCAGATCCAATTAAATATTATTCTTATAAGAAAAAAAAAGTAACATGGTTAAGATACAAGGACAGAATAGAGGAGTTTGGGGTTAATGGAAGATATTGAATTGACTTCTTGCTACTATGGGTGGTTTGAAGAGATGTCTTTGAGATTATAAACAGATAATAGTTGATGAGCTAATGAGATTGAAAATGAGCATCTTTTCGTTTGTTACCCAGTAGAAATCTGCATATCCAAAAACAATGAACTCTTGGGAAAAAACAGGATATTACAGTATCTGAAAGAAATCTGTTGTCTTTATCTGAAGCTTAACAGAACAACACAAACAAGTCATGGATGACTGATGGTGACGTTAAGTGTTGCAATTAGAATGAGCTAGTTGGCCATGGAATAAAACAAATTAAGAAGTCATAGTAAATAAATTTCTTTAAAAGTTTATAAATGGTAGGGTGTCTGCTTGGTATGGACAAGTAGAAAATACCTTTCCTAGTCAATTACACATGTCTGCTTTACTAGCTGTTATCAATAAATTATGTGATGAAGCACACTAAAGGAGTTTTATACGTCAAAATTATTTTACAAACTCAACTATGTTATCAGAAGATCTAGAAAATATTCATTGCATTGAAACATCTCTGTGTTCAAACTAGTCACTAGTTTTTACATATTATGGCTGCATTTTAATATTCATAAGGCAGTGCCATGAAAATAATAAAACATGAATAATTTAAAATGAAAAACTGTCTTTGAATGAAACTTACGGTTATTAGAAGTTAATATTTATTTTCAATATTTTTTGTTAAAATGTTTTGCTATCCAGTAGAACTATTAAACAGCTTTAATCTTTGTAATATAAACAGGTACAGTTGAACTATATTTTAACTGGCTTTATTAAGATATAATTTATATAACGCTCACCTGCTAGAAGCATAGAATTCAATATGTTAAAATTATTTACAGTGCTCTACAATCATTAACATAATCTAATTTAAAACATTTCCTTTAAGGAAAAAAGTAGCCTCATGTCTATTAATCACCACTCCTTTCTCAACCTAAACCAAACCCCTTACAGCTATGAATTTAAATTCAGGCTATATAAATTTTCAGTTTTGAAATTTCGATTAACTAGAATCAAATAGGTTACAGGTTTTTGGTGAGTATGCCTTTCATATATATAAAAGATTATAGTTGGAGTATGTGCAGGTTTTAACTCTTTTTATTTTAAAATAATACGCTAATATATAAAATTTATTTGTATGGCTGAAAACATTAAATTTATTTTCATTTATTGAAAATTGGGAATATTGTGAACACTTATGAAAATTTTTGAATTAAAATTTGCTTTGTTTATTTTAGACATACAGAGAGAAGTATTTAGCATCTATTTTATTTGGGAATTTATTTTCTATTAAAAGACAGAAAAATAAAGATACACTCATTACATTTTGCAGATGAATACACACACGATAATGTAAAAATTTTAATTTTGTCTAGGTAGTAGGAGCTACTTTTGAAATTCAAAGACTAAAATACAAAAAGAAATGAACTTGGAGACTGTGTGATGCAGATTTTTGATGGTAGTTTCTGCCAAGCTCATATTTTTTTGTCAAAATAGGATTTGTACTTACTGCAGGTTCTCTGAAAACCTCAATGACAAAAATGATCACGTAGGTAGTAATTTTGTAATTTTAAGGCTGAGTGGCCCAGAGTCTATTGGCACCCAACAGTGAGGAAAATGATTTATAAACAGCCACCTCATCTGATGTTCTAAAGTTCCTATCTTTTAGACTTTAAAAGTATTGCAAAAGTTACCACAGCAAAGATTTTACATATTTGATTGACTCTTACTGAATTCAGTTTCCAATGACATTTTTGTCAAAATTAGCACTTTATTATTTTATTTTTTTTCATGTGCTCTGCTATTTCTTTCCTTATTTTTTATATTACCATTTCTAAGTATTTTTTTTATTCCAACATAGATGCTAGCTAATCACAAAACTGATTTATTCATTCAAAAGGGGAGCACTAATTCTGAAGCCCCAGAAATAAGACAATGTTTATATGGAGTCACCCCTGTAGCTTTATTTCCTAGTTTGTGAAGAATTTACCTTCTGAAGAGAAAACAAGTCTCAGCATAGCATGACCCTGACACTGGAGGAATTTCTCAAACATTTAAAGTAAAACAGGCTTAGTGTAGGTTCTCCCTACTTTTAGAAATAAACACACAGCAAAGATGAAGTGTAAGAGAAATGCAAATGCAGATCAAGGGTATGCTGTTTGGTTAAGGGAAGGTACTATTTCCTTGGAGGGTTTAAGCTTAGAAAATGCAAGCGACCAGCATGGAGCTAGTGCTACAGGTCAGTGTTGCTACCTGTGTGGCTCTGAGAAGGCCATTTCTGAAGTCCAAATGGTCTATCAAAAGTGTATAAATTTAAAGAAAAAAATATCGTATTGTTGAAAATTTAAATTACATATAAATATATTATTCCACTTTGAATTAATTATAGCAGCTCTATTTCCAGTGGCAATAAGCCAAAGACATTAGAGATTGACTCTGATTACTTATATAATCTATATTGTTAGATTAATTATTACTTAATTTAATTTATATTAATATTAGAAGGGTCATAACAAATCTTCAATATAGTTTGTTTGTTTGTTTTTTTAAGTTCCAGGAACTGCTGGGTCTGGTGGTCAAATGCTGGCTGGCCTCACTCACACGGGATTTATATTCACTCCCTGGAACCTGTATTTATAAAACAGATTTTGTAAATGGTCAAGACACCGTGATTAGAAGCACAGGAACATTTTATTCGTTTATTTTCCTTATAGTTTTGATATTATTGATATGCTAAAATATATTATCCCGATGAGCAATAATAATTCCATGCAATTATATTTAAAGTTACCTAATTTTTTTTCAGTTCTTGAAAGGATGCTCTCCCTGACATAACACCACGGCCTGTTCCACAATGAGTTGAGACCTGAGCCCAAGAATGTACCAACTCACACAGGAATTCCTCTCCTTCTAACAAGTTTATGTGGTCAATGCTTTGAATTACCAAGACTACAACAGGAGAAGTTCACAAAGAAGAGTACCATAGCATCTCTTCTGTGAGAGACTGTAGACAATTAGAGAGGCGGGGATAATCACTGCATTTAATGATAAGGAAAGTGGTGAGGTTAGTACTTAGACATACTGTCCTAGTTTCAGTTACTATTGCCCTCATGAAACAACATGGCCCAAATAATTGTTATAGAGAAAGATGAGCTCGAATAGCAAAGGGACGCATCAGTTAACCATTTGAATACAAGTAGGGTCATTTGTGTCTTAGTTTGTGTTTCTAAAGTTTGTGTTGCATGGTGTGTGCAACAAAACACCATGACCAAAAAGCAAGTTAGAGAGGAAAGGGTTTATTTGGCTAATATTTTCACATTGTAGTTCACGATTGAAGGCAGTCCAGACAAGAACCCAAACATGGCATGTGCCTGAAGATAGAAGCTGATGCAGAGGTCATGGCAGAGGGGGAGTGGGGGCTGCCATTTACTAGTTTCTTTCCCATCCTGTTTTCTTATAGAACCCAGGACAATCAGAACATGGATGGCATTAATCACAATGAGCTGCCGCCCTCCCCATCTGTCACTAATTAAGAAAGTATCCTAGAATCTGATCTTATGGAGGCATTTTATCAATTGAGGTCACCTCCTTTCTTATGACTCAAGCATGTATAAAGTTGACACATATGTCATATCACACACACACACACACACACACACACACACACACACACAATCTCATACAAACACTCATAAACAAATACACCACAATTCTTTTATATATGAAAAAAGTGTGAAAGTGGAAATGTGTTAGGTATAATCATTTTCTTAGAAAGTTGTGGAAGTTTTAAAATTGTGAATACAGGATACTTAGTCACAGCAGTTTCAGTGACACAAACCTCCTGACATTCAGTGAGCAGTGTCAATAATAGCAGAATCTATGCCACACAGTAGCATGCTGCTCTTCAATGTACATTAAATGCTTACCCCAGAATGACCTATTTACCTCAATATTAGTTATTCTGTTTTTACTGAAGGCATTTTAGTTTTCATAAAGGGTATTAATTTCCTAATGGCAATTGAGATAAATAAACTGGGCATGCCATGAATTTAAGATGATATTTTCTAAAAGAATTTGAAAATAAAGCATATATTTTTATTTGGAGTAGATGTGTGATATTCTTTGAATACCTAAAGTTTTAAGGTAAGATGACAAGGCTAGAGACACACTTCAGTGTTTATGAGCGCTGGCTGCTATTCCATAATGTTGCCAGTTGGATTCTCTGGACCTACCTAGAGACTCCCAAATATATGTAACTCTACAACTTTTAAGAGATTGAAGATCTTTTCTGGCCTAGGAGGTCACCAAGCACATGTGTAGTTCACACACATACATGCAGACTAAATACCCATACACAGAAAAATAAAAAAATAAATAATAAAATAAGAGCATTCTATGGGTATAGCAGAATATCATTAAGAATCATTTCATTAACATTTTTGGTAATATTTGGTCCTACCCTAGGGTTCTGAGCTATCCAGCAATCAGATCCTGACCATCTTGTCAGTACCAGGCATGGACTGTCTCTCATGGTGTGGGATTCAAGTTAGACTAGTCACAGGCCAATACCTAGCCCAATTATCATCAGAGAGACTTCTTCCAATGAGAGCAGATAGAGAGACCCACAGCTATTGAGGGAATCCTGTGGAAGAGAGGGAAGAATTGTGGGAGACAGGGGGTCTTTGAGGACACTAGGAGAACAAGACCCATAGAATCAACTAATCTGGGCTCATAGGGGTGCACAGAGAGTGAACCAGCAACCACAGAGCTTGCATAGGTCTGTATTACTCTCTCTGGGCCTCTGCATACATTCTGTATTTGTTTAGCTTGGGGATTTATTTTTTTGTAACAATGGGAGTAGATGTGTCCCTGGTTCTTTTGCTGGCTCATTGAGCCTTCTTCCTCCTATTGGATTGCCTTTTTCCAATCTGATATCAGGGTTTATGCCTAGTCTTATTTATCTTATTATGTCAATGTTCAGTTGATACTAGAAGACCTGCCCTTTTCTGAAATAAATGGAGGGTCTGTGGATTTGGGGGAGAGGTGTGTAGTAGTGGGAGAAGGGGAAGGGAAGGAATCTTGCAGTCAGAATGTATTGTATGACAGAAAAAAAAATTTAAAAAAAGAGAATTGTATTTTTCAAATAGCAGAAGTAAATTTAAATGATTTAAAAAGTGTATGTTTTTGTGGGATTTATGGAAGACAAGAGTTCAGTGAGAAGGTAGCCAGGGAAGGACCATGACAAAGATGGCACTAGTTACTAAGATGGAGGAGCTAAGGAAGAAAAATATAATGAGGACTACAGATAAATATGAAAGGAGTCTTCACTAATCAGTAACATGAGAATGAAATAATCCTAGTCACCAACAAAACAGTGTTAAGTGTTCTGTCAAAAGCAATATCCAGTGAGCCTAAAAATCTTCATCTTAAGTACGTGCTTTCTTTCCCTCTGACAATGTAAGTATAAGTATGAAATACTTACATTGTATTGCGGACACTGTTGTATCTCTTTCCTTGTAGAATTTTTTCTATATCGGGTATCAAACTTTCAGTGGCATTCAGTAATGTTTTGATGAAGTATTGTTGGCAGTAATCATGAATCACAAGTCATATAACATATGCCATAGATTTGACTATGTATAGAATTTTGCTTTCTCCATGAGCTGAAAAATGACATTTTCCCATCTGTCTCAAAGCTATACATCAGCTCAAATTTTTATAATTAGGTAATTTCAGCAAAATAAATATTAATATTAATGCTGTTGCCCTATATTTGCTCTTACTTTTCATTCCTATTTCTTTAAAGTTACACAATAAAATTAAATCCTTGGCCCAAAGACATAGATTACTTGATAAAGTGCTTGCCATACAAGCTTGACCTCCCCAAGCTTATGTCAACATTCCAGGTTTGAAGATAACAATTGTACAGTTGAGAAGTAAAAACGTGGTGGTACAAACCTGCAGTTCTGAGGTAGAGAGAGACAGGACCATCCCTGTGGTTGCCAGGTAAGCTAGCCTAGCTGAACTGAAGAGCTGCAAGTCTAAGAGAGATATTGTTTAAAGGGACGTGGCATCAATATTGTTCTAGCCTATGCATATTTGTGTATAAATGTGCACACATGCCCATACATTCATGCACATACATCAACATATGCATTAAGATAGCTGAACACTATAACAGATACCAAAATATGCATAAAGAAGAATAGGGCTATCAAGATGGGTTAATGACTTCTATTGACTTTCTCCATACTGACAGTATTTCCTTAGGAAATGGTGCTTACGAAGTGTAAGAAGAGCTTGTGTTACAGCCTCTGAGTCTATTTTGAGCATATCTTGAAGCTGTTTTGGAACATTTATTCATCTACTCAGTTGCATTTCTATGTATTCAGATGACAAATTCCACAATTTTTTTTTTAAATCTAAAAATCGTCTATACAAATTTCAGTGGTTAATATTTGTTATCGACTTGAATGGATATGAGATCAAGTAAGGGAACCCCACAGAGCATAGCTGTGAGGGATTTCTGTTTCTCTCTTTTTAATTCTTTATCTTTATTTTTTATTCACTTTACATCCCAATGACAGCCCCTCTCCCTGCTCTCTTCCCAGTCTAACACTTACAAATTTCTTGCCTTACTCCTGCTTTTCAGATAATAACCCCCATGAGTAGTTTTTGCTTCAGTATGGCCTGAACGATTTTAACATCTCATTGCATAATTTCAATAATATATGTATATGTTTAAATATTATGTTTACAAATAGTTCATAGAGGATTTACTGTAGTGAGTACTAAACTTGTTCAGTTTGTCTTTTCTTTCTTTATTTCTATTTGAACCTGGCACTTCCACTCCAATGTCATGGAGATTACTGCAATTATCCTTCATTTATTATAGACCAGCTGTTCTAGGTGACCAGATCCATTGACAAGAGTTGGGACTGCAACATCACAGCTGTTGCAAAAGAAATTCAGTTATGTCAAAAGGCTTCATTATTATTGGTTTTGATCTCATAAAATATAATAAACCCTACAAATATTTATAGTTAAATAGTTTTCCCCTGTTCTCATAATCTCTCACTGTCACACAGTAGCATGGTTGCAGTTTGACAACTTGCTATTCATTGTTACAACACTAATCTTAGGGATTTTAATTGTATACCAACAGTCATTACTGATCGATTGGATTAGGACTGAGAGCACAGCTGATTGAACACCACAGGCAAAGTCCCCACATTGTTGTTGTTTGCAGAGGACATGTTCTCCAAGAACTCTTCTTCATTACCAGTTCTCTAATTATTCTCTTGTAACCTATAAACAAATTAGCATGCAATTTTTAAAATCATATACCTTTTCACTACCAATTCTGCTTCCAAATTAGCTGTTAGGTTTTTTGTTTTGTTTTTCTTTTTCAGTGCTAGGATGAATGCGAACTGGTAAATTGGAGCTATTTTTATGAAGAAGTTCACAAATGACTATCTCTAAACAAAAATACTAGTGGCTGTTTCAAAGCAGATCAGGCCAAACCTACACCAGCTAAGGACGCCAGATTTTGTCATTAGGATAGCTAAATTAATTGAATTGACTTTGTAATTTTCTCGTTATTTCCGTCTTAACCACTGACTCAAATCAAATCTATATTGCCTCATTCAATTTCTAACAAGTAGCTATTACTATTGCTAAAAGAACAATTCTGAGTCTATTAAGGAGGGATTACTTTTAATGTTCTAAAAATAGCTTTAACAGTGCAGGACCAGATTAGTATAGTACCAAGTACTGCCAACCCACAATTATATTTAAATTGACCATGGACAGTATAGTCTTCATGGATCAGGAATATATTGTGCTATGTTGTGTTTTTGTAAGTTTATTCTGTGATGTTTGGACAAAGACAAAAATGCCTAATGCACATCTCAGGGTGCATCATCTTTTAGCTATATGTTGCTGTATTTGTTCATGTACTAGAAAGAAGAAGTGAAATCATAATGAGTTCCTCTTGAAGTGGGAAATAGTAGACACAAATGGGTCACACATATTGTTTCCTTATCCAATTACATTTGAACATAAATCATTTTGACATTAAGACTAAGCACACTTTTAATGTGAGCATTAGGTGTTTTCATGAGGTAATCTGCTCAATTACACCAAGTTCTCCAGGCATGAAACTGAAGGCACATTAGCATCACCTGAAGGTTTTCTAAAACCTTTGCCCCATTCCTTACTATAGATTTGGAGTGTATACCATTGGGTCCATGAGTCACCCCACAAACCACATAAACACTGATCTGAAATAGGGATGGATTATTGAACGCACACCTTAACACTAATCAATCAGGACCATTGGCTAAGTTATGGCATTGAACATTTTTCTCTGTCAGCTTATAATAAAGAAAAAAAGCTACAAAAATCACAGTGAGTTAATACACAGGTACAGGAAGGGCTGCTTGGTGATCATCTATGACTCAAGCCATTTTAGACATAACAGTTCATATTGACCTTTAATTTGATGGGTCCTATGAAAAGCTTTATGGAATTTCTTAATATTAACAAACCACAGAACATGCAAAACATAATGGGATATGGGATCAACATGACCTTGCTCTGAGTCAACTTACTTTTCTGTGCCAATACCTGGAAGGAATATTGCAGCAACAATAGGAAATAGCTGGTGAGCATGGAACAAAATAGCTGCACTTACGCTAGGGGAGGAGAACTCAACGTATATTATTTGTATTATTTCCTTGAACAGTAATTGTTTTAAGTACTTGATTTACATATATTCCAATTTCAGCTTACTTACTTTAAGTCATCTGGAAGTTTAAGGGGGGGATTCTTGTTCATTTTGAAATTATGATGTGAAGGTAATTATTATACCTCTTTGAATAGAGTGGTGGTCACCAGGAAAATTGCAATAAATGTGAAACCTTTTAATGCATATATGGATGGACTCAAATTACTGCAGTCATGAACTTGACTGGATTACCAACAGTCTTCACACTACCATTATTGCCAGCAACACTATGAATACCATCATTTCACCAGCATGTATTATACACACATCTTTGGTAATTGCACTCAATGTTTGAGATCATCTTAGATCTTCAATTTTAATTTGTACTATTAGTTTTCAAAATTATTTTTATAAAGTTTAAATCTATTTATATTCTAAATTCTTAACTGCCTCAAATTGCTGAGATATATAACATTGCTAAAAGTTGAAATATGTTATATTATTATATATGAAATATGAAACTTTATAAACTTCTCCTTACTAAATTTTGCCCTTGGAAAAATCGTTTTGAACTTACCTTCTTGGAACAAATATTATCATAGGGTACTTGACTAGTCTTCAAAAGGCAAAGCTACGACACTACTCTTGTTGAATGCTGCTACCTGAAAACATTAACCATAACCATCTTCATCAGAGTAATGACAATAGCCTGAAAGTTACTTTCAACCCCACCTAAAAGTGAGAAAAGCATAATTAGACTCTTATTTGAGATTTACACACACCTCCCTACCTCTCCCTCCAGTCCCGTGTAATTATGACTAAGATGCATGCGGTCTCCTGGATTTGTGAAGTTTAAACCTGGAAGTTAAATGGAATTGTCATCAATACTGAGGGGACACAGTATCATGGAGCTAGATTTAGTGTCACTGTACTGAATCTTTTTTAAAATTTCTTTTAATCTTTTTTTTTTCACACTCCAGATTTTATTCCCCTCCTGATCTACCCTGCAACTGCTCCCCATCCCATACCCCATCCTTCCCCCATCCCTTATCCCATCAGACTTCTAATCTCTCGGGGTCTCCACTCTCTTGAGGGTTAGGTGCATCTTCTCTGACTAAACCCAGTCCAGGTAGTCCTCTGCTGCATATTCCTGTGTTTGAATTAGGGAAAAGCTGGAAGAAGCTGAGGAGGAGGGTGACCTTGTATTAGGACCAGCAGTCTCAATTAACCTAGACTCTGGAGATCTCTCAGATACTGGAGCACTGAACAAGCAGCATATGCCAGCTGATATGGGTCCCCTTGCACATATGCAGCAGAGGACTGCCTGGACTGGGTTTAGTCAGAGAGGATGCACCTAATCCTTAAGAGACTGGAAGCCTCAGGGAGTTTAGAGGTCTGGCAGAATGTGGGTGGGGGAGTGGGTACATCCTCGTGGAGAGGTGGGGGGCAGGGAGGAGGTATAGGATGCGGAACAGCTGGAAGGTGGACCAAGAGGGGAATAAAATCTGGAGTTTAAAATAAATAAATAAATAAATAAATAAATAAATAAATAAATAAATAAATAAATAAATAAATAAATGTATGTGACAGCAAGCAACAATCACTTTTTCTTAATATCTCTTAACATCAATGGATTCAATTCCTCAATAAAAAGAAATAGACAAGCAGACAGGACCCAGCAATTCGCTGCATTCAGGAAATGCACATCAGTGATAAAGACAAACACTACCTCAGAGTAAAAGGCTGGAAAAAAATTTCCAAGCAAATGGTCCCAAGAAACAAGCTGGAGTAGCCATTCTAATATTGAATAAAATTGATATTCAACCAAAAGGTATCAAAAAAGATAAGGAACGATACTTCCAGATGGGTTTAGTGCAGAATTCTATCAAACCTTCAAAGAAGACCTAATGCCAATATTTTTCAAACTACTCCACAAAATAGAAATAGAAGGAACACTACCCAATTCATACATATAAGCCACAATTATGCTTACATGTAAACCACACAAAGAAACCCTACAAGAAAGAGAATTTCAGATCAGTTTCCCTCATGAATATCAATACAAAAATACTCAATAAAATTCACACAAAGGGAATCCAAGAACACATCAAAATGATCATTTACCAAGATCAAGTAGGCTTCATCCCAGGGATACAGGGATGATTCAATATACAGAAATCCATCAACTTAACCCACTATGCAAACAAACTCAATGGAAAAAAAAAACCACATGATCATTTCATTAGAAGCTGAGAAAGCATTTGACAAAATTCAACATCCCTTCATGATAAAAGTCTTGGAAAGATTAGGAATTCAAGGCCCATACCTAAACATAGTAAAAGCAAAATACAGCAAACCAGTAGTCAACATCAAACTAAATAGAGTCTTAAAGCAATCCTACTAAAATCAGGGACTAGACCAGGCTGTCCACACTCTCCCTTCCTATTCAATATAGTACTCAAAGTCCTAGCCAGAGCAATTAGAGAACAAAAAGAGGTCAAAAGGATTCAAATTGAAAAAGAAGAAATCAAAATATCACTATTTGCAAATGATATGATAATATACTTAAGTGACCCCAAAAATTCCACCAGAGAACTCCTAAACCTGATAAGCAACTTCAGCAAAGTGGCTGGATATAAAATTAACTCAAACAAATCAGTAGCCTTCCTCTACTCAATGGATAAACAGGCAGAGAATGAAACTAGTTAAGCAACACATTTCTCAATAGTCACAAATAATATAAAATACCTTGGTGTGACACTAACCAAACAAGCAAAAGATCTGTATGACAAGAACTTCAAGTCTCTGAAAAAAGAAATCGAAGAACATCTCAGAAGATGCAAAAATTTCCAAGGCTCATGGATTGGCAGGATTAATATAATAAAAATGGCTATCCTGCTGAAAGCAACCTACAGGTTCAATGAAATCCCGATCAAACTTCCAGCTCAGTTCTTCATAGACTTAGGAAGAGTAATTCTCAAATTCATTTGGAATAACAAAAAACCCAGGATAGTGAAAACTATTCTCAACAATAAAAGAACTTCTGGGGGAATCACCATCCCTAAACTCAAGCTGAATTACAGAGGAATAGTGAATGACTATTTTCAAAAACTCAGGTGATAACAGATGCCAGTGAAGATGTGGAGAAGGAGGAACACTCCTTCATATTTGGTTGGATGGCAAGCTGGTACAACCATTCTGGAAATCAATCTGTGGTTTCCTCAGAAAATTGGACATAGTACTACCTGAGGACACAGCTATACCACTGCTTGGCATATATCCAAAAGATGCTCTAACACATAACTAGGATACATGCTCCAGTATCCAGTTTCTAGCAGCCTATTCATAATACCCAGAACCTGGAAAGAACCCAGATGTCTTTCATCAGAGGAATGGATACAGAAAATGTGGTACATTTACACAATGGAATATTACTCAGCTATTAAAAACAATGATTTCATGAAATTCTTAGGAATATAGATGGAACTAGAAAATACCATCCTGAGTGGGATAATCCAGTCACAAAAGAAGATACATGTCATACAGTCACTGATAAGTGGATATTAGCCCCAATGCTCAGAAAACACAAGATACAATTCAGAGACCAAAAAGGAAGACCAAAATGTGGATGCTTCAGTCCTTCTTAGAAGGCAGGACAAAATATTCATGGAAGGTAGAGAGTGGGAGAGACTTGGGAGGATGAGAAAAGGGGTAGGGGGAAAAAGAGGGGCAGGATCAGGTGTGAGAGGAGATAGGGAAGATGTACAGAGTCAGGAATTTGAACAGAAGTGTATAGCAAGGGGGGAGGGGGAACTGGGGGTAGCCACCAGCAAGTCCCAGATGCCAGGAAAGCAAGAGGCTCCCAGGACACAATGGGGATGAGATTAGCTGACATACCCAACAAAGGGGAGGGAGAACCTGAACAGACCACATCCAGAGGTTAGGCAAGGCCCCTGGTTAGGGATAGGACCATCCACTCATCTCCAAATTCTTAACCCAGAATTGTTCCTGTTTAAAGGGAATACAGGGGCAAAGTGTGGAGCAGAGACTGAAGGAAAGGCCATCCAGAGTATGCTGCACCTGGGTATCCATCCCATATACAGTCACCAAACCTAGACACTATTGCAGATGCCAAGAAGTGCTTGCTGACAGGAACCTGATATAACTTTCTCCTGAGAGACACTGCCAGAGCCTGAGAAATACAGAGGCAGATGCTTGCAGCCAACCATTGGACTTAGCATTGGATCCCTAATGGAGGAGTTAGAGAAAGGACTGAAGGAGCTGAAGGGGTTTGTAACCACATAGAAGAACAATATCAACCAACCAAACCCCACAGATCTCCCAGGGACTAAATCACTAACAAAAGAATACATATGGAGGGACCCATGGCTCCAGCTGCTGATATAGCAGAAGATGGCATTGTCTGGCATCAGTGGGAGGAGAGGCCCTTGGTCCTATGAAGGCTCAATTCCCCATTGTAGGGGAATGCCAGGGCACTGAGGTGGGAGTGGGTGGGTGGGTGGGGGAACATGTTCATTAAAGCAGGGGGAGGGGGTATGGGTTAGGGGGTTCCAGAGGGGAAACTGGAAAAGGGGATGACATTTGAAATGTAAATACATGAAATATACAATAAAGTAATGAATACAATTAATTCAAATAAATGAGTATCCTTCCTTTATGCAAATGATAAACAGGTTGAAAAAGAAATTAGGGAAACAACTCCCTTCATAATTGCCACAAAGAGTACATAGTATCTTGTAGTAATTCTAACCAAGTGAAAGATGTGTATGACAATAATTTCAAGTCTCTCAGGAAAGAAATCAAAGATAATCTCAGAAAATGGAGTGATCTCCCATGCTCATGGATTGGAAGAATTAACATAATAAAAATGGCCATTCTACCAAAGACAATATATAGATTCAATGCCATCCCCACCAAAATCCCAACACAATTCTTCAAAGCATGGAAAGAGCAATTCTCACATTCATCTAGAAAGGCATAAAATCCAGAATAGCGAAAACAATTCTTACCAATAAAAGAACTGCTGGGGGAATCACCATCCCTGACCTCAAGTTATACAACAGAACAATAGTGATAAAAACTGCATGGTATTGGTACAGAAGTCAGACAGGTTGATCAATGGAATAGAATTGAAGACTCAGAAATAAAACCACACAATTATGCGTACATGATCTTTGACAAAGAAGCCAAAAATATACAATGGAAAAAAGAAAGCATCTTCAATAAATGGTGCTGGTCTAACTGCTTGTCTGTATGTAGAAAAATGAAAATAGACCCATATTTGTCCCATTGCACAAGCTCAAGTCCAAGTGGATCAAGAACCTCAACATAAAAGCAGATACAGTGAATCTAATAGAAGAGAAAATGGTACTGAATCTTATCCCAGTAATATCATTGGTTTGCCAAGTTATATTTGGATGGCATTGTTATTTTGGTCTCCTTTTGGGCAATATCCAAGGTAAAATGATGTTTTCACACAGCTTACAAGAATTAATTCCCATATCCATAGCCTCAAACGTAGAAAAGTTGCATTTTACAAAGGGAGATGTCATCTTTTATGACTGAAACATTCATTAAATTAGAGAGTTTTGGACCTTGTTAAAATAGGGTCCATAGCCAGGAAATATGCTTGCAATCTCATTTCTGCTTATTATACCAGACTACACTGCATTTCATACAATTCATTCCACAAAATCCCAGAGGCAGAAAGAGTATTTATTAAAATTTCAATTTCTTTTTAGTGAAACAAAAATGAAGAGAGGTTGTTGAGATACTAGGAAAGTCTGACTCAGTGTGAGTAAAGGAAAGCAAAGTTTTGTGAAATTTCCAAGACAAAGACTTTCTTGACTGCTAGAAGGGGGCCTGTGTTGTCATTGCTCCTGTCTCAGTTGCCAACTCTGATAGAACTGAGAGAACACAAGTAACATTTAATCAGTACAGGACCAGCTCATTGCTCAGCAACCATGCACTTGCTCATTTAACTGATTTTTGATGTTGTTTATTTATTTTGTAATTGGAGGCCTATTCACCACAAACTAAATGCAACCATTGTTCTTACATTAAATTTCCTTTCATTTGGTAGTTTTGCTTCTTGGTATAATCCATCAAAAGAACCCCCTTTCTCTTTCTTGTTTTCTTCTATACAATATCATCAAAGAGTCATCTAAAAATGAATTAAAATATAACACTGATGATGATGAAAAATCAATCACTATTGACAATGATTTAAATTATATGCCTCTTTTTCTTTCTTTCATTATTTATATATTTCTCAACAAAGTTACCAGCCACACACCATTTTAACTTGCAAATCTGCCATTGATCTTTCTGTCGATCCCTGCCAGAATTCATTTCCTGTCATGTATGTCTTTGCTGGCTGTGTTATTGAAAGATCAATTACCAAATCCCCTCACTTCATTTGGTTGAAAGCTAAACAACAATCGATATATTCAAACATTAATTCTTTGTGCAGTAATAATGTACATTCCTGACTGGAAGCTACTCTGTTTTCACTAGCATGCAGCATGATTGGCCACTGCTACCCCAAAATGTTTTCCTCAGTTTGATATTTCATGGGTATGCAGCGTGACGTATATTTCTTTTTACTCATGAAAACAGTACCATCCTATTTTCACTAGTGTGTTGGTAGTAATAGTGTCTCTCTCTCCCTTTCACCCTCTCTGTCTCTTCCTCTCCCCCTCCCTCTCCCTCTCCACCCTCCCTCTCGGCTCCCACTCCCTCTCTCCCCCTTCTTTCTCTCTCTCCCCCTCTCCCTCTCCTCTTCCCTTTCCCCTTCCCCTTCTCTCACTCTCTCCCCCTCTCCCTCTCTACCTCCCATTCTCTTCTATTTTCTCTCTTTAAATTTCTTCTGAGTTCCAATCCCATTTAGCTCAATTCCTCCTAATACCCATGTACAGATTTTTCTCACATGCTGTAAGATGTACTAAGCCAACATACTTATTTCTCCCCAAATCTGTTCTTCCCTTAAATTACTATATATCGGGGGAGAAGTGTGATATACTTCATTAATTTTTAAGACAAGAGGATTTGGAGTCATTTTTCACTCTCTATACAAACCATCAGACATATTCAGGATTTTCTCCTACTTAGATTTTATTATTTCTTCCACAAGCGCCTATTTTGTCTACTTCCCATAATTGCCATGCTGATTATTGTTAGCTGAGAAGTAATATCTTAATTTCTCCCTTTTTAAATTCTCTTGCGATTTCTAATGCAAGTAGCTGTGACAATGATATATATGAAATATAACATTGATAATGCCATTGTTACTTTAAGATTTCTATTGCACTCTGAATAAAGCATGAGCTTTCCTGCTTAGCCTATTAAGGTTTCTTGCCTGTCTTAGCTTTTTACTCCTTAGAATTCTTCAACATGCTGCTCCAAGTGGTTCTCAGTTACACTCGAATGCTCAATATTTTCACATTATTTCATGAATTTCCTTGCTTTTTCTCAGAGTCTTTCCAAATATTTTGTTTATGATGATTTTCTAAATTTAATCTAACATTTTGAATCAATCTCTCTCTCTCTCTCTCTCTCTCTCTCTCTCTCTCTCTTTCTCTCTCTCTCTCTCTCTCTCTCTCTCTCTCTCTCTCTCTCTCCATTTCCCTGGAAATAAATGATCTTTGAGTAAATTCTAGTCAATCACTTCAAATCCAAGTATTCCTTTCTCCAGTAATCAAAATATTTGAAAATTCATCAGGCCTCTTATAAACTAATTTCATTTACAAAGGTTTCGCTGGCTTATAATTTAATTCCTTGCACAGTTTCCTCCTCACAAATATTTACATTGCCTTTTAAATTTCATGAAGACTAAATCTAGCTTGATGCCCAGAATTTCTTTTACACAATTCTAAGAAAGTAACTATTTTAACCAATGATGATACATTCTTTTTGTTATCAATCATGGTTTTCATTTTTGATAAAAAAATACTTTAAATCTCTCACTTTCTCTCATATATATACATATTATTTACCTATCCTCAATCATCATTTCTCTATTATTTATCTAGGAAACCTATGCATAGTTTTAGATTTTTCACAGAGAATTGAATATCTTGAGTATTTTGCGTCTAGTGACGTAGTTTTTCATTTTTTTTTGTCATGATATAGCTATTCATCATCCCTATAGAATTTGTCCTGCATGCTTTGGGGGGAATTGGTAAATACAAAGAAAGTCAGCTCTGAAGTTCTTGCCCAAACCCTGAAGCAAGGGTTTGGCACATATTTTGCATGTTTTGGTATTGTCACTTTTTGAATCTCAAAAGATTTGAGACTTCTTTCTACAATAACTGCCAAAGTACTTTGTACTGAAATACCAATGTGTGGAGAATTTTTGGTTGAAATCTAGGAAGAACAGTTAAAGTACCACCTGAGTATGCCCTTTAAATAGTCACACATTATTCTGTGCCAAGTAGTGCTGTCCTCACTTCTGCAACTTGTAAGACTGAACTATTTCACCTTTCTTAAAAAAAAAAAAACCTTCAGCTCCTCTTGATATCTCTTCTTATTATATGTAAGTTGAAGTAGAATAACTTTTCTCTTAATATGCATATTTTATTTACATGAATAACTGCTGATGTGACTGTGATTTGTTTCCCTGAAGGATCAATATGTCTTGTCAAAAGAAATAACTAGTTCAACTACTCTGAATGCCAGTAAACAGCCCGAACCTCATGTATATAGGCAGATAAGGACAATTATTTCAACAACAATAACAACAACAACAACAACAACAAAAACAAAGCTGAAGTGTGGGTCATGGCAATAGAAATTTGTCCTAATAATCTGGCAATATTTAGTTATTTAGTGAGTGTAGGTGGGGAGATTAGGAGGACGTGAAACAAGGAAAGCTGTGGATGGAATATATTGTATGAGAGAAAAGTAGTAGTCGTAGTCGTAGTCGTAGTCGTAGTCGTAGTCATAGTCATAGTCGTAGTAAAAACAGTCCCAGATTCTTACCTCATCCCAGCAAGAACTACATCCACAAAAATGTAAGCCTCATCTATGTCTAATCTAAATCAGATCTAGGTAAGTTTTGAGGTGCAGTTATTCCTAGAGCAAATGTCTGTTCTAAATTTAAAGCCATAAACCGAACACAATTGCTTCTGAAATAATTGGTGAGGCAGCAATAGAGTATACTCCATTCTGAAAACAGATAAGCTTAGAGGAAGGAAGGTTAAGGACTCTGGACTTGGCAAAGTCTCTGAAATTTTTAATATTGAGGATAGTTGTCTGTTAATCCATGGTTTGCCTTTCAAGTCTTCTACTGTATAGCTCTCTAGTCACACCTGAGAAGCAGCCTTGTCCTGAAGCTTTGATAAGTGGGGCTCCTCCCTTGAAAGCTCTGTCAAACAGGCATCAGTCATTGTATCTTTGGCTAGCCCTGTCACCCAGAGGCACATGGCATATGTCATCCAGGCTATAAAGTTCAGAGCCTGGTCCCTCCTGCTTTTCTCCCTTGCTTAAAGTTTTATTTTTCTTGTTTGTAACAGAATAATTTCAAGAGACAGTTCTTCAAATCTAAGGATTCTGAGAACCTTTCTTCACTTCCTACCCTTTGATTTCTACTGGGGGTAATTGCTGCTGTGGGTTTTCCATTTAGCTCTACATTAACAACTGAATTTATTTGGTCTACTGGACACACATACACAATGGTCCCACCTTCCAAAGTGTTCTCAATTTTACAATAAAGGATGGGCTTTTAAAAAAACAAACAACAAAAAACATTTTTGCTTTAGTTACATCTCTTTTAAATTAAAATCTGTTATTATTGCATATGCATGCATATAAATCATGTGAGGACCTACAGTCCACAGCATGTGTATAGAGTTCAGAGGAAAGTTTTGTTGAATCTGTTCTCTCCTTTCTTTTCTTGTGGGTTCTGTGGATTAAATTCTGATCTGAGACTTCTGTAATATTACAGAAAAAGGCACGTGGAAGCAGAGTTACAGAGTATGGTAAGCTGTCATGTGGGTATAGAAAACTGAACATTCACTCTTTGGAAAGTCAGCTATACTATTAACTGTGAATCCAATTCTTCATCCCATCTTCATAATAAAGCTTACTTCTTATGTACCCTCACATGTAGGAAAGAGGACTATTCACACATCTAGTCTCATATACTGACCTATCTCCATTATCAAGGGCTATAACATATTGAGTATACATTTCAATACATGCATTTTAAAAATAGGGTGGTATATTCATTTCATTGCAATCATCCAATGAGAATCTGAAGCACAGTTTAGAATAATACGTATTGGGGAGACCTCTGTCTTGGTCACCAGGGCTCCAAAGCCAAATAGCGCTGGAAAAAAGCTAGCCTCCGAGGAGTGTGGAAAAGCCTGTGAGAGGGGGTAAGAGGAGCACCACTGCTCAGCAGGACTCACCAGAAATCCTTGGAACACAGGGACTGAGGAACAGCCTGGGGAAGGAGCCTTCTGGTTTCCATCTGTGGCGGAAGACCTCTACCTGGGCCACGAGGGATCCAAATAGTGCCAGGAGAAAGCTAGACTCCCAGGAGTATGGGCAAGCCTGTCTGCTCAAAGGGACCCACTTGGAATCCTCAGGACACAGGGACTGAAGAGTGGTCTTCTGGTTTCTTTCAGTGGCCAGGGAGTGATCCTGTGACACAGGACTCCATACTCAAATAGTTCCAGGAGAGAGCTGGTATCCCAGGAATGCCAACACACCTTCAAGTACAGGCAAGACCACCACTTCTGTTCAAATTCACTGGATCAAGAGGGACACTTGCAGAGCCATTTGGACACAGGAACCAAGCTGGGGACTGGATCCTTCTGGTTTCTGTCCGCACCCCAGAGCTGACCCTGTACCACAGCTCTCCAAACCCAAATTCCTCTCAGAGAGAACTGGTCTTCAAGGAGTATTGACCCCGAGGCTTGCAGGAAGGACAAGCCATAGTCAGAGAGAGTAAGACCAGCTAACACCAGAGATAACCAGATGGCGAAAGGCAAGGGCAAGAACATAGGGTACAGAAACCAAGGCTACTTGGCATCATCAGAACCCACCTCTCCCACCACAGCAAGCTCTGGATACCCCAACCCACCAGAAAAGCAAGACTTAGATTTAAAATCACATATCATGATGATGATAGAAGATTTTCAGAAGGAAATAAATAACTCCCTTAAAGAAATACAAGAGAACACAGGTAAACAACTAGAAACCCTTAAAGAGGAACCACAAAAATCCCTTAAAGATTTACAGGAAAACAATCAAACGGGCAGAATTACAGGAAAACACAATCAAACAGATGAAGGAAATGAACAAAACCATCCAGGAACTAAAAATAGAAATAGAAACAATAAAGAAATCACAAAGGGAGACAACCCTGGAGTTAGAAAACCTAGGAAAGAGATCAGGAGTCATAGGTGCAAGCATCACCAACAAAACACAAGAGATAGAAGAGAGAATCTCAGGTGCGGAAGATACCATAGAAAACATTGACACAACAGTCAAAGAAAAGGCAAAATTCAAAAAGCTCCTAACCCAAATCATCCAGGATATCCAGGATACAATGATAAGATGGAACCTAAGGATAATAGGTATAGAAGAGAGTGAAGATTCCCAACTTAAAGGACCAGTAAATATCTTCAACAAAATTACAGAAGAAAACTTCCCTAACCTAAAGAAAGAGATGAACATAAATATACAAGAAGCCTACAGAACTCCAAATAGATTGGACCAGAAAAGAAATTCCTCCTGTTACATTATAGTCAAAACATCAAATACACAAAATAAGGAAAGAATATTAAGAGCAGTAAGGGAAAAGGGTCAAGTAACATATAAAGGCAGACCTATCAGAATTACACCAGACTTCTCACCAGAGACTATGAAAGCTAGAAGATCTTGGACAGATCTCATAGAGAGCCTAAGAGAACACAACTGCCAGTCCAGGCTGCTATACCCAGCAAAACTCTCAATAGCTGGTGAAACCAAAATATTCTATGACAAAACCCAATTTAAACAATATCTTTCTACAAACCCAGCCCTATAAAGGATAATAGATGGAAAACGCCAACTCAAGGAGAGAAATTATACCCTAGAAAAAGCAAGAAAGTAATCTTTCAACAAACTCAAAAGAAGATAGCCACACAAACATAAAAATAACATCGAAAATAACAGGAAGCAACAATCACTATTCCTTAATATCTTTTAGCATTAGTGGACTCAATTCCCCAATAAAAAGACTTAGACTGACAGACTGGATCCAGAAAGAGGACGCAGCATTTTGCTGCATCCAGGAAATGCACCTCCATGTTAAAGACAAACACTACTCAGAGTAAAGGACTGGAAAACAATTTTCCAGGCAAATGGTTCCAAGAAACAGGTTGGAGTAGCCATTCTAATATTGGATAAAATCAACTTTAAACCAAAAGTCATAAAAAGATAAGGAAGGACATTTCATACTCATCAAAGGAAAAAATCTACCAAGAAGAACTCTCAGTTCTGAACACCTATGCCCCAAATGCAAGGGCACCCACATTCATAAAAGAAACTTTACTAAAGCTCAAAGAACACATTGCACCTCACAAAATGATAGTGGGAGACTTCAACACCCCACTATCTTCAATGGACAGAGCTTGGAAACACTAACTAAACAGAGACACAGTAAAACTAACAGATGTTATGAACCAAATGGATTTAACAGAGATCAATATGTTCTCCAAAATTGATCATATAATAGGTCACAAAACAAACCTCAACAGTTATAAGAAGATTGAAATAATCTCATGCCTCCTATCAGATCACTACGGATTAAGGCTGGTCTTCAATGGCAACAACAACAACAGAAAGCCCACATACACATGGAAGCTGAACAATGCTCTACTCAATGATAACTTGATCAAAGAAGAAATAAAGAAAGAAATTAAAGACTTCCTAGAATTTAATGAAAATGAAAGTACAACATACCCAAACCTATGGGACACAATGAAAGCAGTGTTAAATGGAAAACTCATAGCTCTGAATGCCTCCAAAAAGGAGAGAGCATATACTAGCAGCTTATTGAAGACCCAGAAATGAAACCACACACTTATGATCACTTGAACTTTGACAAAAGAGCTAAAACCATCCAGTGGAAAAAAGACAGCATTTTCAACAAATGGTGCTGGTTCAACTGGCAGTCTACATGTAGGAGAACGCTAATTGATTCATTCCTATCTCCCTGTACAAAGCTCAAGTCCAAGTGGATCAAGAACCTCCACATAAAACCAGATACAGTGAATCTAATAGAAGAGAAAGTGGGGAAAAGTCTCGAAAACATAGGCACAGGAGAAAAGTTCCTGAACAGAACACCAATGGCTTATGCTCTAAGATCAAGAATCAACAAATGGGACCTCATGAAAGTACAAAGTTTCTGTAAGGCAAAGGACACGTTATATAGGATAAAATGGCAACCAACAGATTGGGAATAGATCTTTACCAATTCTACGTCCGATAGAGGGCTAATGTCCAATATATACAAAGCACTCAAGAAGTTAGATTCCAGAGATCCAAAGAACTCTATCAAAAAATGGGGAACAGAGTTAAACAGAGAATTCTCAACTGAGGAAACTCGAAGGGCTGAGAAGCACCTAAAGAAATGTTCAACATCCTTAGTCATCAGGGAAATGCAAATCAAAAAAACCCTGAGATTCCACCTCACACCAGTCAGAATGGCTAAGATCAAAAACCCCGAATATGCTGGTGAGGAGGTGGAGAAAGAGGAACACTCCTCTATTGTTGGTGGGATTGCAAGCTTATACAACCTCTCTGGAAATCAGTTTGACGGACCCTCAGAAAAATGCACATAATACTACCTGAAGATCCAGCTATTCCACTCCTGGCCATGTACTCAGAAGATGCTCCAACATGTAATAAAATCACATGCTCCACTATGTTCATAGCAGCCATATTTATAATAGCCAGAAGCTCGAAACAACCCAGACGTACCTCAACAGAGGAATGAATACAGAAAATGTGGTACATTTACACAATGGAATGCTACTCAGCTGTTAAAAACAACGACTTCATGAAATTCACAGGCAAATGGATGAAACTTAAAAATATCATCCTTAGTGAGGTAACTCAGTCACCAAAGAATGAACACGGTATATATTCACTGATAAGTGGATATTAGCCCAAAAGTTAGGAATACCCAACATTCACTTTACAGAAACCATTGGGCTGTGCGTGAGATCCCAGATGGAGGAGTTGGAGAAGGGGCTGAAGGAGCTGAGGGAGTTTGCAGCCCCATGGAGGGACCAACAGTGTAAACTGGCCTGACTTCCCAATGCTTCCAGAGACTGGACCACCAACCAAAGAATACACATGGATGGACCCATGGTGCTGGCCACATATGTGTCAGAGGAGGGCCTTTTCGGCCATCCGTTGGAGGAGAAGCCCTTGGGCCTGAGGGTGTTAGATGCCCCAGTATAGAGGAATGCCAGGGAGGGAAGATGGGAGTGGGTGGGTGGGTGGGGGAATATCCTCATAGAGGCAGGGGGAGGGGGGAAGGAATAGGGGGGTTGCAAAGGGGAGATCTGGAAAGGGGGAAACATTTGAAATGTAAATAAAGTATCAAAAACCAAAAAAGAAAAAAAAAAAAAAAGACAAATTCAGGCCTGGAGAGATTGTTCAGTACATAAATGATGGCCTCACAAGAATGAGACTCTGAGTTCGAACCAATGAACCTATGTGAGGAGCTGAGCCTGGTGGATGCATTTGCTTGTAACTCGGAAGGAAGGAAGAAAGGAGGAGGAACAGGGGACTCACTGGTCACCAACCCGGCCTAAGCTGTGATTCTCAGGATCCAGTGAGAGATCTTGTCTCAAAAGAAGGCAGGCAGCTATCCTTAACAACAAAAGAACATCTGGGGGAATCAGCATCCCAGATCTCAAGCTGTACTACAGAGCAGTAGTGATAAAAACTGCATGGTATTGGTACAGTGACAGGCAGGTAGATCATTGGAATAGAACTGAGGACCCAGAAATGAACCCACACACATATGGTCACTTGATCTTCAACAAAGGAGCTAAAACCACTCAGTGGAAAAAAGACAGCATTTTCAACAAATGGTGCTGGGTCAACTGGCAGTCTACATGCAGAAGAATGCAAATTTATCCACTCCTATCTCCTTGTACAAAGCTCAAATCCAAGTGGATCAAGGACCTCCACATAAAACCAGTTACACTGAATCTAATAGAAGAGAAAGTGGGGAAAACTCTTGAACTCCTGGGTATGGGGGAAAAGTTCCTGAACAGAACACCAGTGGCTTATTCTCTAAGATCAAGAGTAGACAAATGGGACCTCATGAAATTGCAAAGCTTCTGTAAGGCAAAGGACACTGTCAATAGGACAAAACAGCAACCAGCAGATTGGGAAAAGATCTTAATCAATCCTATGTCCCATAGAGGGCTAATATCAAATATTTACAAAGAACTCAAGAAGTTAGACTCTAAAATACCAAATAACCCTATCAAAAAATGGGGAACAGAGCTAAGCAGAGAATTCTCAACTGAGGAAATTCGCGGGGCTGAGAAACACCTAAAGAAATGCTCAACATCCCTAGTCATCAGGGAAATGCAAATCAAAACAAGTCTGAGATTCCACCTCACACCAGTCAGAATGGCCAATATCAAAAACTCAGGTGACAGCAGATGCTGGCGAGGATGTGGA
>CM052716.1:14389545-14415733 GCA_028551405.1 Uromys caudimaculatus
CTCCATTGTTGGTGGGATTGCAAGCTGGTACAATCACTCTGAAAATCAGTTAGGCGGACCCTCAGAAAAATGAACATAATACTACCTGAGGACCCACCTATACCACTCCTGGGCATATACCCAGAAGGTGCTCCAACATGTAATAAAGACACATGCTCCACTATGTTCATAGCAGCCATATTTATAATAGCCAGAAGCTGGAAACAACCCAGATGTCCCTCATCAGAGAAACGGATACAGAAAATGTGGTACATTTACACAATGGAGTACTACTCAGCTATTAAAAAGAATGACTTAATGAAATTTGCAGGCAAATGGATGGAACTTGAAAATATCATCCTGAGTGAGGTAACTCAGTCACAAAAGAATGAACATGGTTTGTACTCACTGATAAGTGGATATTAGCCCAAACATTCGGAATACTCAAGTTTCACTTCAGTAACCACTGGACTGAGTATGAGGTCCCAGATGAAGGAGTGGGAGAAGAGACTGAAGGAGCTGAGGGAGATTGCAGCCCCATGGAGGGAGCAACAATGTCAATGGGCCTGACCACCCCTCCCGGTCCTCCTGGAGGCTGGACCACCAACCAAAGAATACACATTGAGGGACCCATTCCTCGACCATATATGTGGCAGAGGAGGGCCTTTGTTTGTCCTCAGGGGGAGGAGAGGCCATTGGTCCAGAAGGTGTTAGAGGCCCCAGTAAAGGGAACTGTCCAGGTGGGAATACTGGAGTGGGTGGGCAGGAGGGTGGGAGGTAGAATTCCCTCATAGAGGTCGGGGAGGGGGAGGGGATGGGGGGTTTCAGAAGAGGAGACCTAGAAAGGGGGAAACATTGGAAATGTAAATAAAGTATCAAAAAATAAAAATAAAATAAGAAATGCTATTTTCTAGGCTAAAACTTTAGAAGCCAACATTATAAATATGATTAAAATAAATTAAATCACTTAAAAAAAAAAAAGAATATATCTCGACTCAAGTGTGTTGTCGTGCCTAGCTACTAAACATTATAGGTATTTCGTTCATGAATATTAACTACCCACTCTCACTGCATTTCCCAGTTTTCTCTTTTATGTATTGTTTACTGAAGTTTCCTTTATGTACAGCTTTAAAAATTTTAATCTCAGAATTAGTTTTTCCATTGATCTTTTTCTTTGTGCTTTCTCTCACATACAAGTCTCTAGTTTATTGTTATACTCAGTACACACACACAACTAGACACACACATCACGTACATGTACATATACACACCTCTTCTTTCTTTCTTTGTTATTTTGTTATACCAACATATCTTAATATATTAGATTTTTGTAGTTGACATTTATATATTTTTATTTTAAATGTAATTACATCAGTCTTCCCTTTCCTTTCTCACTGAAAGCTCTCGTTTCTTCCCTCCACTTTCTTCCATATCTCCAATCTCTAATACACAACTTTAATTACACACACACACACACACACACACACACACACACACACACGCCCTCACATGATAAATGAGAGAGAGAAGTATTCATAGTTTTTAACCTAATCTTATTAGTGCATTGCTTATATTTGTGTGTATATGGTTTCAGGTCTGAAAATGTTGCATTTAACAACTAATTAGAACATTTATCTCTGGGAAAAGCTAATTCTCCTTTCAGCAGTAACTAATTATCTATGGTTGTTTGTTGATAAGTTTTTCTTTGATTGAAAATAGATTCTTTTCTTACATAACTTATCCCAAATATGTTTTCACCTCCCTCAACTCCTCCCAGGCTTTACTCATCTTTCCCTCCATACAGATTGACCCATTTTCTATCTTTCATTAGAAAGCTAACATTCAATCTTTCATTAGGAAACAAATGAAATAAAACCAGATAAAACAAAAACTAACACATAGAAAGAGTAAAATATACATACACAAAGCGAAAAGACCCCAAGCAAAGGAACTAGAAACAGATATATAATCAGAGATCTAATCATCTGAACATTCGGGATTTTATAAAAACACTAAACTGCAAACCCTTCTATCATCTGTCTGTCTGTCTGTCTATCTATCTATCTATCTATCTATCTATCTATCTATTGACAAGGAATTTGTGGTGTAAAATGAGAGAAAAACAAATAAATACATTAAATAAAATGAAGTTAATAAAATACCAATAAAAGAAAGGAAGGAAGGAAGGAAGGAAGGAAGGAAGGAAGGAAGGAAGGAAGGAAGGAAGGAAGGAAGGAAGGAAGGAAGGACCTGAGAAGAAAGAAAGAAAGAAAGAAAGAAAGAAAGAAAGAAAGAAAGAAAGAAAGAAAGAAAGAAAGAAAGAAAGAAAGAAAGAAAGAACTAGAAGTCCTGACATAATTTTTGGGACAAGGAACCTCCAAAGACGCCACTGAGTTCATTTTTTTCTTGACTGTCTACGGATGGGCATGCACCCTACCCTAAAAATTAGTTTATTTCCAAAGTGAGAGTCCCTTAGAGAATACTACATTTCATTTGCAAGTGACATCTGCAGAAGAAATAAGGGCATGTGACTATTTGCATGATCAACTCTAGGATCTGGTGAGGAACCATGAAGGGCCCTAGGCATGCTGCCTCAGTATCTGTGAGTTTATCTCTGTATCAATCCTGTTGATTTAAAGGGCCTTGTTCCCTTGGTACACTCCATCCCACTTGGTCTCCCACTCTCTGCGGAGTGCCTGCTGTATGTCTCTGTGTTTGTTCCCATCTGCTGCAGGAAGAAACATAGTGATGATTGCTGTGCAGCACATTGATCTATGGTCACAGTAGAATGTCATGAGAAGTCATTTAATTGCCATATTCAATTAGTAGTATTTGGCCTATCTCATCCCTGTTTTATTTGTTTGTTTGTTTGTTTGTTTGTTTGTTTTGTTTTGTTTTCCTTTTCTTGGTTTTTCTAGCAGCGTTGGACATGGGGTTCATCTTAGAAACTGGGCCTTAAACCAAATCAGAAATTAACTGTTTACTAGCACAAATTTTATGCCACCATTGCAGGGAAGGCATTATTGTAGCTGAAAGAGTTTGGGATTGGTTGATTTTTACATTTATCCTTTGGTAGCATGCAGAGTCACTACCTGTACCAGGAAGACTAGAATATAGGAATGAAATCTCTCTGTTAGCACCAGCTTGACTTCTCCATGTTTGATAAATTGTATAAATGTTCTTTTCACAACAGAGGTTATCATCAGTTTGTGGAGGAAAGCCTATAGAATTGACAGCACCTGTGGTAATTCAGGGTTCCAATGGAACAGCTATGGCCAACAATTAAATAGAATATAATCATTCTTATAGCTGGAAGATTCATTTGGTGACAAAGATGTCTAGTTGGGGATTCTGTTCTTCCCATTATTTGAAATGTAATTTAGATTTTCTTCCTATATGTATGTATTTTAGGGTTCCCTACCATATTAGATCTCCATAGTAATCCTCAAATAACGCTTAATAGAGTGTACTCCTATGTATTGCTAATAGAGTAATAGCGCATATTCTTCTGCTTAATTATGGTTATGGATACTATGTTCTATCCATATGATAGTGCATATATATGCAACATTATATATATATATATATATAATCTTATATATAACAGTGTGTGTGTGTATGTGTGTGTGTGTGTGTGTGTGTGTGTGTATGTGTGTGTGTGTGTGTGTGTGTGTGTGTGTGTGTGTTTGAGTACACTTACCCATGCATTTTTTGTAGAATAAAGAGGTTGACCCCCCAGTGCTCCTGGAGACTGGACCACCAACCAAAGAATACACATGGAGGGACCATGGTTTGGACCACATATGTGGCAGAGGAGAGATCAGGCGGAGGAGAGGACATTGGGCCTGGGGGTGTAAGATGCCCCAGCATAGGGCAATGCCAGGGAAGGAAGACGGGAGTGAGTGGGTGGATGGGTGGGGAAATACTCTCATGAAGGTGGGTGGTAGTGAGAGGGGATAGGGGGTTTCCAAAGGGGAGACCTGGAAAGGGGCAAAAATTTGAAATGTAAATAAAGTATAAAAAAAAAGAATGAGAAAAGAAAAAAAAAGGAAATAAAAAGAGGTTGATGATGGTTACTGCTTCTCAGTTACATTTAACCTTGTTTTACAATCTCAGTCTCTCACCAGAATGTTAGTTCACCAATTCAAATAGACAGACTGTCCAAGAAAGTCAGATATTTGCCTGGCTAGCCTTTCTCCCTGGAGTTCCAGACGCATGCCGCCAAGCCCAGACTTCTTGGTGCACATACAAGATCCAAATTTATCTTTTCTTTCCCGTGCAGCGTGCGTTTGACCTCCTAGCTGTCTCTCCCCAACACCATATTTCCTTTTTAGCACTTATACCAATTTAATTCACTGATATATTTATTATTTCACTGGAGTACTCTCCTATATTTTGTGCAATTAAGCCCTCACTGTCAATTCAATGATGGAAATCTGTCCATCATAAAATTACATACATAAGCAAAAGCTCACATAAATTTTCAGGAGGTTCACAAAATAGATTAAAATCTAATTAAGGACACTGCATTGAGAATAGAAATTTAATTCAATAAGACTTAAATAGGTACCTATAATAATTCATGAAGGATTTCTAAATATAATCTATTGGCTCCATCTCAAACCTTGAAAAGGCATATAAAAAGAAATCCTATATTTGTCTAACGAGGTCAACTGTGGCCTTAGAATGTTTTATAATTTATAGAAACTATTCTTCTTTTTAACTTTTTGAGAATTTTGTGATTACACTTCACTTACATCATTTCTATTTTATCCTCTCCTGTCTTTCCTACGTCTCCATTCACTCCCTTTCAGATTCATGACATATTCTATAGATATCATTACTATGTATGATCACATACATGATACACACACACACACACACACAGACATAGATATAAATATAGATATGGATATGGATATGGATATGGATATGGATATAGATATAGATATAGATATAGATATAGATATAGATATAGATATAGATATAGATATAGATATAGATGCGTGCATTTAATGTTGTTTCTGTCTGTTTAGGATCGACTACTTGGGACTATATAAACCATCAAATAGCCCATCCCCTAAGTGTCTCAGAAGACACAAGTTAACTATACCCTTTTGAGTAAGGGTAAGGTCTTGTGAAATTTCCACCTCACCCATTAGTACATTGACTTATGTGGTCATTAACAAGCCTTGTTAAAGCATCTATATTGGTGAAATTTCTGCTTGCAGTATTGTGCCCCTGTGTAGAAGTGTCTTACAGCACGTCTGGTGGTTCATTGGCTCTTAAAATCTCTATCCCTTTCTATGATGTTCCCTGAGCTTTTGTTGTAGGAATATATGTATACATGATATATATTTATAAATATTTATATATATATATACACATACATACTTACGAATATATATGTGACTTATTCTACAACTGTTACAATACACACATACACACACACACACACATACACACATATATATATATAATCTTCTTAAATTCAAGTGAGACAAAAAATAAAAAGGTAGTAATAATAATACTTTCTCCTCTTTCTCCTTCAGCCATCGATAATTTTTTTTCTAGTTCCCATCATGCATTCTTACTTACTAATCAGGCTTTTAATCTTATTAGACAGATATTGCTATCCACAAGAAGCAAGATCTATTATTAAATCACTGAGGATATCATCTGTCATTATTATGGTATACAGTCCTAAAGGCTGTTCATGATTGCTGATTACTTTTTTCTCTTGGTTGCTCCCATAGTATCCTCTGATAAGATGAAAGCTAGGCCACTTGTGTGAGGTCAAATTATATGCTCACATTGAAAATGTGACATTATGTATGAAAAATCCAGAAAATTACGTAGAAAACACTCAGAAAGGATCATTATTTTCCCAAAATACCAGGTAAAAATAATCAACTTAGAAAAATTAGTATCTTTTCTACATACCAATAACAAAAGGCAGAGGAAAAGATTAGAGAAACATTTTTTCACAAGAGGCAAAAACGCATATATGAATAAATATAACCAAAGATGTAAAAAGAACCTACAATAAAACTTCAAATCCTTGAAGAGGTTGAAAAAGTCCTTAGATGATGAAAGGATTTCCAATGCTCAAGGTTTGATAAAATCAATGTTGTGAAAATCCCCATATTGCCCAAAGCAATGTAAACATTAAAAGCAACCAACCAAAATCCATGGAAAAATCTTCACAGAAGTAGAAAAAAAGTCCTGAAGCATACACGAAGCACAAAAGACCCTAGGTACCCAAATAAAACTTGAGTAAACAGAACAATGCCAGACACATTAAGATACCAGTTTCAAGCTCTGTTACATAGGTATAGTAACAAATCCAAAACACTATTAGTACAAAACTGACATGTAGAAGAAGGAAACAAATAAAAGACCAAAATATAAATTAATTTTACTACGTCCATCTAATATTTGACATAGATGCCAAAAAACATATACTTGAAGATAGACAACAACTTCCAAACATGATTTTTTGGAAAACTGGGCTCTCAAAAGCATTGCAAATGCATCAAAGATATTAATGTGATATCTGAAATACTAAAAGTGCTATCAAATATAGACTATGTCTAACAAAATGTAGATAAAAAATGATGTTCTAATCAGATTCTATTTATGCAGTAATTAAGAACAGACATTGACAAATGGGACCTCATCATATTTAAATCCTCGGTACTGTAAAAGAAATAACCAATTCTATTAAGAGGAAGCCCTCCTAGTAGAAAAGAATCTTTCATATATATATATGGTGGAGAATTCATATCTACAATAAAAAATACATATAAAATCAAATACCACAATAACAAGAAATTAAAGGGTTCTTAAAAGAAATAAAACTAGTTAAGAAAATATCTAATTTTTGAAAATTGTTCAACATCTTTATCAATCCTGAGGTTTCATATTACTAGAGTCAAAATATCTATGATCAATACAATAAATAACAACAGGAGGAGATCTAGAAAAGAACTCTTGTTCATCACTGACGAGATAGAAAAGTGCTGTAACTATTATGGAAATCACGGTGGAGAATTGTCTTACAATTAAGTACAGTCAGGACCAGATTCAACATTAATATGTCAAAGCATAATAAGTAGAGAATTATATATATATATATATATATATATATATATATATATATATATATATATATATATGTCTATGTGTATATATATATATATATACACATATATATTGTAAAGAAGATATTAAGAATTTTATGTAGGATATGTGTGTAATAATATATGTGTGTAAGAATAATATGTGTGTGATATTAATTACATTAGTCATTTTTACTATTAGAAATTAAAAGTGATATCAGTAAGCTCTGTTAATTCTATTTTTTGCTTTTATGGTTGTTATCAGATTTCCAACATGCCAAGTATAATAGCTTTGAGAAATTTTATTTTCTCAGGATAAATAAACCATTTCTATTATTTTTCCATTAACTGTCCCATTTTTTTTGTTGCTTGGAGTATGGATTTGATGGAATTGTACACTAACTTTCAGTATTAATTGAGAGTAGGTTTTGATATGTTCCGTAGTTCTGTTATAAACATGCTTTTGATTAATGAGTCATAATTCTATCTAAACTTGTAAAAGGCTTGATAATTTTTCTTTAAAGAATATTTGGTATTTCACATTCATTGTTATCTTTTTCCCAAGTACATAGTGTTCATAAAGTACACAGGATGATGTTAGTATGTAAATTCTGAATAACCATTTCTAGCTTCTAAATTAAAACTTAAAATAATTAGAATTACTGAGACTATGGTTTTGAATCAATACTATAAATCCTTTCAAAATAATTTCACATTCTTATATTAGGCAGTGTGAAGATAATCAAATACAAATACAATTAAAACCATAAAAGCATTCTCATATGCCCTTAATATGTATTTCAGATACTGAGTATGTGTATTTGTTGTGGTCCTTGAGACACTTGAGATTATTGTTTTGTTACTTAAAATTTCATTTTACAATCATTGCCTTTGCCTGTTTTTCTGATATCTATTTGCTTTATCAAACTTTTCTCTTTTTTTTTTTTTAACTCTTCCAATGAAATATTCTGTTACATGTCAACAGTGGAAATTTTGTTAAAGCATGTCTTGATATATATGTGATATATATTTGAATCTTTTCCAAGATACAAATGTGGAGGTAATAGTTCATATCTTGTTAAATGTTCTTTCTTGATCTTCTCTCTTCTACATTGCTACATAAATGAGAGTTTAAAGATTAAAAGCAACTATTTCCTTAGCATCAAATTTATCATCTTTTCCTTGAGATAGACTCCAAATACGAGACAAATTATTTATTCTACACTGAAGCTATGACTATGCCACAATGGAAGAACTTCAGGACATAAATAACATGGCAGCCATTGTAAACAATCCTATCACAATAATTAATCCATCACTAAATCTCTTCTATCTACATTGTGCCATATGTAATAAAATGTATAACGTGTATATTTTATTTCATAAAATTTCTAGTGTGTTATAATAGTAAGACATGGTTTTAGAGTTTCTATCAAAAGATTTTTACAGTTAACAAATAAATGCTGCTGCATAATGTATTCCAGCCCACACTTCTGTTTGTTTTTAATAGATCTAATTTCACAAGTTTGAAGGAATTTTATTTTTCTTGACAAATATCAGGTATCCACCAAGGCATACTTGCATTGCTAAATGTATTTGATTATCTCCACATGATACCATGACTTTCATTGTGGCAGAATAATTTATTTAGATATTCATTTAAACTGTTTGTGAGCTCCCCAACCACCTCTTCCTTCTCAGGGAAAACTGCAAAACAAAGAGGATGAAACTCTCTCAAGTAACTGCTGATGTTCGTGAAAGATCAGAAGAGAAAGAATTTCACACTGGTGTCTTCCTATCAGAGAAAATACAAATAGAACATGCGCAATACATCTGAAGATCAAATCATCTTGAATGTTGATTTAAAAAAAAAAAAACTGAGTAAAGGGGTCGTAACAAATTTTCATGAAGGTAAAAGAGAGAGCACACATGGAACAGATTGCTTAATTTCATCAAGAACCTTACAAGTGACCATTGGGGTCCTCAGCAAAGGTCATATCTGCCTCAAGATTGTTATTATTGTGTTTTCATGTTATGCCTGAGCCCTATGATATTTGCAATGCATCAAGATGGAAAGAAAACTCCCACATTGACTGAGATTAAATCCCCTCCACCCACAAATCTTCTGGAATACAGGCATTATATTGGTTTATAGCTGATTTTATGTGCTTTATTATTTTTGTTATGACCTTTAATAATTCTGAGTCTTGAGTTTAAGCACTATGTTTATTACATGAGTGGAGCTTTTTCTAAAAGTACAAAGATCATAATTAGAAAACCACAGTCAAGTTGAATTATTTGAAAAACAATTGAGTGTTTATATCAATTTAAACAAAAAGAATCTTCTAAAAAACATGTTATTTAAAGTACATTTGAATTTTTGCTTTGCATATTTTAATATCAGATATGATTAATGCAAAGTTAATAAAATATAATGAAATCCAACATGAATTATATTCACATACTCACTGGTCAAGAAAGTGTTATCTTCTGTTTCTTATTTTCTGTTTTGAAATATGTTCTCAGTTCCACTCCTAACATTACTTAATCAACAATTAAAATGCTATTAATTTGTGCAAAATCATCCTGCTTTCTTGCTGATAATTAATGACTTCAAAAAGAAATACCCACTATTACCCTTCATTACTCACATATTTTTCCTGATGCTCTTACTTTATTTCCAAGCCTTTCCTTCGCAGTTCTGCAGTAAAGAACATTGATCATTTTGTACTGGAATCTTTCAGGAAATCATTGAAATTAAGTGTGATTCATTGTGTTGTGCTGCCTTTCACATTATGTACAATACTTAACTACGGTTATAACTTCATTTTGATATCACTCCACTTTCGCAGACTGTAACCCCTACCCAAAAATGTATGCCTATTTTGCTCACCTTGTAAAGTCAGTTTTTTGTCTTAATTCCTGGGGCAGAGAAAAATTTAAAACATTTTGTTATTTGTGGTATGAATGTATAAAAAAATTTATTCCAATTTCCCATGACACACTTAGCTAGAGTTTAAATAATTACTCTGAAACATGAATTTGAGAACATATTCGACTTCTACTACAGTTGATACATTCTGCTAAATAATAATTATTTTCAAAACTATGTGTGACAGTTACAGGTGTGAACTTTTACTGTATACATTCCATATAATTTTGTGGCACAGGAAGGAATCAGACAGAATATTGCAGATCATACAATTTTAAAATTTGTGACCCATGAGTTAGCATACTGCTTCTGTATTTCTGATTACCTGTTGATGGTTATTACCATTTTATTTTATTTTTATAAGTTTCTTTTTTTCTCTTTTTTGTTGGATTTTTTAAATTTACATTTCAAATGTTATCCCCTTTTCCAGTTTCTCCTCCAAAAACCCCTTATCCCATCTCCCTCCCCCGCTTCTATGAGGGTGTTCCCCCACTGATCCACTTACTCCCTCCTCCCCGCCCTGGCATTCCCCTGCACTGGTGCATCAAGCCTTCACAGAACCAAGGATCTCTCTTCCCATTGATGCCCAACAAGTCCATCCTCTACTACATATGCGACTGGAGCCATGGGTCCCTCCATGTGTACTCTTTAGTTGGTGGTTTATTCCCTGGAAGCTCTGGGGTTCTGGTTGGTTGATATTGTTGATCTTCCTGTGGGGTTGCAAACCCCTTCAGCTCCTTCACTACTTTCTCTAACTCCTCCATTGGGGACTCCATGCTCAGTCCAATAGTTGCCTGAGAGCACCCACCTCTGTATTTGTCAGACTCTGGCAGAGCCAGCTTCTCAGGAGACGAGTATATCAGGCTCCTGTCGGCAATCACTTCTTGGCATCCTCAGTGGTATCTGGGTTTGGTGTCTGTATCCCCAAGTGGGGGATCTCCAGCGGGGACAGTCTCTGGATGACCTTTTCAAATGGGAAATTTTGACAAATATTATGGTACATGGGCAAAATGGTGAATATGTGTCAATTCGTGTTTATTTTTGTTTTCATCTATTATTGAATGATACTTGTTAATCATTAACAAGCTAATGACACTTGTTAAAGTAATCAAGTTTCTGTGCCTGGATAAACTCTTCATATGAGTAGCGTAACATTAACAGGAAAGAAAATAAATGAGCCAGTTAGTGCTGGTTTTACTCTATTACCAAAATGGTACAGGCAATAATGCACGTTAAGAATACTCTTCCCGTGTAACTCTTGGCCTTCCTATTTTGAAACAAATACTCGTGCTCCAAAGTTCCTTATCGTATCTTCTCCATTCCCTTTCCCTGAAGAGATACCTATCACTCCCTTACTTTCAACAAAGTAGTGGTTGATAGAGGATTGCTCTTCTCACCATTCATATATATAATATACTTATATTTTTATATGTGTCTACACACAGACATACACATGCGTGCGCGCGAGCACACACACACACACACGCACACACAGTCCTGATACACTTGATGTGATGGCTAAGATTTCCCCGAGTCTCCTCTGGAAGAGCAGCATTGCTTTTATCCTCCAAATCATCCTCCTAGTTCCTTAAGTCAGCTAATTTTATTAGAAAGCGTCATGTTCCCCATCTCTCAGACTAATCCAGTTTTCAGATACCGAAAAATGTTTGAAAAGAAACAAAGTGGGATATCTAATATTCAACATCCTTGAGAACATCGACTTGTGGGCTTGTTGATTTCTCCTTGGTCAAAGCAATTAATTCCCAGTTTCTGTACGTACAGATATTGCTTCCAGATCTGGAGAGCTGCAACTTTAAACTACAAAACAAATGACATATCTGAACCTTATTGGAAGACATACCAGAGTATTCCCTTTCTGTCTCTGACAGCCCGTGACACCACACAGGTATGCAGCAGGCACAGTCATGCTCTCATTACTACGATATGTTGCTTTATTGCATGCTCCCAGTAGTGAGGGCAGTTGGTAATAGAATGAAACCTGTGAGAACATGACTAAAACCAAACCAATCCTCTTCGTACCTTCGTTGTTCCAGTTATTTTGTTATAAGAACAGAAAGGTTTTAATAATAGATCATCTTACTCCCATAAAACCAGGAAACAATCAATGTTCTTATACACACTAGGTCTGAATTTGGTTTACTTGCTTTTGTCAATGGAAATAAACTCAGTTTCTGAAAGGTGAAATTGATTACAGAGTGACAGAATGCCACAATGAATACACCACAGTTTGTTTTCCAGGAAATGAAGACAGTGTATTGAAAATCCTAAGTCTAGCTGGGCAATGGAGGCGCACGCCTTTAATCCCAGCACTTGGGAGGCAGAGGCAGGTGGATTTCTGAGTTTGAGGCCAGCCTGGTCTACAGAGTGAGTTCCAGAACAGCCAGGGCTACACAGAGAAACCCTGTCTCGAAAAAAAAAAAAAAAGAAAAAAAGAAAAAAAGAAAAAAGAAAAAGAAAAAAAAAAGAAAAGAAAATCCTAAATCTATATTTTAGAAAAACTTATTGTCAGAAACATTTTATTATGAATACGAATTTTAGTTCCTAAAACAGTTTACATAGAAAAGAAGAAAGTGTTTTTGATATTCTAAGATAGGTCATAGATATAGAACGCACAAAATCATACTGCTAGCCTACTTCACTCCAGAGATTGTACATAGTATATATTTATAAAGCGACAAATGTCAGGGAAAAAAGATTTAAAAATTTTAGCTTTAGAGCTTGAAGTAAAATTCAGAAAGTTGGCACCTTTCCATAAATTTAAAGATGCTCTCCAAATATCCAAGCTGAAAAATGCACTTTTCCTCCAGACTTGGGACTGCAAAAGTTAATTTTCCTAAGGCTTGCTTACTACATCATATCAATTCAAAAACTCTTTTCATGAATGCACACTTTGTATTAACACATGATTAAGAAAGTTCAAGATGACTATTAATAAATCGCTTCAGCGTATTAATGTGTTCTTATGTTAAAAGAGCAATGTGGCTAAGTAAATGTGTGCCCATATTGGATAAATCATTATTAAATATGTTACTGATATGAAAATATGAAGTATGTTTACTCAATTTACTCATTAATTAAATATGAATTGTTTTCTTATATTAAGCTAAATTGCTCAAGAATTAGAGAAAAATGGAAATAAGACAAATTAAGAATAAATATTTCTTAGTGCCATTAGTGTAAAATTTTCTGTTTTACACAGATATTTGGTTTCTATTTCTCATGTTTAATTATATAACAGGTAATATAGGCTTTTAAAAATAATGAAGTAGAAACTACATTATGTATCTGAATGGTTTAATGAACATTAGAGTACTTTATTTTATCACAACCTATCCATAATCACACACAAGAGACTTATTCTTATATGTGTTTATATATATATATATACGTATATATGTATATATATATGTATATGTATGTGTATATATATATATATATATATATATATATATGAGATTCCCAAAAAGTTATTAGTAATATAAATAGGGCAATGTTCATAAAGGTATGCTGACATCACAGGGGAAGTGGAAGAAAATCATTGATTTGTAAGAGTCATGTGAGTTAATCGCTAAAGTAGATCTAGAAATGAGCCTTAGCCAGTGCAGCAGTGGCAAGGACAAAGCCTGTGATGTCATCATCATTTGATCTTATTGGATCACTGCAATCAGATGTCAGAAGTATGCAACATAATTTCAAAGACATCTAGTGAATTAAAACTCTAAGAACGACAAGATCGACAAGATTTCAATCTCTTGGAGCTTTTTGAATAATTGTTCATTTCCATTTTTATCTCTCAGACATCAAATGTCTTTTCTTTTATTCTTTGCTTCCTTTTCTCATGTGTGTCTTATTAGTCTTTCAGTTAGGAATTTAAAAGAAAACTGTGCCCAAGTAATGTTCTGAAGTAGTCTCTTGTATTTACTTTGGCCAAGAGTCTAACCTGATTGCCTTCACATGGACACAGCTGTATGGCATGCAGTGTCAGTACTGACATCACTTCTGTTCTTGAGAAAGAATCAATGTTCCAAAAACTGACTTGTGCGGCAAGAGTCTAAGAGCAGTAAGACTACTCTATTTCTTCATGTCATCAATGCTGAGTTAACTAGAGAGTTAGTTAGCCTGAAAAACTTATATACATTTGGTATACTAGCAACAGATATCCAGACCAAGGAATCACTGCAAAAAGCAACCTTCAGAAAGGGTGGTTTTGGAATACCATTGTCTTGGTCACTTATATATTGTTGTGAAGAGACATGATGACTAAAGCAACTTATTATAAAAGAAAGCAATTAATTGGGGACTTGCTTCTAATTTCAGAGGGTTAATCAGAGGCATTATCATGGCTAGGTACATAGTACTGGAGAAGTAACAGTAGTTACATCCTGTTCTCAAGTCACAGAGAGTGGCTATTGAAACCTCGAAGCCCACTCCCAATAATACCAAACCTCCATCAAGAAAACATGTACTCCAACAAGGCCACATCTCTTAATCCTTCCTGACAGCTCTTCAGGAAATAAGCATACAAACATATGGGCCTGTGGAGGTAAATCAGATTTTAACCACTACTAACACCTTACAAAAAATGATGCTTAGACAACTCTGCTGCTAACCCACCTGTTACTAGCCTATGTACCTTGGTGTCCATGAGAGTAAACTAAGAGAAAATTACTGAGCAAGTATGTTACGGTAAACAGTGTTCTATGTAATCTGTCCAGAGATTTAATTATCTTTTCCTTATCAGACAAAAATAATACAGTTCAAGAAATCTTGAAGGTAAAAATAGCATGGATTATCAGACAACCTATCAGACATATAAAAAATGAACAAAACCTGTAAAGTCTCTATAGGAAATGTCTGAAGAGATTATTTCCCTAGCTCAATTGTAAAGAAACATGTAGATTCATATGTGAAATTTATAAGATAAACAATGTTGCCTATTATAAATGGGGCCCTTACAGCATCAAAAATATCCAGTAGATAGTGTAAGGCATTTAAAAAGTATTACATCTTTATATGAGTACACTGTAGCTGTCTTTAAACATACCAGAAGAGGGCATCAGATCCTATTACAAATGGTTGTGTCTCCACGTGGTTGCTGGGAATTGAACTCAGGACCGTTGGAAGAGCAGTCAGTGCTCTTAACCATTGAACCATCTCTCCAGCCCCCGCAAAAAAGTATTATATCAGCTCTTTAAATTAAAGATAAAAGAAAACATAATACAGGATTTAGCAACAACAACAACAACAACACATGTTCCAACCTTAAGGTCAAGCAAAAGGAAATGAATGCAGTGAGATGAAACTTGAACGAAGGGGGAAATTGTTCTTCCAAAGTCTTGGCTTATGAAAACAAAAGCCAAACCAAATCTATCTTTTTAAAGATTTTTTTAAAAGGCCATGTGATTTCATATTCAGGTATAAAGCAGACTTCTTCCTGTAATGTACTGTTAAAGATGGACAAACTTTGATATAACATTTTTAGTTAGTTCATCGAGAATGTCATACATTATGCTTTGATCACATTGGTTACCCTACTCAGCTCTTCCCTCTTTATACTTACTCAAAATTGTGTCCTCTTTTCCCCCCCTAAAATCTGTTAAGTCACATTTGTTTTGCACATACATTGCTCAATGCAGCCTTCCACTGGAGCATGGTCCACCTACCAGAGACCACACCCTTAAAGAAAAGTGACTTTCCATATCAGAGCAGCTATCAATTGCCAAAAGAGCTTCCTCTAGGACAGGAAATCTGTGCCCACTAAACTTTTTTTAGCTTTCACATGTTTTGTGTGTGCTGTCACAACCTCTGTGAGTTCATATATATAAATGCCCTGGCTCTGGCTCATCTCATCTTCCCACAGTTTTATCAAGTGATCCCTGAGCACTGGGATAAGGAAATATGAAGGGCATTTTGCAGTCTCAGTTTTGGATTATAAGCAGCCAACAACACATAGACAATTCTCAATGAAATGATTCATTTTCTTCTATTTTTTTTTTTTTGTATTTCCTGCATTTTATTTTAACCACTGGCTTGGACAGTGTTGAGTTAAAGAAAAAAGCCTTTCAATAAATATATCAATAGAGAGAAATTTCAAAGCCATGGAAGAGGGTAAGAGGAAAAGTGCTGAGTGCTCATTTTTGCTTGTTTAAATTCTGCTCAAGTGATTGAGATGTGACTGTTAACTTGGATGTTTGCCGCTAAGCCCCACCCAGCTCCTACTCATTACTTTTCCATCACAGTTACAGTTCTTTTCAAGGACAGCCTGAAGATATCTGTGTTGATCATGTTCTACTTGCTAGCTACCATCATGAATCTATTCCATCCATCACTAGTAGAAAATACTCTTCTTCACTTATAGATAATATTTCAGGAATACAGTCTTATTTAATTTTTCTATATCAAAACAATCCTATCTCTTTCAATAAAACAGAAGACCTTCAGACTAAGGAGATTTGAATAAATGTTATATGTGTACATGTACTATAATTACCAAATATAACATACACCACATACACACACACATACACACATACACTCAGAGACACCACAATGACACACACAAACATGCACACACCATAATGACACACACACACATACAAACACACACACATGTACACATATACAGATTGCTACATTAAGAACAGAAAGAAAAGATATAACGGTCTCAATGACTTCCCTAGTCTCATGTCAATAGCTCACCCCTATCATGCTGATTTCCTTCTAGCAGCTACACATTAATGACTGAGGATGCAATAGTTGATTTGAGCTACAGCTCCTTTTCTTGTAATTATTTTCATTGAAGACTGTTAAGCAGTACAGATTTTTGTCAATTTGATTCACTTATAAATATACAGCTCATTAGTTTTCAATAGACAAAGCTCATTTTGGAATATTCACAAAGACGAAGGGTGGCAAAATGATTGATTATACCTATACACATGCAAGATATGTGATTGCATTTAACAAACAGAAGTTATACATATTTTATAGAGCAGATTTGTGACTTAGGGAAATCTCTTGCTTTTTTGAAATAGTACTAATTTATTTTAATTAAAAACCTACATAATTAATAGTTATTGAAGACATGAAAGCTAATTAATCCATTAAAATTCATAGCACACCTATTCATGGTGCAAGCTTAAATAGGAGCACTTTATGTTGTTATATAAACTTTCCTCAAAATTCCATAATTACCAATGTTTCATTGAAGTGACATTAATTCAATAACTTTATTATATATATGTTACTATTCAATTTCTTTAACACATTTTTCTAAGCATATAAGTGATTAAAAAGTCTTCACAAAAATACATTATGCACATGAAAATGTGATTGTCTATTCTATTAATTGGCACAGTTTCAAAATTATTATCAACACTCAATACCTAAAATATAGTGTCTGTAGTATACTTTAGTTCATATTATACACATGTGGTCATATATAATATAAATATGTAAAAAGAAAACTTTGGTACTTCATATGAGATATTGTACTGTTAATCTTTCTAGAAAGGAACCAGAAATATAAAATTCAAACAAATCTTAAATATATCTAACTATGTAATGAGGATTTCATTTTAGAGTAATGGGATTTATTTTGTAGTCTGCAAGTTTAACTCATATATTTCATTCTACCTATTGAGATACTATATTTCTTGCTCATTGTTATTTTGATTTATGATATGAAAACAAAGAAATCTATTAGCTTAATGCTTGATGATACCCAAAGCTTATGTAATATCTCTTGCAGACCAACTGAGGACTCCGATGACTAACTGCAGTGAAGCATTTCGACAGGAGGAGTTCATGTAGACCCTGCTTCCAGTAACAGCAAGTGGGAGGAAGACACAGGAAATCACAGCTGGCAGTTAAGATTTCTTAACCAAAGCAGCAGCATCTAGCACCACATATGTGTTATTGACTAACTCAAGACATATGGTTAAGGATGAGGAAGAATACACATCTCTACGTAGGAATTTATAGAAGTGTTTTAGGACCTTAAATAGAACCAGAGTCTGAAAAACAAATCACTTGAAGAAATATTCAATTTCCTATACTTAAGTCTATAAAAAGCTCCCCCTTTCTCACTAATACATAAATAATAATTTTGAAGAATGTTTATTGATAAGATGAATGTGACTATATCTGCATAGTAGAATAAGACATAAGATTTCTCATATATGTTTCTTCTACTTATATTTCTACCATCAATGTTATTATTAATATTTATTTATTTGTGTGTATGTGTGTGTGTGTGTGTGTGTGTGTGTGTGTGTGTGTGTGTATTCTTCAGAGGAAATACTTCATGAGTCATTTCTTACCTTACACATTGGTAAGGTATGTTATTTCTTTTCTTAATTTTGATTCTCTGCTACTTATTATAGGCCAGGTGGCCGGTGAGCTTCCCAGGATTTATGCCTCGGCTTTCTTTCTCTCATTAGGTTTTCAGAAATTGCATACATACACCACTGCATATGGATTTCTAGATGGATTTTAAGAATCAAACTCAGGTAACCTGCCTTGTGAGGCTGGAGTCTTTATGCACCGAACCATCTCTTCAGTCCCGGTCTTAGACGACATTCTTACTCCTAAAACTGTGTTTTTGTATTCATTTCAGATAGTTGATGGAAAGATAACTTGAGAAAATGTGTGTGAAGATAGAATATGAATATATATATATATATATATATATATACACACACATATATATATAATTTAAAAATAGTACAATTTACTATTTAGATAATGTATTTGTTGATTAATATATATGTAAATCACAAGGCTAATTTGAGCTCTATAGAGATAGTTAACTGAATTCTTTAACAATTAATTATATGTCTTCTCTAAGCAGAAATGCACAATGTATAGATCATGTGGTCCATAAGTGAGTTTTTTTTTTATGTCATAAGTCAGTGTAACCAGTACTTATTCTTGCAGCTTGTTTTCTGCAGAGGATAAAGAATACAAGTGAGAGAAATATTCCTAAATCCATCACGAAGTGATTGGAAACCCAAATGACTGAGACAGACACTGAGTGATATAGGACAAGGAAACACTTGGTGCATTGAAGAAAGCACTTCAAAGAAGAGATGCAATATTTCTTCATGTCAAGGGATAATAACCTCAGTGAGGTGCATCCCTTGCATAGCAGCAGAAATTCGTGGGTTGATAACCGAAAAACAATAAATCCTGAGAAAGCACTTGGAGACACACAGAAAAAGGAGCTGTTCACTATCTTTATAGCCAGAGTAAATGCAATGAAATAAAAGTTTAAACTTTTAGAATATTTTGTGGGTATGTGAAGTTAATTTATAATAGTTGAAGCACAGACACTTCTGGTAGAAAATTGTCACTGGATATGCTGAAATGGTGTATAAATATGCCATTTTAATCAAATAGAATTTGAAACTTGGTGAGTATTTTTAATAAATTGTTAAACTCTACATATGTTCAAATATGTAACTTCTGTGCTTATATATTTGTTATATCCACATAAAATGATACTTTAAATCATTATTTCTTCAAAAAGTAATTTGCATATATTTTGTGCATTGGTTTTGGTATAATAGGCTTTACAAATACTATGAGAAGAATTGGGCATGGAAGTCTTGCACATTCAGGCTAATGGATGCTATGGCTAATAGAAGAACAAGAAAGAAAGGAAACGATTATAAATATGAAAAGAGAACTACACCCAAAACGAACAAAAAGATGAAGGGTAATATGACAGCACAATAAAATAAGCAACAGGGGTCTGTAATTAAACTCCTTTTTCTTGCAACCCAGAGTTTTCCTGGATTCAGTTACAGTCACTTATATCTCGCTTGGGAGTTTACAATTTGGCAGTGGATGGACTTGGCTGTGCTCATTATGTCTTCATATCCTTGAGTACAAGTAGAAGAAGCAGCCCCTCCCAAGCTGGTACTTGGTGTTCTGATGACAGAGCCAAAGGGGGAAAAAAGGGAAAACATGGATCACTCTATTCACAGAAGCGCATCAAAGCTTGAATATATATTTAATCCGCGGGGGTGGGGGATGGGCAGGGAGAGGCACTCCCAAGTCCATAATGAAACATTGCAAAGGTGAGACAGAAATGGTTCTTAGAGAATTATTGGAGGAATTTGGAATGGATTAGAGAATCTTAGGGAAATGGTTCTTAGAGAAAGAAGAGAGAATTCAGTGAAACCATACCATTCTCCTTATGTTGATGTGCATATCTGTTTCCTCATCATTGAAAACATACTTTGTTCTTCTAAGTTAAAGTATCCCCATTTTATCCAGTCACGAACTGAGGCTCAATATACGGAAACTTTTAGTAGTCTTTAGTTGTAGACACAAATATTCTTGTCAGAGGTAAAGATACAAGGTACTTAGTTCTTATCAAACACAAGATGCAACACAACACAACAAACCAAGCAGGTTCAGTAAAGAGGTGGTGGTTCTCAGGAATTACAGAATTCGAGCACATTTAGCAATGTTCGCCATGTAGAAAACAATTTTCTGTTTATTAGGTCATCATTTTTCCTGAGAGCATAAATTCTACCCAGATTCTCTCCGATGCATGGCACTCTCTTGGATGAGGGATTCTCATTCAGTTTCTTAACCACAACTGAAGTTGGGAGATGACATCATCTCTAGAAACTGGGGAAATTTTATTATTTGAAATAAACATTTTATTTTTGCTGACACAGTAAATTTAATGACACAGTTAATGGCAGAAAGGAAGAAAAAGCATTGCTTAGATTTACAATGATTTTTTAAAATTAATAAAATATAGTCTCTCACCTTTGTTCCTTTCACTTCTGCATATCAATACAATAATCAAATACTCTTTTTTTGTTTTGTTTTTTTAAAATATTACCCAGACCTCTATGCTTAGCTTAAAATTTCATGTATGTTTAGTCTGTCTGACTTAATGAAACTATGGCCTCATTCTTATTTTACTAAATAAATTTATACTGCTACAGGACTTATTAGAAACCACATTAAAGTAATCAATAATTTAACAAAATGATATGTACAACAAGGGTAATAGTATGTATTCTTTTAAATTTGTCTTTGGCTTGATTCTGTATTGTTCTAATTCTTAATATGGTCTTGTAGATAACTGTAGTTTTGAAATGTTTTGGATAATATTTATGAGAACTGGCTTTTTTCCTCCTAATATGGCAAAATAATCTCTGGTACCTGGCTGTTGTTTTCATCTTTCCTTGCTACTGAGTTTAACATTTTGTTTCAGCCCCTCTTTTTAGGGTAGCATTCTATCAAGTAATAAATCAATTAGCAATCTAATTTCCAGTCTTGATAAATATGGAAAGTTTTGTACTCCCAACAAATTCCACTACTAAAAAAATATTTCTGTTTGGTCAGGTTTCATTGTAGAAATTATACAGGACTCTTTCTTTACAATACAAATAAAACTTGAAGTATTTGGCCTGTCCATACTGGGTTCTACCTATCAGGTGTGGCTCTGTTCAGTTTTAGTAGACATTGTTTGTCTATATACATGTGTTTTCATTCTAAATTAAGGCTGATGGAATGGTTCAACATTGCTTTATGACAAAATAAGTTGAATCAGTATTCTTACAATTAGAAAATAAATAAATCTATCATGTCTAATCCCATTCCATTGAATAAATTCATAAAATAAATCAAGCGTAGGTCCATACTACACAGACAAAATCTTATCTGAATAAAGGAAATTAAATGAGCAACCTAATGATTTGCATAGAGATATGTATTGCTGAGGATGAGCTCCAATACCCTTGATGTTTACCTCTCTGTGAAATTAATATGAAGAATTCCTAAGCTGAATGAGATGTTGTTTGATATTGTGAATTTTTGTCTCTGACAGTTTCTTAAACAACAGAACCAAATCCTTGTACAGCTGATTCCTATTCTCACAAAAGATTTGGTACTTTTCTTATTCTCATTTTGATCTGTGAGAATATAACATGTATCCTTTATTCTGCCTTTCAGAAGTAGTCACAAGAACATAATAATGCTGGCAGTCTGACTTCAAAGCTCCAGTCTTAAAAACTGTGAGACATGAACATCTGTTTCTAGTAAGCCATAAAGTCAGTGACAGTCTTTTCCATCACTCCAGAGTACCTTAAAAGAGCTGGCAAAGATAAGAATAAACAATTTACCTTCCAACCTGAAGTGAAGAATGGGAAACAATATTGCAATTTAATCCACAGATAGTCAGAATGAGATATTTTATGATACATAGAGTAAAAATATAAGGGGAAGAACATCTGTTTAAATAATTTGAGTTTTATTTCAGACTTCTCCATATTCTTATTGTTTAAATTTTCTGCTCTTGTTTTCTTGGTATTCTCTGAGGCATAGATTTAGAAACTGTGATATATATATATGTATATATATGGGTTGGGCTCCACACTATCTATTGATATCTTTTTTTTCTTTCTGTCCATTGGGTTTTTCTGTGATCATCTCCATTTGTTTTAAAGATGTGCTTCTTTGATGAAGGCTGTCAGCTATATTTATCTGTAGTATTAAGTTATAAAATGTACTGGTTTAGCACAGTGACATCAGTAGATTCTTTCATAATAGTAATGGCCTCGCTAGCCTCAAGAAGCTCACCAAATTGTCAGTACAAGGCATGATTTACTTCCTGTTGGCTGGGTCTTTAATGAATTAAGTTGTTGTTTGTTACCATAGTCATGAGGACATCTTTGCTGGCACATTTGAGGATATCTCATTATTCTTGTAATTGTCATGGTTTGGATAGTTTAAGTGCTTCCCATTCTTGGCTTTCAAATCATATCTACCATGAATCATCTGAGCCTTGTGCCCTAAATGTACTGTGAAGTCATCAATATGGGTGTGTCATCAGGCCTGAGATTCAACCACAATCTACATAAGTAGTGCAAAATGATAAAATATTTGGGGGATTTCTTTCAACACATTGACGAATCATTTAACAGAGGTTTTCTTGGTCTATGATTCTTATTGGGAGCATTTTAAACCCAAGTGGTTTAACTCCTTTTTTATCTGTATCATCTCTACCTCCACCTCCAGCTCTACCGCCATGTCTAACTCTACTTCCACCTCGACCTCCAGCTCTAATTCTATTGCTACCATGTTCATCTCTATCTCTTTCTATCTCTATATTTATCTATATCTCTATATTTATATTGATCTGGATCTATATTTATATGTATATATGTATATCTACACCATCTATATCTTTTTCATATATATATATATTATATATGTGTGTGTGTATATATAGTTATATGTGTTGATGATATACAATAGTAATATGCTTGATTCATTAGAATGCTCAAATTTAATATACATTTCAGTTTAGTATAATTTTATACTCCTGCAGGACTTACTAGACTCACTAGTAAGGATGTTACTTTAATGCAATTGGGAAGTATTTTTGAGAAAATCAAAAGACAAGAAAGTCAGAAGGATGTGAGAAGCAAAGAGAATGTAAAGCAGCCAGATCCATCTTCAGGTTGAACTAAGCCTTTTAGCTGGTGCAGTTAAAGGAATGTGAACTGAGACATTAAATGCTACTGTCTAAAGAAAATACAGGGACAAAGAATGGAGCAGAGACTGAAAGAAAGGCCATCCAGAGACTACTCCACCTCGGGATCCATTCCATATGCAGCCACCAAGACCAGTCACTATTGCTGATGCCGAGAAGAGCCTGTCATGCTGACAGGAGCCTGATGTGGATGTCTCCTGAGAGACTCTGCCAGAGCCTGACAAATACAGATGCAGATGCTTGCAGTCACCCATCGGACTGAGCATGGGAACTCCAATGGAGGAGTTAGGGGAAAGACTGAATGAGCTGAAGGGGTTTGCAACCCCATAGGAAGAACAACAATATCAACCAACCAGACACCCCGAAAGTTCCCAGGGACTAAAACACCAACTAAAGAATACACAGGGAGGGACCCATGACTCCAGCTGCATAAGTAGCAGAGGATGGCCTTATATGGCACCAATGGGAAGGGAAGCCATTGGTCTTGTGAAGGCTTAATGCCCCAGCATAGAGAAATGCTAGGGCAGTGAGGCAGGAGAGGGTAGGTGGGTGGGGGAGCACCTCATAGAAGGGAGAGAGGGGTGGGATCAGGGAATTTCAGTGGAGAAACCGGGAAGGGGACAGCATTTGAAATGGAAATAAATAAAATAACCAATAAAAATTTTTAAAAATATCTCTTGAATCACTTATTAGTGTGCATGACCGAAGAGTATGATTTCTGGCTTTCCTCCAAGAATGCTCCTTAACCTAGTCATATCTGAAAAACAAATAGCTCTTTTTACCTCAAGCAGGGATATTCAGGATTAATTACATATAATATAAATATCTACAAACCTCATCATGTTCTAATACTACAGAAGATTTTTCCACTCATGCCAGGATACACAAAGTACTTCATTTTCTGTTTACTTATCTTTTATTTCTATTAAAAGAAAGCTCCTCAAAGGTTGAGATCACCTTCATTCCTTCATCAAAATGCCTCAAGAGGTGGAATATTTCAAGTAGTCAATAACTGTATGAAAAATCTTTGTAGACAAGAATGAGCACAGGGACCTCAATGGAGGAATTAGAGAAAGGACTGAGGGAGCTGAATGGGTGTGCAACCCCATAGAAGGAACAAGAATATAACCAACCAGACTCTCAGAGCCCTCAGGCACTAAACCACCAACCAAAGGGTACACATGGAAGGACCCATGGCTCGAGGCACATATATAGCAGAGGATGGCCTTGTAGGACATCAACGAAAGAAGAGACCCTTGGTCCTGTGAAGACTCTGTGCCCATTGAAGGGGAATTCAAGGGCAGGGACAAGGAGTGGGTGAGTGGGTGGGTGAGTGGGTGGGGGGAAACACTCTTATAGAAGCAAGGGGAGGGGGAGGGCATAAGGGGTTTCTGGGGGAAAGACCTGGAAAGGGGATAACATTTGAAATGTAAATAAAGAAAATATCCAATTTAAAAATATCAAGAATGAAACAGACTATAAAAAATATTAAATAAAATAAAAAAAGAGAATGAAACAAAATATATATTAGTGAACTCCATTGTATATTAATGTATTGATATCCATTACTATTTTCTTGAAGTAAGAGATTCTTCTCGATGAATTTGCCTTAGGGAACAGGTACCCAAGATACGCTTGCACAAGTTTCAGTTGTTGAATTTGATTGAAATACAAGGCTTATATTAAGAACCAATAAAAATTAATAAGTAGAAAAACAAATAGAACAAACAATAAAGAACAAAACATTTGAGAGATTAGCAAATTACAAGGCAGACATTAAATAAGAGCCCAAAGACTGGGAAAAAAGGAAAGGACAGAAAGAGATTCTCCTACAGATTCATATTCTCCCAGGACATCTGTCAGATTTGGCACAAAGTAGAGAATCAACAGGGAGGGCCAACATCCACTACTATGAGGCATAAAAGCAGCAAGGATAGATACAGCTTGGATGGAAGACAACGCCAAGTGCCAGGCCTGGGAAGGCACCAGATGGTCAAGTTTTCAGTCAAAAGGTAGACATTTTAAATAGATGTGAAAGCTCATCATTGGTTTTTTTGAAAATTTACTTATCTGTGCGAAAAGAAGGCCAGAAGAGGGCAAAGTCTTAAAACATAACCACAACATTTTATGATGTCCATAATATGGAAGAGATAAAATTGTTTTTTATAATTCCAAATTGCTTAGCAAAAATAAACATCTGAAATCTGTGTTGGAATCCATGAATGAATAGGAATAATGAATCTACGAGGTCCATGAGTGATTATATTTACTCTATCCCGTCATGTTCTGGCCTGGTCCCTAATCAGGGTTAGTGATTTCCTACAGTCTTTTGCCAAATAGAGGAGAGGGTGAATGCTATCTGATAAAACATACAACATTCATGGCACCAAAAGTATATCATAAAATGTGAAGGTTGCTTCATGGCAGATGATTGCATGAACAATGTCTTTCCTTGAAGAAGAATGCATCGACATAAAGATAGGTAAGGCAATATGAAATATTTGGATAAACAAAAATGTGTAGTAACAAAAATAACCTTGGAATCATTTCCCAGTTTTTTTTTTTTTTTTTTTTTAGCATGGTTAATTTTCTTTCTTTTTTTTTTTTTTTGGT
>CM052716.1:14416233-14432815 GCA_028551405.1 Uromys caudimaculatus
TCACTGTACCAATACCATGCAGTTTTTACCACTACTGCTCTGTAGTACAGGTTGAGATCGGGGATGCTGATTCCCCCAGAGGTTCTTTTGTTGTTAAGGATAGCTTTTGCTATCCTGGGTTTTTTGTTGTTCTAAATGAATTTGAGAATTGCTCTTTCTATGAAGAATTGAGTTGGAATTTTGATGGGGATTTGATGCCCCAGGGTAGGAGGATGCTTGGAAGGGGAGCACCCTCTCAGAGGGTTAGGGGAGGAGAATGTGGTGAAGAACTCTGGGAGGGGGGAACCTTTGGGATGTTAATAAATACAACCATTATAGGACACAAAGACACCAGAAGTCTCGAAAACAACATAGTATATTTTCTTCACTCTTGGTTTCCCATTATAACTAAATAGTAAGACTCTTCTGCTGAAGACACAACCCACTTTGCTTATAGGACAATGATAACCCAATCTTAAGAGACCAGCAAACTTTCTCCCTGACAGCTAGCTTTCATGGTGCTGGAAACGGCTATGTAGACTGCAGAAGAGAGGATATCAATGGTCTTTCTTAGTGCTATACCCCTGCATGTTATGGTACCAACCAGTTGGAAAGTTGTGCCCACTGGTGCAATAATAGCAGGGTAGTTATTGGAGTGACTAGATACTTGGGTTTTAATCTGACCAAAATAAGCAGTGCCATATAGGGCACTGAATCCTGGTCAAAAGTGCAATTCTGCGAAGATCATAGGCCTGAAGTGAAAACTAATTTTCAATGTTTATTAAATGTTGTCACCCACAATTTAAATAAAAAAGATGTATTTTGAAAAAGGAAAAAGAAACCTGCAATCTTATCTATGTCCTCTGAGATGCTAACTATATATTTGCAACCTTTCATTTTTCTTAGTGATACCTTGGAACTGGAGATGGATAAATTTCAGCACTTTTAAAATGTCATGTTGTGCTCATTGATTTAGTTGGCCAGTGCAAGTTACAGACTCTTATGTGGCAGAAGACATGGGAACTCAGAAAGAAAAATAAACCATGAAGAATATATTTTCGTGGAAACCTGGCAAAATTGTAATAGTTCGTTAAATTGCAATTATATCTTTGATGTTGACAATATCACCATAGTAGTTGTTTTGTTTCCAAACCTGTAAAATCCTGAAAAGGGTAAATAATATATTTACTCCAGTGCGCACAATTTAAAGTGGTATTCAAGCAGGAGGTCACATCTGAGATTGCGGCAATTCCATAAAGAAAGAAACCTACTAGTGCTTCTTAGATACCTAAGACCTCAGGTCCAGGCTATGATGGCTGGGATGAGTCTGTTCTCTGGGCTTGTAAGTGGCATAGAAACACTAAATTACAGAAGAATCTCCTAAGAAAAAACAAACAAACAAACAAACAAACAAAACCTCAGATTCCTGTCACTTATGCTTTCTCACTGTTATGATCTGCACCCTCAAACTGTGAGCCAGAATAAACCTTTTCTTCCATAAAAAGGTATTATTGCACAAATTAAAAAAAAAAAATCAGCACAGTACAATGTCTTTCAACTCTATATTTTAAGAAACAAGAATATGTGAAAACAAGGCTACCCAACAAAGCGTTTAATGCCACTGAATGTTTATCCAAAGGTGTGACATATTGAATAAGAAACTCCGATGTAGGTGATTTCAAAGACAGATTCACGTCACACAGTAAACAGGGACTGGGGCAGGTGCTACAACAATGAGATCGTGCGGCCATGACTTTTCACCGTGACATCCTATGTGTCTAGCCAGGATACATGTGCAGTGTTGAAACAAAATCTCCCAGGGATCTGATTTGGGTCAGCAATGTTTTATACTGTATACTCAAAGTGTGCTTCAAAATATATTATTTTTGGACATTTAGATGCTTGAAGTATTACCCTAATAATGCCTTGACATCTTCAAAACATTTTTGACTCTGCATTTTTCCTGTGAATGCTAAGATTGTACTTTCTATTTTTCTTTAAAATTTGGTGTGATCCTGTAATTTCCCCTGGACATAATGGATTATAAAGAATGAGTATTTGTTTTACATGCAGAGATTAGCATGTGACTAATAAATTTTCATATTTTTATTTTCTGATATGACATGGAAATTATATATGTATAAAACCCAGGCTACACATGGACACAGATATTAAAGAGGAGATCTATACGAGTATATATGATTATGTAAAGAAAATTTACAACATGTAAAAGTCCATCCTTATGCATGTATACACACACTAAATGCACGAATGTGATCTACTGAGCTAATGAGAATACTTATCTACTATAGCAAAAAAATAAAATAAAATAAACACTTTAACCTACCACTTAAACTATCTTTATCCTAGGAATTCCTAATACATAAACTAATTTAATTTTTAAACCAAAAAGAGTGAAATAATTGCTTATAAAAACTGTCATACTTCATGAACACTTTTCTTACAATCATATTATTTTTAATGAAAGTACATTACAACATGCCTCACCTTACAATGTAAAATATCTACAATAAACATACCATAGGCACGTTGTAAGTGTTTACAGGAAATGGAAGGAGAAACTTAACCATCACACCTTGAATAACTCATACTGACTCACTTTCTATAGTAGAAAAAATATTAACTTCATTCCATGTAGCCTGCTTTTATTTCGAGATAAGGGTTTGCTGAAATTACTTTTTATATTATGTGTGATATCATACAAAAAGAAAATCAAAGTCAAAAGTCAATAATCTCTTATCCTCAAATCTCCCCATGTCCTCTATATTAGTCTCTTCATAAGTAGACTTGACTGCCCTGTACAGACAAACAGGGGTGTGTGTTTTTATATGGATCATGGTATCTATATAATTTCCATGTAATTTGTTTAAAACCAACAGTCATAAAGATGAGGTTGACAGGCATCTTGCTGTGTGGGGTACTGTTTGTAACTGACAGAAATAAAAGGACAGTGAAGCGGCAAAAGGAAAGGGAGAGGTGCTGGAAGGCCCAGGGTGGGGTGGGGTGGGGGGGAACTAGTTTGAGTTTCAATAAAGCAGATTCGATACAGGCAGAGAGGAAAGACTGGAAATGCATGCTATCGTGACTTCTTTAGACACACAGACATATTTTCCTAGAACATCTTACTACTTTCTTCAAGGTTATTCAGAAGTACTTGGATGCAAATTATTCAGCCTCTTTACTGACATTGAAGTCTCTGAACGGCTGTTTTCGGGAGCCTGTAAATTGGGTTTTATGAATAACTTAATCCTTTTAGATTCTGTGATATTAACATAAGTTTTGAATGAAGAGATATTACTTCAGAAAGTCCACTCTATCAATTTTACCCATGTAGCAGTTCAAGTACTAAATCCAAAAGAGACAGAAGAAAGCATACCTACCCAACACTAAAGAAACTATACTATTTCAGGACCTTTTGAGTTCTTTTGACCATTGTTTTAAATGAACAAATTAACATATTAGCATCCTTGGCTTCTGGCTGCAATGAATTAAAATAATGAATTAAAAAGATAAACCGTAATGCAAGTACATATACTTGTATCATTCTTTATTCAAGTGCCACATTAAATGGCATAATCATTTAAGGAGAGACCTAGGTGGGTGGGCGGGGAGGGAAGTAGCTCTCAGGACCAGGTATAGAGAGAGATTGAAGAGGGCCTGGAGAATGAATGGGGATATACAGCTGTTATGGGTAGAAGGTTGGGGGTAACCTCTTAAAAGACTCAGAGACCTAGCATGGGGGAGATTCTCAGGACTCAGCGAAGATGACTTTAGCCAAAATGATCAACACTGGGGATATGGAACCTGAAGAGACCACCTCCAGTAGCCAGATAGGACCCCCAGTGGAGGGATAATCACTCGTACAAAACTTTTGACCCAAAATTTGTCCAGTCTAAAAGAAATGCAAGGACAAAGATGGAGCAGAGACTGAGGGAGTGATCGCCCCATTTGAGACCCATCCCACGGGCAGGTTCCAGTCCTTCACTCTATTAATGATGATCTGTTGTGCTTGCAGACAGGAGCCTAGCACAGCAGCCCTCTGAGATGCTCTACCCAGCAGCTGGCTGAAACAAATGCAGACACCAATAGATAAACATTGGACAGAATTCTATTTTCATATCTTGTTCAAGTTTATTATTTCATTTAGATATTTGATTTTGTTCTCATTGTGTATACTCATATCTTTGCTACATTGTTTGGACAAAGTTACTTTAGTTATTTTAAATTATTTCTTTATCAGGTTTTCAAGTGATTTTCTCGAGGCTGTTAATAGAAAATTAGTCACTTTATAAGAGACATGTTGCCATGGTTTCTCATGTACCTTTTGTTTTTTTGTTCTTTAACTTGGATATCTGGAGCCTTTTCTTGGTTTTATTTATTTTTTCCTTCTTTTTTTTAAAAGAATCGTTTCTTTTTCACTGCAGATTATAGATAGATAGATAGATAGATAGATAGATAGATAGATAGATAGATAGATGATAGATAGATAAATAATAGACTTATACATAAGTATTATATTACATATAGTGTGTATTATTCAGGATAGGACTAGCATGTTTGATGGCTGAGATATTGTTTTCTATTTTTTTTTGTTTCCTTTAAGATTGCCTTGTTGTGTTGACATATGTTCTCTGTAATCCTAGATTCTCTGAGACTTTTATTACAAATGGATGTTGGATTTTGTCAAGTTGTTATTCCTACATCCAATGAGATACATATTCTGTTGATCCATATACAATATCATTAAAGTATAAGTTACTATACTGAGTGGTATATGTGCCATGAGGAAACCAGAATTACTATTTTTGCTGCTCGTTTCATCTATGGACCACTCAACTTTGAATTATCCATCTCAAATTTTATTTTTCTGTATAAATCTTTAAAAATATAAAGCATGAAATCATGAATAAACACACACTCATGCATGTGCATATACATGCATACACATGCACACACAAACACACAAATTCTATATCACCATCGAAGCACATGAGTGTTACTGCCTATACAAACAATATAGAAACAGGCATAATAATAATTAATAATCACTAAATAGTACTCTTAGAAATTAGAGCTCTAACTACATATTAAATGAGGCTACCTTGTGAATCGAAGAGGTAGAATTAAAAAATAGATGGTATAAGTGAAGTTTGTTTAATTTTTAAGTAGGTGGGAAAGACTACATAGATTTCACTCAAGTGCTCTGCCTGAAGAAAATGTCAAGGAAATACTTAAAGTCACATCTCTCCTTGAAATGGGCAATTAGCAACTTTAAGCTGACTAGAGACATGCTTTAATCAGTGATTTAGACATCAGCAAGGATTAAGCATTTATAACTAAAATGTCTACTATGATCTTATTATGCTATTAATCTGATTTTGAAATGTGTAATTTATATTATCTGCTACTTCCTATGAGATTTTACAAATAGAAGAAACCCATTCCTTTTTGCATTCATCTTTAGGAGGTGAAATGTCAGATGATGAAATCTTATTTGAAGATGAAATAGTAGAGAGAAATCACGAAGGCCATTTTATTTGGAAATTACAGATAAATGTCATCCATTGTGGTAAATCATGGGAGTATTTCCTCATCCTGGAAACATTTGCTTCACAGGAAATATTCTCATACTTTTGGTATGCATACTTCAAAATCTAAGAACTGTTTCCAAAATATTTATTATATAATCCATAATACATTTGTATGTTTTACAGAAAACGAACATGTTAAATGTGCAAAAAAATGATTTGTAAAGATGGACAAGTTTATTCAGTGCTTCTGTTGGCGGATAATTGGAGAGAGTTTCTCCTATGACAAAGCACGAGAAGCCTCTATTCCACACATCAAGTGTGTTTCGGAAATAATCAGGGTTGAGCATAGATATGTCCTTCTCGAAAGTACAGACACTTTCAACACTGATCAGGTTACTAAGGACAAAGTCACCTTCCCTCCAGGTGAATAGCTAGCAGATTTGTCATAGCTCAGAAACAGTGTTTTATCTCAATTCAGCATCCAGCATCTGAGACACTACATGCTCACTACGCATGACTACTCTCAAGAATATTGTCTAATATGGCCCTCAAATGATTGTCTTTTGAATATCTAAATGCTTACTATAGAAAATTTAAATTTATTTATCAACATCAAAGTTTATCAGAAATAGCATTCTATGAATATGCAGAACTTAAGAAATTATTAGACATTAAAGCAGATTATAATAAATAAAATATATATTTAATATATTATCACTAAAAGCAATGGAAATAGTCTGTCTTATTTCCTAGGGTTTCTTGAATTCTCTTAACCAAGAACTTAGAGAGAGGTGTCCCATGCCTGGTACTGAGCTTTTGTTAGTTAGTCTATAGTATTTGGCTGAATACTGTTACCTAAAGTACCATATATAATTAAATATATACGCACATATATATTATATATCTATTTTAAGTAAAAATAAAATAGTATGCTTCTCTGTGAATTGCACCAGGACACCTGATGCAAGAGTCTTTTAGATATGACAGATACCTACACCAACCAAAAAAGCTACTGTTTTGCCTAAATAACATTTGCACAATGACAACTCCATTTGATATGCAGTCTTTGTCATTGCTGTTGTTGTTGTTGTTTTGAGACTAATACCATGACCAAAAGTAATGTAAGCATAAAAGATGTATTTACTGTTACAACCCTTAAATTATACAGCTTCACTGAGGTTTTTTTTGCCCGATTGACAAAAACCAAGTGATATATATGCCAATATTGTTGAGTGAAATCTCACAAGGTCACGGTAATAACTAAAGAGATATGGGAAAGTAATGCCTCTACCGGAGAATGAATCATTTTCCCCCAGGCATGAACCCTCTGGTAAGTTGTCTTTTTCCATCTGGTCAGCTGTAAACACTTATATATACAAACAGTACTAAATGACTCAGTAGATCATATACATGCACACATAGACAATGCTCTGTGTGTGTGTGTGTGTGTGTGTGTGTGTGTGTGTGTGTGTGTCTAGCAGTGATCATTAATCGAGAGTAGGTCATGAATTGGAGATGAAGCAGGGAAAACATGGGAAGAGTTGGAGGGGGAGGAGTTTATGCAAAACAGGAGGAGTTTATGCAAAACAGGAGGAGATTATGCAAAACAGTACTCATGTATGGAGCTCTTCAAAAGGCTTTAAATACCAAATATATTTTAAACATTATTTTTGTATTTTTTAATTTACTATTTGATTTATTTACATACCACATGCTACCCTCTCCAATCCTCACTCCCACAGTTCCTCACGCTATCGCCCTTGCCTCTGAGAGGGTGCACATGCCCCAACCTCCCTTCCCTGAGGCCTCAAATCTCTCCAGGATTAGGTGCATCCTCTCCCACTGATGCCAGACACCCTATGTGGTTAATCCTTCTTATAAGGATGTCAATTGAGATATTTATTATTCTGAGTTTTATCCATATTCTATAAGCATATCATAAGCTTTATTCTGCTTTGTTTGTATAGTCTATACTCTTGGAGACCTATTTTTGGTCATTTTAAATATTAAACTGTTTCAACATAGAAGATACTTTTTGCACATTCTTACATTAGATTTTTTTAACTACTACAGGGATCACACGATTTGAAAGGTAATTGCTAGTATTCTAATTTTTGTATGATGAATGTTTGAAAAATTTGGAAACCTGTATTCAGAAGCAAATACAAAATATTTAACTTTATCACTACCTATCCTCTTTCTCTCTCTCTCTCTCTCTCCCTCCCTCCCTCTGTGTGTGTGTGTGTGTGTGTGTGTGTGTGTGCATGCTCACACCTATGTGAGTGTGCCTGTACATGTGCATGGGTACATGCATGTGTGTTTGTGTGTATTTATTTGTGTGTGTGTGTGTTTGTGCCTGCGTGTGTGTGTGTGCGTGTGTGTGTGTGTGTGTGTGTGGCATGTGTGTGTGTGTGAAGAATATGCATGTGTGTGGGCAGTTATGAGCCATAGGGAGAACACTCAGTTTAGAAATATGCTAATAGAAATCAAGCCTCCCAGTCCACCTAAGTCCTTCCACCACGGTGCTGCTGTTAGAACCATACAGGCAACCTGGCCAGGCTTTCTCTTCCAACTCAAGTCCTCCTACTCTTCAGAAAACTGATATATCTCTCAGGTGCCTGAATACTATTTTGATTGACTGGTAGAATAGCTTAGTTATATCTATATAACATGGGTCACTTGATACTATTCATTACCATTACCAACCTAGTAATGTAACTTATTATTAATATTAATTAACAAAATTCTGGGATAACTGCAGAAACTAAGAAATTGTTTAAATGGAGGTTGGAGAGACATAGAGACTATTAGGATATTAATGAGATGATCTGGGGAATAGAAAACAAGAGGGTGGCATCTACTCAGGTTGGGGGAGATAACTATAGAATAAAGTTGGTAGACTTATCTACCTAAATATGCCAATAGCTACTAATAATGTATATAGCTTACAGAGAAGTCTGGGGGTTTTGTAAAGGAAAGTAGTTTCCCAGAACCAACAGAAACATTCCCTCAACCAATTATGAAATGTATAGACATCATGTGAAAGAGAGGAATAGTTTTCTTTCTGGTTGACATAGACAGAGTCATAATCAAACATTGTCTTAACAGTACTTCAGGGGTTCTTCCTAAGTCTGCAGCAGTATGTAAGATTAGCCACACATACACTCTGTACTTGGCTTATCATAGCAAGATACAAATGTAGAAATCAAGTGTATGGATTACTTTTCTTCTGCCATATTGAGAACATGAGCTATAAGGTACATGGGTTTCTCTTAGAAAGTGTAGCTGTGTCATAACTGCCAGGTTGTGAAATCTGCTCATTATGCACATTCTATAGAAACAGATTGCATAAAGTGTGTCTTCTGGAATCTTCTAAAAGATTTAGCAATGGTAATTGTAGTAACTTTCCAAACTGGCCTTCTATGGTGGTATTTATTTTTCAGAAATCCTTTTTATGTCACAGTTCAATTATCACGAATTACATGTAGAAGTAACAAATGGTTCAGTTATTCTTTTTAATGTGCAAATATAGAGGTATAATTTAGTACTTTTCCCTGTGGAGCTGACCCACAATTATTTGCTGAAGAAACCTTTTGGATCTGCTGATAAGCAATCCCTTGGCCCATGTCTGTGATACGGTTGAATAGCAGTCTACTCAGGGAGAAGTGATGGTTAGACCCTTCAGTTCTCCAAAGAGGATTCAATCATTCAGGCAACAAATTTTTATTGAGTGCCAGCCATATGCCAAAAGCACAGTTCAGGTCACTTGGATTGTGAATAAAAAATAAACAAAATAATATTTGTCCTTGAGAGGCAGATCAGTATGTCCATAAAATAAACAAAACAAATCAAAATAACAACAACAAAATCCAGACCCAATGGTGTACAATTGTCTGGTAATGCAGAGTTCCCATCTTCAAGTATTCCTGAAAGCCGATATCCTCAAAAGCTCAACAACACATACATCAAAAGAATGGTGAAGAGAAATCGTGTTTGCTTTGATTTGTGCTGGCAGTCTGCACAAATACCACAATATGGGTGCTTCAACCTGAAGATGTTTATGGCTTCACTCTTTGGGAGCTTTCTATTATATGACTAATGTGCTCGCAAGTTGCAGTATTTCTCGACCTTCATCCTCACTTGGCATTTTCCCTGTGTCTTGTCTCAACTTCTTTTTCCAAGCTTATCAAAGCCAGTGATACTATACTATCGCAAACCCTGTGATATTTTAACTTGACTGCCTGGGCAACCACTTTGTTTGGGGTAAGAAGTTAATATTCTGGAGGAGGTGAGGATTAGCATACCAGTATCTGAATGTGGAAGGTCACAAGCGAACCTGTCACAAAGCTTACAGAAAGATGCTAGAATCAAAAGAATATTAGAATGGCCGATCAATGTATCAGAACCATCTAGATTGTCACTTTCGATCACTTTCTCTGCAACCACAGAGAATATTTTCTAGGAAATGTTTGCAATCTGCAACGATGAGAAACATTGGGCTATAAATTCTATAGATCTTTGTCCTATTAACTGTAATAAGTTATGCATGTGGTTGTAATTACAAAATGCTGTTTCCTAAGTGTATTTTAGTATCTAATCAGGAAAAGATTTGAAATCTTAGCATTAAGAATGTTATGGACTTAAATTGGGTGTCTACTTAATATTTTCATTCAAAAATATCATTTACATACTCTTCAATTATATGACTCTTTGACATTTTGTCTTTTGGAACTACAGCCATATATTAAACTTGATTGTCAATACTTACAGAAATATGATAATTTTGTACTAATAGTTTCTGGAGTTTTTTTTTTTTCACATTTTTACTGATCTTTAACTACCTCCCTTGAAAACAGATAATGCAGTATATTTATATAACATGTATTGCAGTATTTAAAGAAAATGGGCTTCATAAGTCCATGTTCTATGAGAACATAGCATGCATTGATACAGTAAACATGAGCATAAGTTTACTGTCCATCTGGAAGTTATGGCAACAACCAAAACCTTCATGGCTATTTTATTCCGCAGTATATCTTTTCTATGTTAAGTGTGCTTCAACCCTATGGCTACCAAAAGCTCCAATAAAGTTCTAAATGTGTTCGCACAGCAGATCAAACATGCACAAATATTAAGTGAAACCAAAAAAAAAAAAAATTACAGGGAAAACGCTTTGTAATTGCGTATCAGAGCTCCTCAGGGTACTTGTCCAGTTGTCTCCATTATATCTGAATAATTTGGAACCAAGCAACTGAAATGATTTTCTGTATGAATATCTGATATATATGTAAAAGTGTTCTCAGATGTACACTTTTTGTTCTTTTATGGTAGACAACTTATCAAACACCAGGAAGGGCCTATGATATCACAGAGAGCTTCTATGTATGTTCCATTTCTGACTTAAGATTATATCCAACCAAACTGAAATGATATAATTGCACACCATAGGCATTTGATATTAGATAAAGTATATATGTCCTAAAATTTTTCTAAGTTAACATTTTTTGATTTGAAATATACCACCTATATGCACGTTCAATTTGAATATTAAAAGAGATGCAAATATATCTAAAGCAAAATGAAAACATTATTGTCAGTGTGAGTTTCTATAACTCAAAATATGTAGCTTCAGTCCTTGTACTTATTGATTCAGTGAAAAGCTTATATGTGAAAATTTCTATACATGTATTTGTGAATAATACTTATAATGTAAAACTATTTATTTAAAGTAATAACATAGTATCTTATTTCATTTAAAAATATCTGTGTTAATTATTTCACAACTGAATATCCTCACCACCTTTTTTGTTTAACATAGTTTTATTCAAAACACATCTCTTTTGTGTATGTGTGTGTGTGTGTGTGTCTGTGTGTGTGTGTTGTATTGTTCATTGCTCTATGCACTTACCAAGGTTATGTATATGAATGTCAAAGGTAATATTGAATCCATTTTTCTTGAACTTTAATATTTTTGGTGTTTCTCAATGCCCCTTGAACTTAGAATTTGCCTACCCTAGTTGGAAGAAAAGCCGTGGAACACACCTGTCTCTCTCCTTGCAGCACTGCCATTACAGACACAGCACCACCACGCCTGACTTTTCATAAGCGTGCTGGGCTTCAGAAGCAAGGTGCTCATGCAGGTGCAGGAAGGACTTTACTCCCTGAACCTTCTACCAAGACCTTCACCAACTATTGCTTCATTCCTTCCAAGTTACATTATTATATATTTAGGTAGAATAGTTAGGTATTTGGCTTCTAAAGTAATGTTTTAAATTGTCTTATTTATTCTGTTGAGTTAATTTTTACCTTTCAACAAAAATTTAACTTTAATTAATGACTTTTAAAATTATGAATCATTTTTAATTTTTAATTTCTGTGTTTTATGTTCTTTTTTAATGATCTTTTCCTGATATGTTGTTTTAAAAATTAGACTTTCCTTCATATTTATGGTTTGCTCTAAGTTGCTTATTCATTCTATGTTTCAAACATTTTTATTTCTTTTTTCAATTACAATATAAGACAATACCACAAATAACATTTTTATGCACTGTTTTCCTTAGAAAAATTAAAAGAACGGTCTTTTGAAAGAATTACATTGAATAAAAGGCAAGGCATTATCCATTTGAAAAACTAGGAATTGAAATTAATTAATAGAGCATGCAGAACAGACTGGACAATGATCAAAAGTGCTCTCGCAGCAGTTTGATGAGAAACACAGTATAGCAAGGCATAAAATAACAGAATATAGGGAAGAAGTGGGCATAGTCTATTCCATCTTTGTACTCTGGCCCACTTCTCTCCCATTTTCAGTGTTGATTAGGAAGCTAAGACTCAGCAATTTTTAGGTAAAAGCATGTGGGTACTTTGTGATTTGATGTTCCATTAATAGAATACCCTCATATATTCCAATGCATTTTGTGCACAGTGAAACTAACTGCAGGTTGTCAGTGACTCCATTTCCAGCTATGAAGAGTAGTAGTTCTAAAATGTGTAACAACTCTCTGCAAGTACCACAGGCAAGAGGCAACACAGCTATCCAAAAGCATACTCTTTGTAGAAAACTGTTATTCATTATAGCACTGAACTCTATAAGGTCAAATAATGCTGTTTCAATCATTGACTTTCCTTCTATTCGGTTGAACAAAAGCCACATGTGAAGGACATTCTCTCATGTCACTCAGTGGTGCATTAACTTTCTCAGGAGTTGGTATTTTAGAAAAATATTACAGCTAAGGGCTGTATACATATATTCCATGTGCCATCAAATAACATGTAAAGGACCGAATGAAACAACTCACTTCAAAATGTGAGAGGTCTGGGTGACTAGCCTCTGGATGGAGCATTGCTTGTGGTGTAGTGTAATGAAAATAGCTATGTTCTCAGCTCCTTCAGTTCTTTGCTACAAGATTTAACAAACTCAAATTGAACCAAAGCTGTAAGAGCAGAGTTTTCTATCAGAAACTGGAGAAGCAATTGGATATAGTCCCCTATCCCCATCATCTATTCTCAAAGTTCTCTCTCTCTCTCTCTCTCTCTCTCTCTCTCTCTCTCTCTCTCTCTCTGTGTGTGTGTGTGCATGTGTGACTGACATTATCTTTTGAGGAAAGAAGGCTGGGAGCACCACAAAAAAAGGCTTCCCATGCCAAGACATTCCTTATCCAAGGTACTGACCACATCTTACCAGCTCAGTACAATGTGGCATAGGCTCAGGAGTGAATATATAAATTATGTTCATGTCCACATAGTTTCCTTTTGATTAGCAAGTCTATAGACGCCATCTGTATTAATAGTTGACCGCATTTATTGCAAATGTTTACTTTCATATTCGTCTGTAGCTCCATTATATTTATGGAGAAACTAGAAAAGAAACTTGTGAATTAGGTGACATGGCATTTGAGTGAGGATTGCTGGAGGAGGGGATGTCACTTTTTCTTTTACCCTTCTTTTAATTAGGTCAGTCCCATCAAGACAATATATTTATTTCTGCAATGGAAAGAAATAACTTGTTTGTAAAGTTGTGAGAATATTGAGTTAAAAAATAATTTGGAATTCTGAAGGGGATTGCGTTGAATCTGTAGATTGATTTCAGCAAGATGGCCATTTTTACTATATTAATCCTGCCAATCCATGAGCATGAGAGGTTTTTCTATCTTCTGATGTCTTCTTCGATTTCTTTCTACAGAGATTTGAAGTTCTTGTCATACAGATCTTTCACTTGTTTGGTTAGAGTCACACCAAGATACTTTATATTGTTTGTGACTATTGTGAAGGGTGTCATTTCCATAATTTCTTTATCAGCCTATTTATCCTTTGAGTATAGGAAGGCTACTGATTTGCTTCAGTTAATTTTGTATCTAGGCACTTTGCTAAAGTTGTTTATCAGCTGCAGCAGTTCTCTGGTGGAGTTTTTGGGTCACTTAAATATACAATCATAACATCTGCAAATAGTGATATTTTGATTTCTTCCTTTCCAATCTGTATCCCTTTGACCTCTTTTTGTCGTCTAATTGCTCTAGCTAGAACTTCAAGTGCTATATTGAATAGAAAGGGAGAGAGTGGGCAGCCTTGTCTAGTCCCTGAATTAAGTGGGAATGCTTCAAGTTTCTCTGCATTTAGTTCGATGTTGGCTACTGGTTTGCTGTATATTGCTTTTACTATGCTTAGGTATGGGCCTTGAATTCCTGATCTTTCCAAGACTTTAATCATGAAGGGATGTTGAATTTTGTCAAATGGTTTTTCAGCATCTAATGAAATGACCATTTGGCTTTTTTCTTTGAGTTTATCTATGTAGTGGATTACATTGATGGATTTCCAGATATTGAACCATCCCTGCATCCCTGGGATGAAGCCTACTTGATCATGATGAATGATCGTTTTGATGTGTTCTTGGATTCAGTTTGCGAGAATTGTATTGAGTATTTTTGCATCGATATTCATAAGGGAAATTGGTCTGTAGTTTTCTTTCTTTGTTGGGTCTTTGTGAGGTTTTGGTATCAGTGTAACTTTGGCCTCTTATAATGAATTAGGTAGTGTTCCTTTTGTTTCTATTTTGTGGTATAGTTTGAAGAGTATTGATGTTAGGTTTTCTTTGAAGATCTGATAGAATTCTGCAGTGAACCCATCTGCTCCTGGACTTTTTTTGGTTGGGAGACATTTAATGACTGCTTCTATTTCTTTAGGGGTTATGGGACTGTTTAGATGTTTTATCTGATCCTGACTTAACTTTGATATTTGTTATCTGTCTAGAAACTTGTCCATTACATCCAGATTTTCCAATTTTGTTGAGTATAGGTTTTTGTAGTAGGATCTGATTATTTTTTGAATTTCCCTAGATTCTGTTGTTATAACTCCCTTTTCATTTTTGATTTTGTTAATTTGGATACTGTCTCTGTGCCCTCTGGTTAGACAACTCAACTCTTCATAGGCTTAAAAAGAGCAATTCTCAAATTCATTTGGAATAACAAAAAACCCAGGATAGCAAAACCTATTCTCAACAATAAAAGAAATTCTGTGGGAATCAGCATCCTTGACATCAAGCTGTACTACAGAGTAGTAGTGATAAAAACTGCATGGTATTGGTACAGTGACAGGCATGTAGATCAATGGAATAGGACTGAAGTCCCAGGAATGACTCTACACACCTATGGTTACTTGATCTTTGACAAAGGAGCTAAAACCATCCAGTGAAAACAAGACAGCATTTTTAAAAAATTGTGCTGGCTGAACTGGCGGTCAGCATATAGAAGAATGCAAATTGATCCATTTCTATATTCCTGCACAAAGCTCAAGTCCAAGTGGATCAAGGACCTCCACATAAAACCAGATACACTGAATCTAATAGAAGAGAAAGTAGGGAAAAGTTTCAAACACATGGGCCCAGGGGAAAAGTTCTTGAACAGAACACCAATGGCTTATGCTCTAAGATCAAGAATCAACAAATGGGACCTCATAAAATTGCAAAGCTTCTGTAAGGCAAAGGACACTGTCAATAGGACAAAATGGCAACCAACAGATTGGGAAAAGATCTATAGCAATCCTACATCTTATAGAGGGTTAATATCCAATATATACAAAGAACTCAAGAAGTTAGACTCCAGAGAACCAAATAACCCTATTAAAAAATGGGGAACAGAACTAAACAGAAAATTCTCAACTGAGGAAACTTGAAGGGCTGAGAAGCATCTAAAGAAATGTTCAACATTCTTAGTCATCAGGGAAAGGCAAATCAAAACAACCCTGAGATTCCACCTCACACCAGTCAGAATGGCTAAGATCAAAAACTCAGGTGACAACAGATGCTGGCAAGGATGTGGAGAAAGAGGAACATTCCTCCATTGCTGGTGGGTTGCAAGCTGGTACAGCCACTGTGGAAATCAGTTTGGTGGATCCTCAGAAAATTGGACATAATACTACCTGAGGATCCAGCTATACCACTCCTGGGCATATACCCAGAAGATGCTACAACATCTAATAAGGACACATGCTCCACTATGTTCATAGCAGCCCTATTTATAATAACCAGAAGCTGGAAACAACCCAGATGTCCCTCAGCAGAGGAATGGATACAGAAAATGTGGTACATTTACACAATGGAGTACTACTCAGCCTCTAAAAACAATGACTCATCAAGGACCTCCTCATAAAACCAGTTACACTGAATCTAATAGAAGAGAAAGTGGGGAAAACTCTCGATCACCTGGGTATGGAGGACAAGTTCCTGAACAGAACACCAGGGGCTTATGCTCTAAGATCAAGAATAGACAAATGGGACCTCATGAAACTGCAAAGCTTCTGTAAGGCAAAGGACACTGTCAATAGGACAAAATGGCAACCAACAGATTGGGAAAAGATCTTAACCAATCCTATGTCCGATAGAGGGCTAATATCCAATATATACAAAGAGCTCAAGAAGTTAGACTCCAAAAAACCAAATAACCCCATCAAAAAATGGGGAACAGAGCTAAGCGGAGAATTCTCAACTGAGGAAATTCGCAGGGCTGAGAAGCACCTAAAGAAATGCTCAACATCGTTAGTCATCAGGGAAATGCAAA
>CM052716.1:14433315-14501017 GCA_028551405.1 Uromys caudimaculatus
CTATGTCCGATAGAGGGCTAATATCCAATTATACAAAGAACTCAAGAAGTTAGACTCCAGAAAACCAAATAACCCTATCAAAAAATGGGGAACAGAGCTAAACAGAGAATTCTCAACTGAGGAAATTTGCAGGGCTGAGAAGCTCCTAAAGAAATGCTCAACATCGTTAGTCATCAGGGAAATGGAAATCAAAACAAGTCTGTGATTCCACCTCACACCAGTCAGAATGGCTAAGATCAAAAACTCAGGTGACAGCAGATGCTGGCAAGGATGTGGAGAAAGAGGAACACTCCTCCATTGCTGGTGGGATTGCAAGCTGGTACAACCACTCTGGAAATCAGTTTGGCGGACCCTCAGAAAAATGGACATAATACTACCTGAGGACCCATCTATACCACTCCTGGCCATATACCCAAAGATACTCTAACATCTAATAAGGACACATGCTCCACTATGTTCATAGCAGCCATATTTATAATAGCCAGATGCTGGAAACAACCCAGATGTCCCTCATCAGAGGAATGGATACAGAAAATGTGGTACATCTACACAATGGAGTACTACTCAGCTATTAAAAACAATGACTCCATGAAATTTGCAGGCAAATGGATGGAGCTTGAAAATATCATCCTGAGCGTGGTAACTCAGTCACAAAAGAACGAACATGGTATGTACTCACTGATAAGTGGATATTAGCCCAAAAGTTCGGAATACCCAAGTTTCACTTTACAGTAACCGCTGGCCTGAGAGTGAGTTCCCAGATGGAGGAGTTGGAGACGGGACTGAAGGAGCTGAGGGAGTTTGCAGCCTCATGGAGGGAGCAACAGTGTCAACTGGCCTGACCCCCCTGGTCCTCCTGGAGGCTGGACCACCAACCAAAGAATATACATCGAGGGACCCATGGTTCGGACCACATATGTGGCAGAGGAGGGCCTTGTTGGCCATCAGGGGGAGGAGAGGCCCTTGGGCCTGAGGGTGTTAGAGGCCCCAGTAAAGGGGAATGTCAAGGTGGGAATATGGGAGTGGGTGGGCGGGTGGGTGGGAGGGGGAATACCCTCATAGAGGTGGGGAGGGGGAGGGGATAAGGGGTTTCCAAAGAGGAGACCTAGAAAGGGGGAAACATTGGAAATGTAAATAAAGTATCAAAAAGTAAAAATAAAAATAAAATGAAAATGACATTGCGACAGTTTAAGGGAAATAAGTTCAACTAGAAAAAAATCTTTCTGAGTGAGGTAACTCAAACCCAGAAAGGCAAATATGATATATAATCTTTTATAAAGGGATGTTAAGTGTTAAGTAAACGTATCCCGTTTTTAAAAATTGCTTTTTCTTTATATCTAGTTTGTATAGTTCTTTATATGTTTTCGATATTATTACTCTATTGACTGTGAAGTGTATCAATAATCCTTTTTGACTTTATAGGTCGTGGCTTTGTCTGAATCACTGTGACCTTTGCCATAAAGACGATTTTGAATTTATAAAATCTCATTTATTAATTGTTGATCTTAATTCCTATCCTAACAAAGCTCTGTTTAGGAAATCTTTTTCTGTCCCAAGGAATGCAAGGCAATTTCTAACATTCTCTTCTATCAGCTTCAGTGTATTTGGTTTTAAGTTGAGATCTTTGATCTATTTAGAGTTGAGTTTTGTTTAGGGTGCTAAATATGGGTCTATTTGCAGTGAAATTTATATCTCGAAGAATTATGAATGTAGTTATTTATGTGTATAACAACAATGAAATTATATTATGTCAAGAAAATTAATTACAAAGAACAGAGAATCTACTCATTTCAAAATGGCTTTAGTAAAGAAGATATGATCAAATCTATGATAAAACATGTGATTCTAAATTATATACCCCTTCATCCACATCGTTTTTCTTAGACAAAATTATATTTTCAAATATGCAGCATAAATATATGTAAATGCCTTATAGAAATACACTTTGATCATCCTGCATTTATTTTGTATTTTTCCCTTAATACTTTAAAGAAATTAAATTATTTTTATGGGTCAATTATATCTTTTTCTTAGTGAATAAATCAGTAGGGTGTGGGATGGGAAAGACTATGTTCAGAAATATTGTATTACTTTAAATTACAGTTAAAAATCCATCAGGAATTAATGAAATATGTAATGTCTTTACATTTTTTCACATGTATCTCCCTTATTTTACAATGAAGATAGAAATTAACATCCCAATGTCACAAGGCCTCAGCCTTAGATAAAAAATTAACTATAGGCAATTATTGGCTGGTCAGGGAGGAGGTTAAATATTCTCCAAGGAAAACATCCCCGATATACATTCTCAAATATTGGGCTTACATGCATAGGAGCAAAACCAATTTGACTCACCAGGTTGGATATATCAATATACATTGATACATATTATGATGTATCCGTTTTTATATATGTTTTGGATGCATAGATATGTATAAAATACACAAACACACACATATAAAATTAAAGAAGAAAGGGTCATTAAGTAATAGTAGACATAGGATGAGTTGCAGGAGTGAGAGTGTAAGGAGAAAATGATTTATTTATAGTACCCATATATAAAACTTTAAAACATAAATATTTTTAAATGTTTGTGTAGAGGAGAAAGTTTGTATTTTTGGATGAAATGTTAATGGTTTCCTACGAAACTTCATAACAGGAAATAACTAATTAAGAACAAGGAATCTTTACCTGGTCAGGACAATGTATTGGTCTTCCTACACACAGACCCTCAATAAATACTTCTTTTCATTAGCCTTGGTGCTTCATCTCAAAAAGCTGGATACTGCTAGAACTTTATCAGAGGGATATGTAACAATTAAATGGAGTGACATCTGAAAAAATTATGTAATTATATATAGAACCCTTTAGATAAGCACATAAGACATTTATATTTTAAATAAATAATTATGCAAATAAAAAATTTAATGTTTTTCATTATGAAATAAATTACTATTCTTTCCTAATAAATAAATAAAAATTCAGACTAGCAAGGAAGAAATACAGAGATAGATAGATGTTAGATAGATAGATAGATAGATAGATAGATAGATAGATGATAGATTATACATAGATAATAGATGATAGAAAATGATTCATAGATAATAGATAGATGATAGATATAGATATTAGAAAATGACAGATAATAGATATATAGCTCTCTAAATACATGTATTTTACCAATATTAGTTCACCTCTCAGCTCCCATCCAAGAGGCTTCTTTGTGCAGTGAATAGTGGCTAACAGAGAAACTCTCAACTGGCCACAGTTCAGATCAAAAGTATCTATGAAGTACTCTGCCATAAATGGGTCACTTTTATCACATATCTCACTTGTAAGGTTCAGGAAACATTGCAGACTAAGGGCTGAAGAGATTGCAAAAGACGGAGATCTGAGATTACTGGAGTTAAGGAAATGACATGACCATGAACTCCTACCTTCACAGCAGCTATGGATACATGCACAAGACTTTAAGGAGATCAGGCAGTCAACCTTCCAGTTTGTAGGTTAGAGAGAGTAACGAGTTCTATCCACAGAAGAGGAGTTATGACAGTTGATAGCTGCTAGAGGAGGAGGAGTCAAGTTTCCTGAGTGGTTTTATTCCTGATGGGTTCATGATGCTCCATTGAATGGTCCCACCAAATGTGCACATGGACAGAAATAATTGGATTAAGTGGGATATTAATTTGGCACAGAGGTAATGAAATTGAGAGTGGAAAGTGGAGCAATTAGTGGGCAGAGTGGGAGGTAAATATGATCAAAACACATTGCAGGCATTCCTGAAGTGCATCAAATTAATACATATATTATCTTTAAGAAAAAATACCTTTATATTGTTAGGATATAGAGAAAACAGAGTTCCTCATAATACACTTTTATCTCCCAAATACCTCAGTTTTGTCAAAATCACTGTATGTGAAGAATTGTAATTCTTTTAAATTCTTAAAGGCGTAGCTGAGCTCCATGAAAACAATTTTTTTTCCTGTATAAACAGTAAGATATATTACTAAGTAGAAAAAAATCCACTGAATACTGGCAAATCATTTGTATTCTATTCTGTGTCTCCACAAAATGCAGCACTCTTCTTTGATTAGAATTATGGAATAAACTCAGATGATAGTTCACAAGTATTCTTCTTGATCAAAACTATTTTATTACTATTCAAATTAACTTTCTATTGAAGTAAAATATCGAGAAAGTTGTACTTTTTCATGGAGAAATGAAAAAATTGAACTCTATTTGTTTTGAAATTATGACATTGGCTGCTTAAAGCTATTTTTACAAAGTTCCAAATAGAATGAAAATATGTGCCATGTAAATGCAATTTATAATGCAGTTCTGTATGTATTAGTCTAATCATGTTCAGTTTGTGTACCCAAGGAATTAATGAAAATTCAATAAATATGTTGCAATAGTGTTCTATTCTATAGTACTAGTCACTATTCTCAAGAAGATGAAAGAGAAGAATTAAATGAGCTCAGTGGAATCTCTCTTTGTCATTGTATGTTCTAACAAAATATTCTTAGTTTGTGTAGAAATTTTGCAAAGCCTTTGTTACCTACATAGGCTCTAGGTTATAATTTCCTCATGTCAGCAACTGAAAATGCTAAGAGAATTATAATGAAGTTATACAGGTAAAACTGTTCAGTATCAAGGAATATTCTCTGTTTAACTAAGAAAAATGTTTTTATCTTCCGGTTGTTAATAAATCTGAAAGACAGAGAAGAGGATACATAGCTTCTATTTAAATGAGGTTTACATTGTCATATAAACAGACAATTATATCATCTATACGATTCTAGACTTCAAGCTCTGAAACACAGACTCAAACCTTCCAATCTAATAATTCAGAGATAAATTACTTCCATTAATGTTGTTCAAGATCCATACTCTTATTCAAGGTCAATAATTGAGAAACTAAACTTGGGCTTTACGCTGGCCTTTTAAAATTGCATGACGTGGTGAATGATCTTCACAGTCATATATTCATGTGTGGTCTCACACTGAAGTTCAGACACCCTGGGCTAATTTCAGCTACTCCAGTTGGAAGAGAAGCATAATGTACAGGTGCTCAAGAGACAAAGTTGAGTGCATATGTCTTTACTTCCCTCAGAAACCATATGCTGAGGAGAACTCTACTAAACTGAGAATACTATTTTAAAAAGATGTATCAAATGCTTCGTCTGAAATTAGAAGATATAGTTAAGGAGTTTTTAAACTGTGATATTTTTAGACTAGTTGACATTTATTTTAATGGTGCATCCAAAGTTGGGAAATTTCTGTTCAATTGGAAAGAGAACAAAATCACTCAGATGCTGTTCCTTGGATATTTATTCATGTTATCATATCCTTCTGAACAAACAGTCTTCTATGTTACCTTCTCCATATAGAGAATGATGTAGATAATATTAGGCTTCTTTTGAAAATTACAATCATTGATTTAGCTTTTAAAATATAATATTGAAATATTCTTAGTCAACTATAAAGTTCCCCCCCCATGGGAAAGCATGAACACATTAATGTTCTAATTTAATCTGAAGTGTATTTGTGAAATTGATCAAGTAAGGCATTTGAAATTTAAAAATAAAAGCCCCCTTGTAGCTATCTTTATATGAATGAAAAGAAGACATATTCCAGAAGACTAAATATGTACACTATACATTTGCAAAGAATCAAATGCATCATGATTAGCATACTTGGTGAGCTCCAGGCCAGTGAATGACCCTGTCTTCATAAGCAACCATATAACTCCAATAAGACCTATATCACAAGTTAACCTGTGATCTCTGTACACACATGAACATATGTCTATGCACACAAAAGCTTGTCTATTACGTAATAAAGGCAGTTATAAGGTGGCACAACTTAGTTTGTGATGTTTTCAGTTAAAAATTACGTTTCTGTTCAAAACAGTCACTGTACAATCATTATCACTTAGTGAAGAAATAACTTATTTGAATAGTTGTGGTTTTAAAATTATCTCTGTGTTTGTTATCACTATAATAACAATAGTAAATTGATAAATTATCTGATCTTCATGATGGATAATGTGTGATGCTTATGGTATTTAACAAATATCTTGGATTTGTATTCATAATATAGATGTTTTCCTTTTAGAAATAGTTAACATAATCCAACAATTTCTTTGTATGTATATACATAATGTATTTTTCATCTCATACCGCTTAACCAGCTGATGGCTCACTTAAAAAAAAGGCAGGTTTCTAAAAGTTAAGCCTAGCTGGGTCCACTCTCTGGGAGTGGATGGAGAGTAAAATCAACTCAGCAATGAGGTTGCAGGAGTTGCATTCAATCATCTGAGGCTGCCTCGGTCCTCTCTTTCCACCTCATGTGGTCTATTTCTCTGACTGCCTCCACTCCACTAATCTATGTGGATGATCTACTATTGGACATTTTCTCAATTGCTCGCTCTTCTTTCTCCTCATTCTTCAGTCCTCATCACCATCTGTGTTAGTACCCTGCCCCACAAAGCTCAGTGTCCGGATCAGACATAGCTTTCCTCTCTTCCTGAGAGGATTCCTACCTTCATTTCTCAGACTCCAGGAGCACCTGTAAAATCTCTTTTGATTTTCATTTGAAAATTCTTGAAAGACACTAACAATATTGATGGCAACACATGTCATCAGGATATATATTTTTAACATCTTTGTGTGCTCAGAATGTGACAGTTTATACAATATCAGTGCTAATTATGATAAATTTAATTTTCTCTATAATTATGATTACATGATTGCTCATGTCTCTTCCCTTCCCTCTAAAACCTTACATGCTCCCCATTGTTCTCTATTAATTTCATTGACATTTTATTTTTAATTGTTGCTACATATACAAATATATGATATATCATATTATAATATATAAGAAATACATCATGTATAATAGATGTTAGTATATAATACATGTTATATATAATATATAATACAACCTTCTCAGTCTATATGCTACTTGCTAATTAATATATGTCAGATACATGAATTTCTTTTTGAAATTTATTCACTTGATGCAACACCTTAAAATTTAAATAGAAGCATTAGAATTAGAACTTGATTTGTTTGTTTGTTTGTTTTCCTTAGACACAGACTTGCCCTCTAATGCAGCAGTTGGCCTGTAATTACTTCTAGTACAGTCTGACCCTACACTCATAAACTCATAGTCTCCTACTTGACCCTTTTAGTTTTAGGGGTATAAAAAGGAAGAAATTGAAAATAGATCTACTGGAAGACCCAGCTATACCACTCTTGTGCATATACCAAAAAGATGCCCCACCATGCCACAGGGCCATGTGTTCCAATATGTTCATAGTGGCCTTATTTGTGATAGCCAGAAGCTGGAAACAACCCAGATGTTCCACAACAGAAGAATGGATACAGAAAATGTGGTTCATTTACACAATGGAATACTACTCAGCTATTAACAATGTCATCATGAGTTTTGCAGGCAAATGGGTGGAACTAGACAATATTACCCTGAGGACATGCATGGTTTGTACTCACTAAAAGAGAATATTAGCCAAAGCAGTACAGAATACCCAGGGTACAATGCACAAAGCTCAAGAAGGTTAAGAAGTTGAAGGACTTAAGTGAGGATGCCCCGATTCCACTTGGGAGGGAGAATAAAGCAGTCACAGGGAGCAGAGGGAGGGGGGACGGTACTCCAAGGGAGGGACCTTAGATGAAATGCCCAACAGTGGGGAGAGGGCACTTGTAGACTCTATCTCCAGTAGAAAGGGTGTCAAGTGGAGGGATGAGGTTGCCGTCCCACAGTCAAAAGCTCTGATGTAGAATTGTTCCTATCTTTAAGAACTGCAGGGACAAAAATGGAGAAGAGACTGAGGGAAAGAGGTTTAATGACCAGCCCAAATTGGGATCCAGCTCAAGGGAAGGCTCCAAAGCCTGACACCATTATTGATGCTATGGTGTGCTTACAGACAGGAGCTTAGAGTGGCTGCCCACTGAGAGGCCAACAAGCAGCTGAAAGAGTCAAATGTAGATACTTAACACCCAACCAATGGACAGAAGCCAGGCACCTCTGTCGTTGAATTAGGGAAAATCTGGAAGAAACTGAACAGGAGGGTGACCACATAAAAAGACCAGCAATCTCAACTAATCTGAACCCCCGAGACCTCTCAGACCCTGAGCCACCAACAAGGCAGCATACAGTAGCAGATATGATACCCTCAACACATTTACGGTGGAGAACTGCCTGGTCTGGCCTCAGTGACAGAAGATGCACCTAACCCTCAAGAGACTTGAGGCCACAGTGAGTCTGGAGGTCTGGTGGGGTAGGGGTGAGGGAGTGGGGACATCCTCTTGGAGATGGGGGAGGAGGAATGGGATGATGAAGGGCAGACCAGGAGGGGAATAACGACTGGACTGTAAAAAATGATTAAACAATAAAAAAAGAATAATGAGGACTCAGTATCAAATACATGTTTATGTGTAAAATTTCTTCAATGTATGACGTTTAATATATATTTTCATTATTATTACTGTAAATATTTCTTACTTTTATTGTAATATTTTTTATTGTGGGATGTTTACAAATAAGTGCCTAATTTCCAAATATTTACTTTTGAATATTTATGTGCTGTTTTTTTTTTTTTACATTTATCCTTTGTTATTTTCTTATTTCATTCCACTATGGTTAATGGTGTGTAGAATTTAAATCATTTTAAAACACTTTAATTTTTCTACATGGCATAACTTCTCATCAGTTTTAGGAAAGTTTGAAAACTAAGGTATATAGTGGTGAAAGGGAGTATCATCCTACTGTGCTTTTTGTTTGGTTATTTTGGTCTTGCCCCTCCCCCCCTTAAGCACCTGAGTCAGTATTTCTTTTTGTAGCCTTTGTTGTCCTAGAACACTCTTTATAGATCAGGCTGGTCTTGAACTCACAGAAATCCATCTGCCTCTGCCTCCTGAGTCCTCTTATTGTGCTTTTTAAGCCAGTTTTTAACTTGTATTCTTACTGTTCCGCCTGTTCCACCCTTGAAAAGGATAGCTCCATCTGTCTCAGAGTTTACCTAACTCTCCTTCAATTTTGTTAAATTCTTCTTGATTTTTGAATCTATTTAGCATTCCTTGGAATTTAGTATTCCAAGTAAATTGATATTTCAATCATTATGGAAAAAATGAGACACAATGACAGCCATTAGTTCTTTTGGAACATTAAAAAAATCCTTGGGCTAAGGAGATAGCCTACTGGTTAAGTGTCTGCTTCACAAATGTGCAGATCGAAGTTAGGATCTCCAAGATGCATTTAAAGGTAGGGCATGGGTAGCAGCCTACCTGTACCTCCAATCCTCAAGGTAGAGCCCGGTGAATAGCATAGAGAGGCAACTGAGTATTAATCCAGACGTTATAGATGGGCCTGTATCTGCGTACACATGTGCACATTTACCCACATGTGAGCGAAAATACATACATAATCAACCCACACAGATATGCAAAAATATCAGAAATGAAAATGTTTTCCTGATAAATATATTATGTAAAAATTATTAGATTCTATTTCCAGAGCTTGAAACTATGTGTTTTTGAGCAAGTGCATGCATGCATGCATGCGTGCGTGCGTGCATGCATGTGTGCGCATGTGTGTGTGTGTGTGTGCGTGTCTTTGTGCTCATTGGTTAAACGTCTGTGTTCATTTGTACATGAGAAGACGAAGGTTCTAGAACAACTTCTAATATGTACTTCAAATGCTCTCCACCTTATTTTATGAAATAGGGTCTCAAGTAAAAGATGACACTTAAGCACTTGACTCGAGAGGCTAGTCAGTGAGCTTCAGAGTTTGTCTTAATTCGTCCATGCCCTCACAGCTATTTTATTTCAAAGAATCTTCATTAAAAATTTATACAACTCCACCCATAAATGAAAAGCTATTGAAAGAAAATGTCTTCTGAAACAGGAAGATACCATTCTTTTCCACAGTAGACAACTGATAAGTTATTCAATCCAATTGGATCACTGTTAGCATGTATATGTAAACTACATTAAATGGACTCAGCAAGTTACACACACACACACACACAGAGAGAGAGAGAGAGAGAGAGAGAGAGAGAGAGAGAGAGAGAGAGAGAGAGGTCAGTCATAATTACTGGGGGAGTTTAAATATGGAGAGAGCAGAGCAGAAATGATGTAACTACAGTACTTGCATATAAGAATCTTTAATTACATTTTAAAATATGAAGAGGAAAAAAATAAGTTGTGATGTCTCTGCCGTGCGGAAGAACAAAATTTCACCATTTTCCTGAACTCACAGAAGTAGTAGCCATTCTTCATGATAATACAGTTTTTGTTATTATTTTTCTTCATTAATCATTCCAAAGAAACCTGCTATTCTCTGATTCCTCTATCAAAAATAATTGTCCAATACATTCTACCATTTGGTATCTCACAGCTGTTTTGAGATAATAGAATGCACATGATTTTATATTTTCATTTTAAAATTATGTATTCAGAAGATTTGAGAAAGCTATTGCTGTCTGTGTCAGTCATTTTGAAGTACTGATGGTCTCCTTTGTTGACAAAATTTCTAATCTTTTGTTGAAGAAAGGATTCATGTTTTGAATTGTGGTGGAAAATAAATGTTAAAATAATATAGTTTCTTTACGATAATATTTGTTTTTAGATAGGGAGACTTAATATGAATCTAAGCTATAATCTTCTCAGCACATATTTTAGTATATTTGTTCTGTTCTTGAAAATGAAATACCAGTAAGAATAGAATATCAAGCCGTGGAGTTAAGCCCAGTTGATCTTAGACCATGGGTCTCTCAACTGTTCAAGAGTATGACACAGGAGTGCTAAAGCTGTTCGAATGCACTCTGAAGTACCTGACAAAGCCTGTTCTCATTCACAGATAATAACCTATCCCAGTGTGCTGGATTCAGCATGGTTCTTTCTCCTGATTATTTAACAAATGATTTTTATTGAGTCTAATATAAGTTACCTGAATCTTGGTTTCTTTTTTATCTATATTCAACTGAACTGAAAACATGACAACAAATCAATCTATTGGGTGAGGTCTATATGAAACAGCCATAAGCATTTTAGAGTACATGTATTACTGTTTTCTTTGTCTTGAAAGTGGATGACTCCCTATGAAACTGTCTTATAAATATATTTCCAGTTAAATGTCAGTGTACTGGCTATCAAAGCCCTCATTCGAATTCAGTAGCTAGGTTCTTTCCCTTAAAACATCTGTACTAAAATTCTGATTAATTCCTATGGGATCATTTATCCACTTTTCAGCACTCACAAATTTGCTTTACCATACCTGTAATATATCTTCAAACTGACAACAATGGAATTGGTACATTGAGCTAGATTAAACCAAATGATTTCATTTTGAATCATCCAGCCATAGCGAAGCTTCTCCTCTGGATTTATATTGGGAACCCATTTAGAAATTGGCATTTGTGTCATTGTTCTGAGTTGTATCTTCAGCTCCAAATTCGCTTCAACAAATTATGAGCTCATGTGAGTGTTGGCAATTGATTTCATGGTCATTTCCTTTTTGTGCCATATCATTGCTAATCACAATCCATACCTCTCCATGGAACTTTACTTTAAGCCACAATTTCATCTTTAATCCCATTGAAATTCATTCAGTATTCAACAGATTCACCATAGCATACATTTCTGATATACTCTTTAGTGGTTTCTACCAAAAAAAAAAAAAAAAAAAAGAAAAAGTTTCTCAATCTCTGCCCACTACTAATAAATGCTGCTAAGAAACACCTAAGATAAAGAAATATATTTTCAGCTAGTATTTCCTTTAGATTTATAAACCCCCATTTGTATAGAATATGTCTATAAAATAAGTGGTACATGAATAGTTAATTATTATTGTATTTATGCCAAGAAGTAGCAACTTGATTTGAAAAACATTCTGCAAGGCATCAGTGGTGTGTAAATCAGTAGCTAGTTCTTGCAGTTAAAGAAAGTAAAGAGGACATATGGAAATAGCTCTCTCAACTCTATGGATGCTTTCCTTTCATATTTATTAAACTATAGGTTTAAAAATAACCTATTGAGGGTTAAGGGAGTGACCAATTTACAGAGTATGATTGATTCTTAATTGCTATTTTCTTGATTCAAAGACTAGAAATAGAACCATGAAACCTGGTTTGCACTTAAAATAATTAAACAACTTTTTTACTTTCAGAGTCCATATCAAATGTAGGACCTAGATTGGCCTTATTAACAAATTTTACAGGAAATAAAAGTACTTCCAGACTAGAAAAGTATCATATTTATCTTCATACTTAGAACAATATCAGAGAGTTAGAAGCAATATATCATTATAATTAACATGTATTTAAAGTTAAGTAGCAGTGTTAACCCCTCATTCCAAGATACTATGGAAAGATTTTAATGCTCATAAAGATAGAGTAGACATGGACTTTGATACAGAGTTGAAAGGATGCACATAGTTTCATCCTGTAAGCACTCTTTTGTGAAATAATCTGTTGAATATGTTTATATATTTTAAATATTAGTAAATTTTGCAAAATCTCAATCCAAAACATGAATGGAATGTTAAAACCAGCCTCTCCTGGCCCTTTCAGAGGGAAGAAGGATAACATCTAGATTCACCGCATTGGACAAGGGGTGCACTCCTTTAGGGGAGGGACTCTTGCTTGTTAGCATAGTCAGACCATGAGTGGACTTTCAGCCTCTCAGTGCTTTTTTATTTAGCCATGCACAGGAATGCACCCTGTTATTTTGTAATAAAGCAGCATCCGGGAAGCTAAGATGTTGTAAAAACCTTGGATTCCACTTTATTCCTCAGGCTTAGAACACAAACTGAGAGTTATTCAAATTAAACTCAGTTCCCAAACCTCAAAACTGGAATATGACAGCACAAGGCAGTTTCAAACAGAGGCACAGTCCCAACATTCACACAAGAATGGAGTCAGAAAACATCATAGAATTTTGGGGACATATTATAATAAGTTCAAGGATTAAATGAAAAAAAAATCCTTCAAATAGTTTATACCTTATGTGTTTTAAAATTCCAATTTACCAGGAATACATAGACGAGGTAATTTCAAAGCATAGTACCTTAATGTTCTATTTCTTTTTTACATAAAGCTCCCAGAACAAGGGAACAAAATATTCCTTAAATAAAAGCTTTAAAAACCTCAAAAGTTATAGAGAAAATGAGATTTTGGAAAGTATTAAAATTATTCATGTTGTATTGTATATTACACATTTATGTTAACAGTAGCTTCAGTCTTGAAGGTTTCATAAAATTTTCTGCTCCTAAGATCACTGTCTAGTGAAATGTTTGTATGTCTATATGTTGAAGCTAATAGTATTGGTAATTTAGGTACGTAAATCTTCAGGTAGCAGAATACTTTGCCCTTGTCAAAGCAGTTCTAGAGTGCCTGCTTTGCCCTCACAACAGCCCTGTGAGGTAGGCAGGAAAATCAATGTCGTTTCTATACTGCAGTTGGGGACCCTGATTTATAGACCCCTGGGATCTGTTCAGGGCCATCTGAGTGATTCCTTCATTTCTTTGGCCTGCTCCTACATATTCTTTTGTAAATACCACATGTGCAAGGACTAACCAGGGCAACAGAGAAGGATGAAGGCAGCTAAAGAACAAGAGATGCTACAACATGATCAGACTAATTATGACGTACACATTACAGAAGACTACCTAAGATGGGGTTACGTGAATCATGGGGAAGTATAAACGAGTCAGGAAAAAAAAATGACAACCCACTTAAGGTATAAATGTATTCAAATAAAAGGGAATAAAAACGGAGAGAAAAGAAAGGTTTCCCATGTTTTAAACAGGATGAGGTTTATACTTATATTTAAAATCGAAACTTCCCTGACGTATCTGATGATCAGAGTTCTTTTATTCTATCAATTTTAAAACGGTGTCCCCTGTTAACATAACGTACAAAGGGTAGGAGAGAGAACTTCGTCTCCATGCTGAGAACAGTGCATGTCTGGCGCACTGAAGTTGCATATGTCATGGTGCAGGCAGCAAATCCCCGTGCTCCATCAGCTTTGTGTGGAGACCAGAAGTGGGGAGGGCTGAGGAAAACGGGATAGTCAAGTTCACGTCTGAGTTGCCAGGAGTGTAGGGGATACCTCGTGGGATTTCAGCAAAGGACCCGGGATGATGAGATCGTTTACGATAACAGACTAGGGGTCTCAAAGTTCCACCCAGAAAATAGTAAAGGAGGCTATGGCTACCTCTGCATGTTTCCATGTTCAGTGTAAGGATCTGACAGTGATTTTAAACCTCCTTTGTTTAATTTGGTTTGGGAAAAATAAGTCACAACATCATGAAATAAATATTCACTGTTTGGCTTTGTTCAGATATTCTTAATTAAACAGTACCATAGACTTTATTGAGCATTTGAAAATATACACAAGGGACCATAGCGTTTTCTCTGTTATTATTATTATTATTATTTTAATATTTGACTTTCTTCCAATTTAATAACCCATTTTTGATCATAAAAGGGCACTTGTTTCTACAGGAGCTGTGTACAGCTTGCTCAGTTCCAAGTACTGTTTCCTCTCGACTTCCTCGTCATATTGAGGTCATATCTCCACTTGGTCAGGAAGCAAATTCTACATAGCTCCAAAAAAATTAACCCCCTAAGTTGTTCTTTCAGATTCTATTTCTCCATAGAGTTCAGCTAACTTTTTAAACTCCGGCCCCCAGTCTCCAAGGTAGTGATAATCCTGGTCTGATTGCGTGGTTGCAGAGTCCAGGGAGCTGATAGACCCAGCTTCTGACCTCTGACCCTCGTAGGCATAAGTCTGAAGAGAGTCATAAGGGGGCACGCTGGGGTCCAAGTCAGCTTCTGCGAGTCTTTGCTTAATAAACTCCTGAACGTCTATGCTCTCCAGGGTGGACAGTGTCTGGTGTCTAGGAGTGAGCTTCACTTCAGGCCGAATGTCTCTGCGGTACTTGAATTCCTCTGCAGCAGAAGGATTTCTCAAAGCTGAGATATCAAAGGCCTCAGTGTCTTCCTCCCCTCCTCCCTCGTCATCGTAGGTCACCACGTTCTCTCGGACATCCTCCTCTGAAATGATCAAGGGCTCTTTTTTGCTGCGCCTCAAGGTGATAAAAAGGACCACGATGGCTGAATTAAAATGGAAACAGGGTGAAGTTAACAGAGAGAAGGACTTTGACTTTGGTTATCAGTATTTTCCCATTTCTACTTTCTATACTCTTTAGAGTTAGGAACGCAAAGCAACACAAACTTGATCTGCATTCTACTGAATAATGCCACAAGCATTTGGCTAGTCCAGAGGCTTTCTAAACTGATAACCTCAATGCATCATTGTAGATTTGCTGATCTCTGAAACTTTAATATTCTCTTTTGCTAAGTGTATTTCTTGGCTCTCACTGACTCTCACTGCAGTATAAACAATAATCTTCCATTGCCTAGTGTAATGGCAAGAAAACAAAACAAACCTTTGGCTGACAAAAATCTGTGTTAATAATTCACAAATAATCATTCTATGTAGATTCACAGAAATCAGAAAATAGTTCTAGAAAGTTTTCTATCCTGTAAAAGTTTGGTCCTTTGTAGAAAGTCCATGCAACACAGATTTATTATGTATGGTTTCTCTTGCATTTTGTGCCTTTGAGTTATATTATCAGGCACTAATACCTGACCTTTCTATAAAGCTACAGGATACATTTACTTTATATATACTCAATTTTTACTATGTAGAAATTGCTCACTTTGTGCTATTCCTCTTATAACTTATGTATTCCTCACAGAAGGGTTGTGGTTCTACTCAATTGTAAAATCAAGAAGCAGAGACTGAGAAGAGGGGAAAATAATACAACAAACAATCTACAGACTTATTGAGAAAGATACTAGATAGAACTGAGAGCATAAATAACACACAGGGATAATGATACTTGTAGCAAGTTTTTCCACTCTACAATAAAGACATTGTGAGCATATGCTAGTTTATATATACACACATTTAAGCAAGTGATTAACTAGATTGTGGATTAGGGTCTTTTACCAACAGTGGTTACTAATGTTGCAAGCACTAGATAAAGTCATAGAAATAAGACTTGGTCACTGGGCTTTGGTCCTTCCCCAGTGTTTTACCCCTTTATATTCAATCAAATAAAAAAATGATTTAGATTAAACTGTTTTGTAGAAAGTTATGCACATTATTTTTAAAAAGGAAAAGAAATAAACACAGTTACAGACTTAGGAAGATCATTTGTATTCCTTTCAATGTAAATGTTTAAATACTTGGGTGTATCACATTTATATAATTGAATGTGGAAGATAATACTATGTTTCTTACATTGTGATTTCTCATGTGTATTTATTATGCAAAAGTTAAGAAAATATTCAAGATAAGTGATTTTTAAACTTACTTATGTATTTTTTGATTCTTTATTTACATTTCAAATGTTTTCCTCTTTTCAGGTCTCCCCTTGGGAAACTCCCTATCCCATCCCCACTCCCCCCTGCCTCTATGAGGGTGCTCCCCCACCCACCCCACCCACTCCTGTCTTCCTTCCCTGGCATTCCCTTATACTAGGACATCTATGCATATATTTTCTATTTCTGCATATACGTAAGTGCATATACAGGCACCATGGACACTAGAAGACAGAGCTGGAGCCCCTGTTTAAGCTATAATATGGATGCTGGATAGCAAAAGTGTGTATTCTTTAAGAAGCACAAATATGCTAAAGTGCTGGGCTACCTATTTCTTCAAGATAATGTGTTGCTTCAAAATATAAAAGTAGATATTTAAACCTTGAAAATAAGGTTTTTCATGTAGATAGAGGAATTAGCTATTGGTAAGCAATGACTCCATATCTGATACATACATACTATTAGTAAAAACTCAGATAATTAATTGTTCCATTGCAGTTTTTAAGGTGACATTATATTCATATGCCATTTATATTCCTATGACATACATTGTCTTTCTAGTTACAGGCATATTCAAATTATCTCAGGGAAGACAACCGAAGCAAACAGACTAGATCAGGGTCGGAGCTATCCTGACTCATATTTGACAAACCTCTATTCGTGGAGCAGGTGATATTACGTTAATACTCTACACAGAATCTTGGTTGAGTGGTGAGCAAAGACATTTCCACGAAAGCAGCATCGGGCTAAGTGATTAGTGGCTCCTTATGGTAGAAATAGCATTTCTAAGAATATTACAGCTAAGTGTTTCTAAAAACTCATTTCTCGTTTAATATTAGTACTCTACCTAATTGTTCTCAGAACGTTTTGGACATTTGAAACTGAACTCAACAGCTGCATCAACCCCATGAACATCATTTCAAGATCATGAGCAAATGTGGGGTTTTTAAAGAGACAAATATTTTTTGAAATCCTGGAAACCAAATTAAGATATTCAAATAATAAACACAGTCTTTGGAATTATGAATATAATATGGGTATATCATTGTATAATATGTCCTTGGGCAATACAATATCAAAGAGCTATATGTTGTTATAAAATAAATAAAAGGAGTGAATTTGCCTTCTTTGTGTAATGCTATAAACCATCCTGGAATATTTGAAAGTAGGTTTTAGTTGTACAACCTAGCATGGAAACCCAACAATCTGTTGTACTTTTGACATGTTTTCATTCTTTTTTTATTTTTCGTTAGTTGGTGAATTACTTTTAGTCTCTTAGTTTAAAAAGTTACAAAGACGTTAAGATTGTTGTTACTATTGTTATTTAAGTAATTTTGAGGTATCTTCTTATGGAGTTCAAGCCTCCTCAGCCTTGCTTTGTAGGACAGGATGACCTTGAATTCCTGATTCTCCCACCTGTTTCTCATGAGTGCTTTGATTCAGATGTGATCTCCCATGCCTAGTTTATATCATCGTGGGGGATGAACTCAGAACTTTATGGACACCAGACATCCACTCTACACATGCTGGTACATTTTGATACTGATATTATATATTTTTAAACTACTTATTCGGTATAACTTTATGTGTATGAATGCTTTTGCAGCATGTAAACCTGTGCGCTACTTCCATGCAGTGCCTACAGAAGCCATTAGATGGTGCTGGATCCCCCAGAATTGGAGTCACAGATGCTGACACCAGGTAACGCTGGGAATTGAACTCTGGTTGTTTTTAATGAAAGCAACTACTATTACCTGCTAAGACAATTTTCCTAGCCACCCTGATTCAATATTTTTACCAACAAGAATTCACATAAATTTGTTCTGCTTTTTAAATTTTACTGCCAAAGAAATGCAAATTTAGGTAAGTAGACTTTGCACTGGCTTTTTGAATTATTTTCCTTATGAATTTTTTATCAACCCCATATTTGGACTATTCAGGGGTTTCCAGATTCATAAATAACCCTTGTGCGGATTGCACTTGTGTTTATTAAATGCTGATCATACCACACTCCCTGTCAATGGATATCAACACAGATGTGTTTATCGCTAAATGTCTGTTGATTCTTTTATATGCCAAAATATCTTGGTATTAAATGTAATAGAAATGAAGTAGCAATCACAGTGATTATTTTGATTAGCTCCACAAATGCTATTGGCAGCTTCTGGTTATGGCAGTTTTCATTGAAAAGTTTCCAGCTCAGATACTGAGAATCTCTTGGGATTATTTAATGGAGAACAGATTGGTGGTAACAGCTCTGACTTCTACTCTTTCTCACGTTCTTCTTTCCCCTTCCCCTACTTCTTCCTCCCCCTCTATAGAGTTCTCAGTTCATTGTATTTCTCATTCCATCTAATCTATCCTAATCTGATTGGTTAATATTTATTAATATTTTATATTGCATGATTATTTATTAATATTTATTAATATTCAAGATTACCGAACAGTATGAGAGTGGTCTTACAAAACCGTATAGTCGTAAGTGATCTCGGAGACACTAATAGTGTCAGAAATTTTTGTCACCTCCTGAACTGTTCACTGTTTGTGAAAAGGTGCAAGCTAGCAAGAACTATATTGGTGTCCTTGGCCAGTAAACGAATGAAGTTGAAAACTTAATGCAACGCTCTTCAGTGGGAATGGGCACCCCTAATTTAAGTACTGACCTTTAATTCCATCACAAGATAAAACTCCAAATGTTCTCCCATTCATAAGTAGATGATAAAACAAGTTCATTTATAACCCCATAGAAATAAGCATTATGAAATATGAGGGTCGTCATTAATATTCATTTAGTTGGTACTTTATTTTTCTGTGTTTAGGTATAAAGAGAAGAGCATCTGAAGGAAAAACCTTGAGCTCGCAATCAATTGTTGATAAAAAATGAAGTTTGTTTTACATAGCTGCTTATATGTTTATAATTATAAATGACACAATTTTTGATATTAACATTAATTTCACAATTTGATTATCTTTAAAGATTGAATGTTAAGATTTCAGGCTGTAGGATGTAATTTCACTGTACTCCAATCTTCCTGGAGAATTCAGTGTAAATAGAAATTATTTTAAATTACAGATGATGGAATTGTGTCTAATGACTGGTATTTTCTGAATAGTAACAATTCAATAAAAGATATAAATTAAAACTGGTGATTACTTAAATGAAAGCATAAATGATAATCCTCTAATATTTTCCAAAATCATTGAAAACATTTTACTTTAATTATAAACATTTCAAATAGCTTTAATTTATTCTTCCTGCATATAATGCAATATTTGCAAATGTACAAGTTATCCTAGAGACTAAAATATGTTAATAAGAGGGTGACTAAACTATTGTTTTTGTGAAATGAAAAATGGCATAAAATAATAAAAATGTGAAAACATAAGTTACTTCAAAATTACCTGAATATCAAAAACTTTCAGCCACTATAAAGATGTTTGTCTTAAAATAGAAGCAGAGTTGTATGTTAATAAAAATGAAAGTAAAAGAACGTGTCTGCCCCAGATGAGCTTGGGTTTTGTTATTGTTGTTGTTGTTGTTGTTGTTTTAACAAACCACTTTTGAAAGATATGAAGATCACAAGTTGGATTCTCAGACATGTTCTAGAATATTAGATGTTCCCGAGCTTCTGTGGCTGCCACTGTTGTGTTGGTTTTTGTTTGTTTGGTTTTGTTTTGCTTGGTGTGTGTGTGTGTGTGTGTGTGTGTGTGTGTGTGTGTGTGTGTGTGTGTGTGTGTGTGTGTGTGTGTGTGTTTGTGTGTGTATGTGTGTGTTTGTGTGATTTTTTAATTTTTTAGACAAAAAATACATTTTTGATGGCTAAAGAAAGTAGCAATTGTTCAACGACTATACATAGGAACACAAATTCAAAAGTCTGACCTTCTCTGCTTTCTTCTATGTATTATCATAAAAGCCTAAATGAAAAGCCATAATGCACTGATGAATTGCATTTTGCTATAATGCACTAAAACACCAGGTGCCATGTGGCTGAATGTTACCAATAGTTGCTAATCACGTTATTTAACCTCTAAGTTGCTCCTGCCATCATCTGTAGATTCACTGCATAATTCGTTTGTTTTCTTTCCCACCATTTCTGTTTTATATTTTCATACACAATGTTACTCAATTTCTTTCTCTCTTCTTCCTTCCATGTTTTCTTCCCTTCCCTTCTTCTGGATTTCTTTACTGCTTTATGCCTTTATCGTATTTTTTTTTAAACAATCTCAATATACCCGCACCCAGAACAGTTCTTGTCTTTCCTTTCTGCACATGTTCTCTTGCTATATCTCTTGTACAAAGTGTTTCTCTAGTGTTGAGCTCACAAAGATTCAGGATCTACTCTACCAGATACAGTAATATTGTTTGCTAAGACTGAAACTCACACATGATATACAAGGATCAAAAGTTATGTGACCTTAACAAAACGTATTGTGGTATCGTGAATTTTTCTGTAGGTCATCTCAAAGTAGGCTGCTATACGCCATATCCAAGTATTTATATCTTCAGCATTGTGAAAGTTCATCACGAGAAAATCTGTGCTGCCATGTTTCTTATCCACATATGTATTTCTTATTCTTCAGTTCTTTCATAGACTTGCTAAACTTATCACAACTGTAGTCGCTTACCAAGAAGAATGACAACACAGAGAAGAATAGCGATTAGGGCTCCTGTGCTCAAACCAGCGGAGGACAGGAAGGCTTCTGCATGGCAGGTCCGCACGCGCCCATCTCTCTCGCATGCACAAACCCTGATGGTGAGGGTGCTGCTGCTGCTGAGAGAGGGGATTCCACCATCAGAGATCATAATGGGCAGATAATACACATCCTGCATAGTTCGACTAAATCTCCTCCGCCTTGTCAGAATGCTGGCTGTGTTATCTATGACAGACATAAGCAAAACAAAATATACTTAGTAAATCTGCCATTACAGATTCGCATTTCCTTTCATGGACACAATAGGTATACATAAATTGTTTAGCTTATAAATGGATAATACAACATGAAGGGGCAATTATTAAAAGAATAGAAAATATTTTCAAAGTGAGGAACATATTTGAAAAGCTAATAGATCCAACATCTGGAATAAGAGTAGAGTGGAATGAAAGAGCAGAACCTGAAACAGTAAACATTTTTGGACACAGACATAGTAGCTGAAACAGTTAAAGTGCACAGGGCATGAAGCCAGTAGAGAGCCATGGAAGCACAAAGACTATGATGGGGAGAGATTGGGCAGACATTTCTATTTTTTCAGTAAACTTCTAGGGTCACTTTCTTTCCGTTGATCTTGAATGCACAACACAACTAGAGAGTAAGACTCTTACTGAACATTTTTTAGAGAGAACACAGAGAAACCAAGCTGAAATTAAGCTGCTAGCTTCTTTCCTACTGTCCACCATAGTAATGGAAGGTGCTAGGCAGGCTGTAGGGAAAATGTCCGTGATCATACCTAGTTGTGAACCCTGTGTAGCATAACACTGAACCACCTGACGGTTTGCATTTTTGATGAGGATAAACACTAGAACTACAGTTAAATGTGATTAGCAACAAAAGAAATCAAAGCTATTTTATGGTACTTTGAGTTTTCAAGATAACTTTTATGAAATGGTGACATAAAGCTGCTTCATTTTATTTTCAGCTATAGATTTGACTTTTGAAAAGAAAAGAGAATTTAAGACACAATAGCCTTTCACCTTGAAAGGCTTAGCATAGCAGAATAATAAGCCCTGACAAGGGATAGCCTTACTTCACTGGATCCACAAAAAAAGTATATTTGATGGAACACTCACTGAACTTGAACAAGAAACTTTAGGAAAGAACAAAAAGTTGGAAAAAATATATACTCTCCAATATAAGACAGGTGTTAAACGGTGATATGTATGTGTATATATATATATATATATATATATATATATACACATATATATGGATAAAAAATAAAAATATATAATAAATAGATAGATGGATAAATATACGAATAGAGAAATATTGATGTAGACAATATAGAGCTATCAAGTAAGCTAAAATCGTAGAAGTATTCTCTCATTATGTCTACTGCATTCAAAGTGGCATTTTAATCCAATAGTGTGAGTATAGAGTAATTCTCATTATATGATGGTAAAATTTAAAAAATATGACAAGAATTTAAAAAGAACAAAGATAGTACATGTCCAGTATAAAATTTAGATGAGCAAAATGTATTCTTTAAGTTAATCCAGAAACTGCTTAATTCCAGAATATATTAAGGTAATTGTGATTACAGCAGATACAATATGATCTAGTGCAGAAAAAACAACAAATCTGTTTTACTTCTTTAAAAGAAGTCTTTATCCACTATACAAACATGTCTTGTTCAGAAATGAACATGCCAGCCTATTGGCTGAATAAGTTGGATGCCCAGCCATGTGTTTAATATTTTATGTGGAAATGTTGTAATAATACCACGAAGCCTAAGAAACAGTGAATTTGAAAACTTTTAAAAGTGATAATATCAACTTTAATAGTTTATTAATGAAGCTTTGGAGTGAAGGAATATTTTGTAACTGATAAATTTGTGTTATTTTCTCATGAATATATTTATAGTAAAATATATTATTGTATGAATGTCTGTCTTTCAGCTTCTGATTCAGAAATGCTAGAAGGCTATAAAATAGATGTAGTACAATGGAAAATACTATTGGCCATAGAGTCTGGATATAATTTCTTGAATTAATTTTATGAATACCATGTTTCCATAGATTTTTGAAAATCCCACATAGTAGATTACAATATCTGACCTTCTTTTAGCAAACTAGATGGGGAATTAAAGTTGAAATTAGACATTATTTAAATAGATTTTCAATGGGTAATAAGATTCATTTTAAAATCCAAAGTATCTTAGAATATAGTAAAAAATATTCTTGAAGGTAAAAGGAATATATACATATTCCTAATCAATTTAATTGCTTCTTTTTTTTATAATGAAGTCTTAAAGATAAATTTCATATGATGCATAGGCAAACAGACTATAGAAACAATCTTTCTAAACCCAACACGGCAGTAGAAACATTTGAGATTCTCTGCTGTGTATCTCTAATTAGAACGAATGTTTAAGTTTTGTTATATTTCTGATGACATCTGAGTACAATCTCCTCCAGATACATGAATAGGTAGGATTTTGTATTCTCAATATTCCCTGATTCTCAGACAGCTGTAAGAATCATTCATAATGTAATTATTAGAGCCCAGATGTGACACAAGTTTATCTTGGTTTCCTGAAAAGCTTTGCTTACATAATAGGTTTTGATATAAACTGTACTCATCAGTAACTCATCTTCTGTTAGTTTCTCATCATATTGACATGTATTACAAAATTAAAACTAAAATGAGCTAACCAAATGCAATTCTTCCGAGCACAGACAACTGGGCTATTTGGAAAAGTCATTCCCTCTTTGTCTCTTGCCTTCTCCTTCACAAAACCCCACGGAGGACTCCAATTTCAGTTCTCTAGCTCTGGACTCTGTTGGTTCATTTAGGATTGTAAACATCCTGTGGCCTCACTTGTCTGTCTGCCAATACTCCAACCTACTATCCAACATATCAGTGTGTTCTCATTTGCACCCTGTAAGGACATTCTTTGACCATCTGCCACCCTTCCCCTTCATAAACCTGTAAATTCCAAATAAATACAAGAATCTAATGATTCTTCTTCATAATAACTTTGCAAAACTATGTACCCGTTACTATACTTAACACACGTTTTATAGGTAGCCAAAGCTTTCAGATGAGACTAGAAATCTGTCAATTAAAATTTATTTTTATCAACTATAGTAAAGTTGCCTTTCTGAGTTCTTTTTTCCCTGTTTGTCACTCTCATTAAGAAAGCATTTATTACTCTCATTAGGAAAACATCTTCTCTTACAGTGCACTTAAAGATTTTATAAACACTTTGATAATGATAATTTGAAATCTTTAGTCCATTGATCATTAATTATACAGAAGGGTTATATGCCTATACAACAATGCACACAAAACTCTAAGAAGAAAGTATAAATACACATGGACCAATAATGAATTTCATGTTATCATAAAAATCTCATGAATAATGTGAGTCTTAATTTAAGAAAAGGATAAAATAAGAAAACATTAGCCAAGTAGGGGAGTTAGTCTCATAACTGTACTTGAGAAGCAGAAAGAGGAATATGTATGCTCATACAGGACAAGCATGTTCATAGGCAGCTCACAGTCTCCAGGATTTATATTGACAGACATGTCTCAGAAATAAAGAAGGAGAATGAAAAGGTAGTGATGAATGATGAAGCAGTTGAGTTCTAGAAAGTAAAACAGAAAATCTAAATACCGAACAATTCATAAATATAGCATAGTGATACAATCTTAGTATAGGGTTACAGTATAGGGCAAACATTTTGAAATACGAATACCAAGGAACATGTTTATTTATTAACCATATACCTACAAAGGGGTATTACTTTTTCCTTTAAATAGCTGAGGCAGTGCAAAAGAAAATATGTCTTCAGTCCCTGAAGAAAGTCTTTAGTCATTTATGGTGAACTCATATTTCTACTTATTAAATTCGTTCAAATGCTCAACTCCCCTTTATGTAGATGTTGGGCAGGTTATCCCTGCCTTGTTGTGGTTCTTTGCAATGAATATAATGAGGCAAAATAGGGCTGACTATGTCTTCAAGAGCAGAAAGCAAGACACATGTATGAAGTGGGTTTTATGTGACTTTTTATGATTTTTTTTTCCTCAGAGAATGAGCCAGTTTTCCCTTTGTTCTCATTGTGAGCAGGAGAATAAAAGGTGAGAGACTGTGGGTTGGTATATCCAGGATGGGAAAATGGATTAAAACAACTCTACAAAAACAACGCCACATATCAACAATGCTTAAAACATTACGAGAAATCATTTATACTAAAAGATCTACTAAAACTCCTTGCTACAGTAGAAGTTCACACTTCAGGGTCAGATGGCCCGCACAGTGTTTAACTTTGCAGTATTCATGCTCTGAAAGCGTAGAGCCAGAGAGCAGCACAATTCTGTCAGGTGAGGCCAGATAAATGTCAGTAGCTGGTGACCCTGAGATTTGACTGGTAGAGGAAAAGAGAGCCACAGTAGAATAAAAACGTGTCTCAGCTCCTCCTTGACAGGAGTTAAGTGACTCAGCAGGGTACAGTGGTTGCTGCATCCATTAGAGGATGTTGGATGCTTGGTTTGTAACTTAGGGGCGATTATGTGTGCACTGTTTTGTTTAGGAATGGGAGAAATCACTAAATGTTTTCTTGAAACCCTGTGGATAAAAACAGAATTTTAAATGTTTACGCTCGATGGCAAAATTAAGCACATTACAGCACCAGCTGCGCGTTCTTATTTGAAGGCCAAAAATAAAACTATGTGGATATTGACTGCTATGCAGCTGACAATGCTAAAGAAATATAAAAAAGCAGTAAAAAGCTCCCAAGGGCCTCTAATGTATCTCAAACAAAATGACTATATTGCAATGCCAATGCTCTGTGAAATTTGAAAGAAAGAGCATCAGAAGATACATTAATAGCTACATAGTCAGGACTGAATCACTCCATATGCAATTTCTCCTTGAAGTTGACAGTTAATAGAGTGCCAAATATGCCCACATAAACCACTGTTACATTTCTCTTTTAAAATATAAGAAATGCATTATGTATTTTTGGAAGGAGAAATTAATTTCACAAAAATAATTAAAAATAATACAATGAAGGTAAAATAAATTTTTAAAAATAGTAATACAAAAATTAAAAAAAAAAAATAGAAATAGAGCATAGTTCTCTAATGTCTCTCTCCTGAAGCCAGTGTAGTACAGTCTTAGTCACCAGCATGCAGACGCAGGACATGCTCGAGCTTTACAAGAGGATGCTACTGCAAGGGAGTAGGTACTAGAGCTGTGCCCTTCTTTTTTGTACTCTTGCTTTGCACCTGCCATTGGGGGAGTACTTTTTCTTATCGAGTTTGTCCTGATGCTTTGTCTTACCTCTACTTAAAGCATCTTGACCAGGTGATCCAAGGCTGAAGCTTCTGAAGTCATGACTCTGAGTGTTCCTCCCTTCTCAATTCCTTCAAGAGTTTTGTGATAGCAATAAATATTGACTCATAAAAATAACAGGTTTGCGTAAATATGATGGAATAATGATTTTCAATGTATTTTATTGTTTTAAAATAATTTATGTTTTTTAATTTTTGAGATTAAAATATAATTGCATCATTTATCCAACCCATTGCTTTTATAGTAATACTTCCACATACTAGGCACTAGGTATCAGCCCTCTTACCCTTGTCCCCTTTCAAATTAATGGTTCCTTTGTCTTTAATTTGTGATACATACATACATATATATATGCATATACATCACATATATATGACATATCACAAATATATCTATATTTCAGCAATATCTATAATCATCTAAATCTAAATATATGAATATATATGCTCTGTTTGTATAATGCTACATAAATATGTTTTCAGAGCTCACTGTTTGGTACTAAAAATCACATCAGTGTACTTTTCCCTGGTGAGAGATTTAATTTTTTAAAATAAAATTAAATATATAACTTGAAGATATATATCTAATAAAGGATGTAGATAATTATAAAAAATAGATATTTATCAGAAAATCACCATAAAAGTCTCATTAGAATAATACCGTTGTCCATGTTATTTGAAACAGTATTTACTGCCAGCAATAGTAAATGGACTGAGAAACATACATGTTCTAAGCTAAACATTTTCATTGCAGTGTTACCTACAGTAATGAAAGTGAAAGTGCAGTGAAAACAATAGGAATTTATAAACTGTAGCATGAAATATCTATGCACATCTACATAAAATAGAATATTTAAAATTTAAAGAGACAATTCATTTTAGTATCATATAAACTGCATAGATATCACTGTACAATGTTATAGCTGATCTATTTCATTGCTAAAATCTGTAGGATTTACCCATAGTCTTTACAATTAGAATTAAGCCTAGGACTTAGTCTGCCAAATCTGTTTTCATTAAATAAAGTCTCGTCTCCAATGTTCCAGCAGGAAGTTCCTGAAACAGATCAAACCCACCACAGCTGGCTAAGGATGGCTTTACATCAGAATAAGTTACTCTGACATATTAGCAAAGCCATGAACAAAGCTGTCCTAATAACAGAGCCCTGACCTAATCCATTAATGATGTGTGTTGACTGATATTTTGGCTACAGCTCATTCACTATAGCTGCCAAACTACAAAGCTAAATGTATTTGATGGGTGGATAATTTTAGTGTTAAAATTAAAATTTTACCAGTTAGATGGAACAGTCCTAGAAGAAAAACCTGAATATCAATCAACAAATGTTTCATCCATTTCTTACCACATTTTTACACTTACTTTCTTTAAGATGTTTTTGAATTATTTTTTGGATTATTTTCTGCATGTATTTTCACATGTATATATGTATGTGTATCTTGGGCATAACTATATAACTATGTCCACAGATATCAGAAGAGAGCATCATATGCCATGACCAAGTATATGTGTGTGTGTGTGTGTGTGTGTGTGTGTGTGTGTGTGTGTGTTTGTATATAATTTTGATATATATATCAAAAGAATTATCCATTTTATTATCTTAATATATGTGATATGTATTTATTTATTGAACTAGGGAAAACAATTCAGATGAATTTTGTGAATTTCTGTTTAGTGTAGCTCAGTTTCCTAAGGATAACAAATTAATTATGTCTGTCCAAGAGATGAATGGCAGACTCATTTAGTTATTTATAAGAATATACAAGTTTATCGTATTTGTGAATGGTATTTCAAGAAGTAAAATGTGACCAAGGCCATGCAACATTTTGCCGGATAGGTTTTTCTCGGCATTGCATCCACTGATTCATCTGTCACCTGTATAAACCTCCTTGCTCAAAACTGTTCTCTATCTGGCCAAATCACACGCCTAATACTTTACAAGCACAGCGTTAATGCTCTCTCTGCAGTCAGTTTCCTGGCTTGCATTGCAAATCATGTCTCATCGGATTCTTCTTTCTTGAACCACACAACAAGGGCCCTGGAAGCAGGAGTGGCAGGCAATTTAATGCCTTGAATTCCAGACAACTTATACTGCTGTCTGACACACTGCAGAGTACATGCCACTTCAAAGATTAAGTAGCAGGAGCAAAACCATGTTAACCTAAGAGCTGACAACAGATTTTCTCTGAGACAAAAAATACCATTCTTTCCAAGCTGGGAAGAGAAGAGAGATGCTGACTAGTGGTGCAGTGAGAACTGGAGCAGTGCCTGCTGAAGAGCTGTGTGAAATATCAGTCAGAGAGAAGAGGATATGTCTGTGCACACTGCCTTACATTTAAAGAAGAGGCAGTGTGGCTTTGAATCTTTCGTTATTGCATACTCGCTGAAAATTTCCAAAACACACTTATTATTTAACAGATTTTATATTTTCTACTATATTTTTCTTTATTTACAGGTAATTATATTCTGTGCTCAATCCATTGTTTCTGGGAATAGAATATTACATATTGAGAATTTCTTACTTTGTTTTTAAATAAAGGAAAGCTTGTTTATTCTATCTTAAGTTTGTCTTGACAGCATAATACATTCTGATAATAGAATTTTATGAGAGCTCATACGTAGTTATTGCATTTTTTTTTTTTTTTGAGCATTGAGAAGGTATATATAGCTTCTCACCACTAGTAAGAGAGTAATTTTTCTTTGAGTCCTACCTTAAAAACTACTACAGATTATCTCCTTCTAATTTGCAAAACACTATTTTAACCCTGTACTGGCTAATTTGTGTGTCAACTTGACACAAACTGGAGTTATTACAGAAAAGGGAGTTTCAGTTGAGAAAATGCCTCTATGAGATCCATCGGTAAGGCATTTTCTCAATTCGTGATCAAGGGGGGAGGGCCCCTTGTGAGTGGTACCATCTGTGGGCTGGTAGTCTTGGGCTCTATCTATAAGAAAGCCAGCTGAGCAAGCCAGGAGAAGCAAGCCAGTAAGCAGCATTCCTCCATGGCCTCTGCATCAGCTCCTGTTCCTTGACCTGCTTGAGTTCCAGTCCTGACTTCCTTTTGTGATGAACAGCAGCATGGAAGTCTAAGCTCAATAAACCTTTCCCTCCCCAGCTTGCATCTTGGTTATGATGTTTGTGCAGGAATGGAAACCCTGACTAAGACAAACCCCATCCACTTTTTTTCTTTCTTTCTTTTTTTTTTTTTTTACAATTTAAATTTACTATCTGTAAATTCGTAAACTTTTTCCTCATCTGAAACGCTGGAGGATTTCTCAGCTTATAAAGATATTCTTTTCAAAATGTTACTTCTTTTATATTTTGAAGTTTATATATATATACCATGGATGACTATTTGGTATTGGATATCCAGCTGATGTGCTATTCTGGGGAGGAAAATTATTTTCCCTGCTCTCAGCATTTTTTAGTTGGCTGTGGCTCATTATGTAGCATTGAGCCCTCCTGACTTTTCTCTGTCCTTCTTTGTCTATTTTAGTTTTCATTGTTTAAGATATTTTTCCCTTCTTATTTCCAATACTTTGTCATACATACTATTAAGTTTAGTGTTTCAAGTTACTTGACCCTTAGTACATGGGTTACTTTTTACTATGATAACATATCAAGACCAATAGCAGCATAAGGAAGAAAGAATTTATTTTAGGTTGCGTACGTAGAAGCATAGAGTTCATTGCTGATAGGATGTGAAAACATGGAAGCAGTAGCTAGAAGCTAGATGATCACAATATCATCCATTCAAGAGCAGATCAACATCCTGAAGCGGGCAGAACTTCACACTCTCATATCCATCCCTAATGGGGTACTGCTTCCCACATGTTCTACAATCTACTGAAGAGCATTACCAGCTGAGGGCCATGTTTTCAAATACATAAGCCTGTAGAGGAACATTTCTCATTCAAACTATGAAACCTATCATTTCCTGTTACATTCTGCTTAAAAAGATGAATTAGATAGTCAACAATTTTCCTAGTATAATTAGAGACTCTAGAATTGATCCAACACCTAAATATCTTCTTAGAATCTTCAATGAAGGTTGGGATACATCCAAAAGACATTTTTATTTAAGCATCCATGTTTTCAAGGAAAGTGTTCAGAGATAGATTGAGATTGGTACGAGATTATGAACTATACTATTGCAATTATCTCCCAGAACTTACAGGTATCTACTCCCCTCAAGAGAGCTAGTCAGCTAGTATAGTCTGTCAATGTTTGCCATAGGTTACAGTATGCCTACTGAGCTCATTGTGTGGTGAAGAAGAGAATTGTATCAGGTTTATAAAAGTGACAATAGTAACTTAGCCTTAGAAGCAGAGAACTTTGGGTTTACATTAATTAATTTAGCACAAATGACAAACTGTCATAAACTGAAGGTTCTAGAAAGAATCCTCAAACTTACAGAATATTCTACAGTGGCTGCTCAAAATATTAGAACTTTAGTAATTGTGAAGAGGCTAGAATGTTTTAGGTTCTGAGTCAAATACTTCAGGTTGTTTTTAGCACTGTACAGAACCATTTATTGCTCACCTCTGTGTGTGAATTAACATCACTCTGATGATGAGGTAAATGTGTGCTGCGTTCACCAAGACACACACACACACAAAAAAAGCTAAACATATATGAATGCCTCTGAGGCTTCTTGCCCCGAATTTCTGACAGCTCTGTCATACCATAATGGATGTTTACACTAATGTATTTGTAGATATTAATTTATAATCAGGTTTTGTTCTGTTATTCTAAAATTTTCATGAAGTTCTTACCACATAGGAACATGAAAGTTGAGACAGTCTAAAGCCGTGTCCCTAGAACATGGCTATTTATATTTAGCTCAGTAATGAACTGTCTCTTCTTCCCATTGATATGTATTTTATAGCACTGTTGCCCATTCTAATTTTCAGATATTTTGGGGATCTGCATGTTGCTGAAAATTGGTGATAAGTTTATGAGTCAATTAAAATTGTATTCTAAATAGCAAAGATTTTAGTATATTAAGAGCATACTTTAGTCATCATTATGAAAACAGATAATCATTGAACAATAACTTCTTTTCCAAGCTGAGTTAATATCCAGTCTATTAAATAAAATTATAAACAAATTTCTTTGGGCTTTTTAAATAAAGCAAAATAGAATCGGAAATGTGTGTTTTTAAGCCAAACTGTAGTCCACTGATTACAAAAGAGAACCTTGAAATTGGGAAGCAAGTGTCTGTTTAGTGGGACAAGAAACATGTAGCGTGATAATTAGGAAGATTAAGATTCTGGAGGAGAGGAAATCTGAACAGTTGACAGATACCAAGTAGTGATTTATTTGTTCTACCTCCTGAGGCTTTTCTTAGGAGCCTCTAAGGAATCAAGATTACATACTGGAGACAGAGCAACTGTGAGAGATCTTGAAAGTTTGCAGGGATGGTATTCAACCTGGAAATGAAAGACCTCCGATGGCTGTGACTGATTTTCTCTGATGAGGTTTTGCTAAAGTAGAAGGATCAACTGGAAATTTCTTTTGGGCATCTAGCAGAGAGCTGAAGCCCTAAACTAAAATTCTCTGAAGATAAGAGAATAGCAAAGAACAGCTCACTATGTCTGTCCAGGTGACACACAGCCAATGACTCTAGGGGCACAGTCATGGCACAAATAAACTCTCAGTAAAAATCTCCAGAATTCTAAGAAACAGAGAACACAGACACCAATAGAATCTTCTCAGCTTGCCTTCTGACTGGATTCCTGTGAAGATCTTTGGACGGTTTTCGGAGGAGGCAGTTAGTCTTGTATATGGAGAGTAGTACCTTGGAAGCATCTGTAACTGCTGCAGTTTGAATGTTTCAATCCCTTCCACAGTGAAAGTTGGAAATTTAATCAGCAATATATTACTGTTGAAAGATAGGGTCCTAATCAGAAATGAATAGATCTGTTCAACTTGAGTGGATTTATGGCACACTGTAAGAGCTCCTATGATTAGATTAGGCTGATATCCAAAATATAACTCTTAATATGAATATGTCCAAGAAAATGCATGAAAAAATGAAATGATTCACCAGTGTCTTGAATGTCTATTATAAAAAATGGCCACCAACCAAAGCAGTGAGTGTTTGGAACACATTTTCCCTGACAGACCTCCTGCCTCCCTACCAGATCATTAGCTCCACGCTGGTGTTTCCTTGCAGTATATTCCCAGCATATGTCACTGTGAATAATGAAAGCTAAGCAAGCCCAGATAACTTTTAGCAATGAAATGAAGCAGTCTTGACAATTTTAGTTCTTCAAGTTCCTGATAAATTAGTAGATTCCAAATTAATGAGGAAATAAAATGAGTTATAACACATGGAAAGAAAACATGAGCAGTGTATTAAATCATGTTATTCAAAATAGAGTTCATACGAAACAGGGGAATCTTACTATGATACAGACAAAAGAAGAGCCTTTTATTAATACAAGAAGCCCAGTTACTTCTTATTAACTAATCTAAAACCCCAGAATTACTACAGTATCTGGCTCAGATGATTTCACACACACACACACACACACACACACACACACACACTTCTTTTTATTAAAGAGTCACAAGTGACTTATAGGTTCTTATAGGCTTTAGTTGAATGACAAACAAGCTACTTGTTGAGGGATCTATCTTCATGGTCTTAAATGACCATGCCATCATGCTCAAAGAAGGCTTCAGTTAGTGATTCTGAATGAATACAAATTTATATTTTACATATGTCCCACTAAGCTGTATAAATACAGATTCACATCCGTTCTCCCTGGTATCATAGGATGAATAGGAATGAAGTCCAAGAGATGGGGTGAATGAAGACTACGTAGTGCAAAGAATCCATGAAGTTCATCTTCTGAGACATATATCTCGGGTAGAAGATAGTAATTAAAGAGTATAAGATAAAAAATAATATCGTATTCCTCAATCTTAAAGTTTTGCCTAGTTATTACAAATAAATATGCTTCTTTTTCCTTCTTACTCTCCAATTTCTATGAAAAAATTTAAAGCACTCATTCCTAAATCTTACTACATTACTTGTTTTAAGCTGTTGATTTCTACATCTTCCTCTTAAGAAATGGAAACTTAGTTCCCAAGTCTATGATGATTAAGTCACTTCAATCTATCTTTCATGGCTGTTTTTAATATGATTTCCATCTTTCCATAGATGCTGACATCATAGAGTTCTTAGCCCCTGCCTTTTCCTCATTCTGGTTCAGTTGTATCCTTAGGTATATAAGACTCACTCAACTTCCTGTCTAAATCATTTAACCATTCTTCTCTTCTAAGGCAAGTCTTTCATCATCTTTAAATTGGTTTAAATATGCTGAAGACTGGATTGTAACTCCTAACTACAGGAGAAGTAGTGTCGTATCTAAGCTAGCACATCGTCCACTGTCTTCATTCTTCCTACCATTTCAGTGATGGTAGGTGTACTGGCTGGTTTTGTGTGTCAACTGGACACAAGCTGGAGTTATCACGGAGAAAGGAGCCTCCCTTGAGGAAATGCTTCCATGAGAACCAGCTGTAAGACATTTTCTCAATTAGTGATCATGGGTGGGAGGGCCCACTGTGGGTAGTGCCATCCCTGGGCTGGTAGTCCTGCGTTTTTATAAGAAAGCAAGCTGAGCAAACGAGGGGAAACAATCCAATAAGCAGCACTCTGCCATGGCTTCTGTATCAGCTCTTGCCTCCAGGTTGCTACCCTGTGTGAGTTCCCATCCTGAATTACTTTGGGGATGAACAGCAATGTGGAAATATAAGCTGAATAAACCCTTTCCTCCCCAACTTGTTTCTTGATCATGATGTTTTATGCAGGAATAGAAACCCTAAGACAATAGTGGTGGGTATTAGAAACAGCAGGAAATGGATCCTGGATGCACTACTGAAAACGCACACACACACACACACACACACACACACACACACACACACACACACACACACACACACACACACAAACACACTATAGAAACTAACGTGGAGCGTTCCCAATTTACATTCATTGAATATATTAAATGATTTTCTATCTACACTGGAAAACCCATTAGACTTATATGGCAAGCTACATCATTAGTGTAGAAATTAAAGAAATTAAAAGAAAATATCACTGCTGTTTTTTGATAATATTGTTATGCCATTTTGTATGCATATTTATTTTAATTAAGTAAACAGAATATATACACACTTTACTGTGCTACTCATCCTATATTTCAGTTCTGCTCAAAGTTAATTATGTGTTTTATGTCCGTTCCAGCAGAGAAAAGATTACATGCTCCCTGTAAGACTGATGTACTATTGTCAGTCACCAAGACTCTGCCACGTGGTAAATTATAGATCATAGCACATTCAAACAATCCACAGAAAGATTTGTAGGGGATGCTGGAGCTAATTAGAAAATTATATCTACTAATTACATTAATAGTCCCCACAAAGAGCAAATAAGGGCTTATGAACCGGGAGGAATCAATGGACAGACCATGTAAACAAATACATTTTTCCATAGTTACTAACTTTGCTGGAATCTGTTTCTCCAAAAAAAGACAGAAGATTAAACAAATATAATTTTAAAATCATCCTACAATTATGTACAATTTTGTCCATCTTTTAGAAAATATGCACAATAAGAAGAGGAAATATAATTTGTATATCACTTTTTGATAGCTTTGCTAATACAGGATGGTTTCAAACATGACATCTGCCTTTCTGACACTCTCTGGTATATATTTTTGTCACTTTTTCTAATTCAAAAATATTTTTGCCTTTTAGCAGTTTCAGGGGTGATCATAAACATATTTGTCAGCTAAGATTTCTCTTAAAATTTGCCCACAAGCACACTGCTTGTGTAGCTCTTGTTTAAAGGAATGCTTCTGAGAAAGTTCAATCACTGTTATTTGTACATATGGCTCAATTTTAAATACAAGATATTCACAGGTCATAACACATTAACATCACATTGAGTTGGAATGCCAATTTGCAAGCTGTTCGTGTGTGTAAGAGACTGAAGCAAAACTACTCATGCTTATGCTCTCTCAGTCAAAACAGGAAACACATAGATCAAGAAGACATATTGGTGTTCACCTTCATTGTCCTTAAGTGTGAAATTTGGGTTCATGGGCAGACGTTCATCAAGAAAAAAATTAAATCTCGGTCCATTGGCAAAGTCATCTTTATCAGTGGCAGTGATGGTGTGGATAACCTAAAGAAAAGACACACACTAACAGTAAGTTTAATTTGTTTATTCCCTTGATTTTAATTATACTGTCATTTTAGTCGCTGTAATTAACAGATTTTAAAGATCTATTTGGCAAGTCAAGTATTTAAAATTAAACACATCAAAGAACCAATTAACTTGCTTTTTCGTCCAATTGATTTTGGGAAAAGACATTTAGTTTAATTTATAAATACCCACGCTTTATTACATCATGGTACAAACATCCAGTTTCTTTGTGACCCATGGTACCTTGGTGCTTATTTTTATTGTGACTCGCAGTAGCATCGGGATAATCAGTCATAACGTTTTGCTGAAACAAACTTTTTTGAAAACAGGAAGCATTTTTGCATAGGTATAATATCCCAGTGTCTGCAGTACAGTGTCTAGGTAGAATGGTATTGCTGTATAGGTTGATTTCTGTACATTAATGTAGGAACAATAGAGTCTTCCTTTTTAAGGATTCAAGAGAAGAAACGACAGTGCAGGCCTTAAATTCATATGAGCGAAGGTTGAGTCGCATGAACTGTGAAATGCACAGCCTCTCTAATAGTGGTGTAGACCACCAAAAAACTCTCAGTGATTTGCTGATGCAGTTTGTCCTCTGTGGTGACTCAGACACAGGATGGAGTCTCAGTTGATACTAACACATGTTCAACAAAATGGTAAGGCAAAGGAGAGAATACAAATTCTAATTACCTTGACTAATATTGCCTTAAAAATAAATATTCAGCCGGGCAGTGGTGGCACACGCCTTTAATCCCAGCACTTGGGAGGCAGAGGCAGGTAGATTTCTGAGTTCGAGGCCAGCCTGGTCTACAGAGTGTGTTCCAGGACAGTCAGGGCTATACAGAGAAACCCTGTCTCGAAAAACCAAAAAAACAAAACAAAACAAAACAAAACAAAAAAAATAAATAAATATTCAAACAGACAAAACTATATGATGTCTCTTATTTAAAATATTAGTGTTGAAATCATTCAGGTTGTTCATATATATTTGTTTTTAAATAAAAAGAAATACTAAAATACCTTTTATTGACAGAGTAATAATGAAAAATGCAAAAATAAAATATTTTTCAAATATCAATGTTTCACAAGAGAAAAAAATTATAATATGCAAAAATAATATGGTTTCTCCATTATCAAGATGTTTTACACAAGAAATAACACATTTAAAGTATAACACAGTGAAAAATCAAATCCCTCTCTATGTACTAAGACCATAGGCTGGTAGATAAGAAAACTTAGAAAATACAGGAACAAAACAAAACAAAACAATAACAATAGCATGGTTTTATGTCCTGAGCCAGTGTCTAAGAGTATTGAAGTGGCAGGTGTTTTCTGCCCATATTTAGGCCTCAATACCCATCTCTGCCATCAACCATCAACCTCTGCAATCTCGGTGGGAAACTCTTCCTCGGCCCCTATTCCTGATGTGTAGAGAAAGAAATCTCTATCATGTTTTCCTAATTTAGTTCACTCTAAAGTATTTACTTTAGAGCTGAAAGTTCATCCTGTTGTTTTTCCTCTCCATTCTAAGTACAACTACTTCTGCAAATAGATCTCTTCTTCCCTTTTGACTTTTGACACCAAGTAGACAAATGTGCTGAGAGAGAAGCAAAGCAATCTCACCATTTTCCTCAAATGTGCAAAAAGCTTCAAATAGAGTTCAAACTGGTATGTCAACTGAATAATACACTTGCATTCTCTGCACATCAGTTCTTAATATAATTTAAGTGAAAATCATATCTGATTTTCAAATTAGTTTCAGGGTTAAACCTACTCAAATGCTACACCTCAAGTCTCAATGTCCAGCTCACACACAGGAATGCACACCCCCACACACATTTGGATACACATGGACAAACATGCCAAAATACATTTCTTTCATCACGTTTTCAAAACTAATCTTGTACCTATGCTGTTCAGTTATTATGAATCTAATTTTTTTAATTCTACTGTCCCTGTAATATTTTATAACATTATGAATTATATGCAAATTGCTTTTCAATCCAGAATTTTTTGAAGAATTGTTAAAGAGCAATTCATCTAAACCAATTCAGGAGTTTATCTTAGGTTCATAGGGAATATAATAATTTTTCTACTCATTTCAAAATGAATATATAAAAACACTTAATTCTTTTTAAATCTTCTTACAAACCTGAGCTTCTAGGTGGTAATTCTGGGGTAATTAATTGTATTGTGATTTCTGTTGGTTTCATATTTTTTAAAGCATCCTTTCCACTTTTGTGAAAACAAGTTCAGAGACCTCATTAACTGTAACTGTTTGCTTGAAACAACCTCCAGTGTCATCTACTGGCAACTGACAGATGAATATGACATCATGCTCGTAAGTGTCCTTTGTACCACGTACACTAGCAATTATGATGGCCAAGTGCAAGCATATTTAAATTTTTATTAACTTAATTTTATCTTCATGCTTTCATCTTCTTTGGATTTATTTCTTCTCATTTTTATTAATTCTCCTGTGTATGCATTACTCCATCAAATCTTTATTAAAATATATGAATAGTCCTTGTTAGGTGTCTTATAAAATATAAACATAGCACATAACTAGACAATTGATAGTTCTCTACAGTCAAATTTTTCAAGGTCATTTTATTTACTGTGTTATGGACAGTATCTGTTTCTGTGACTGTTCATAAGGTGCAATATCTAATGATTTTAATTTGATTCTCATTATTTCCTAGTTTCACACAAATAGAGTCATAAAGCCCAAAGACTGGTTAATGCATAATATATTTGACAATTCAGGTTGATGTGACGGACAGAAAGATAGTGCACCTTTTAAAAGTGAACTGGAATCAACTAGCTATTTGCTAAGTACAAGTCAATACACATAGAAAATTTGACAATATCTAAAAATAAATGTTAGTGGTTTAAAAATTTATTGAGCATAGTGTATTGGTATGAGAGTAGATTATTAGGGAAAAAATCAATGTAACAAGTTTATATTAATGTAAGTTTTCTACTTGGAAACAGGTTTTTAGTTTTTTCTTTGTTAACTTCATACTATGTGACAGAAATTTGAATCTGGTCCTTGGTGTGATGCTTATTTCAATCTCCAACTTCAATCTAGTACTGGGCAACATGATTGACTGAGCAACCTGATTGCTGGCTGTCTTAGCATTTGGTCAAGCACAGTCTCCTAAGCACTCGCATTAAAGCTGAAGTGCTAAGAAACACTTGATATGTTGTTTAAAGTAATCAGTGATTTTGTTCTATTATCAAATTCTATATGACATCACATAAACTTGTTTTATAACGATACGAAGTCTCGTGGGTTAAATGGATTGAATTATGATAGACTATAAATCTGTAATAAAACATGTTACACTTTTCATACAAAGTTATATAATTGATAAAAATTTATGTGATGTGACAGAGCCTGTGTTACGTGATAAAATGATTATGTTTTGAGATAAAATCTTTTATATGGATTAGCTCAGCCTGAATATCTACCCTTTGATGCAAGATGACCTGGGACCTCTGATCCTCCTCTCTCCTCCCCCATGGTGAAGGGACTGCAGGCTTTTGACATCACACGTAATTAAGACTGAGCTGTAGATAGAACTCAGAGTTCTACTGATGCTAGACAAGCACTCTACCAACAGACCTATATTCCTAGCTAAAAAAGGACTCTTAATGTTTTCTAACTCTGAGTTTACCTTTAATGAATAATAAAAAGGCCACAGCATATTTGATATGAATAAAAGAAAACTTTCACGTTTAAACAAATATAAATTCTTATGGATTCACTGTAGTTTAGGAATCGACTCTAAATTTCAAGTGTACCTGACTTTCTGTTTAATGTGGTTTTCAATAAAGTTATATACAATATATTTTTCAGACGTATAAATCATATTAACGTGGAGTACCTCTGTGCTGTTCTTTACAGCGGTGTTAATTCTGACCTAACTGCTGCAATCGTACATGTTTAGAACTTCAGAAAGCACCATTATCTATCATAGCAACATCCTGATATATTTAGGTGCTCAAAACATCAAAAGGATTATATTCAACCTTATAAACAAGTTATAGATATAAGTGTCATTTCCTGCAAGGGAAACATAAATAGACCTCACTAAATTTATTACAGAACTCAAAGTTTAAATATTATCGTATTTTAACTCAGAGACAGAATTTGTGGAATTCCATCAGAAATCCTACTAGCATGAGTCCCAGAATGCAACAGAAGAAACAGAAAGACCTGGAAGAGGTTTTTTCTGTTAGGGGCCAATCATGGAGATCAAAATGATCAATGATGGTTTGTTTAATAGGTAGGACATTTTCCCATTTTGAGTTTTACATTATTAAAATTTCTTTAAAAGTAGATTTTTGTCACATCCCTCCTTCACCCTACTCTTCATGAGTTCCAGGTTTTAAAAAGATGGAAGGACATAGAGAGTGTAGGGTTTACAGTCAAATGGAAGCCATCTAGAAGTATTAAGGGAACATACAGGTAACAGGAAAAAGAAACGGATTAGTAGCAGCATGTGAAGCATTAACTAAAGCATATTTCATACTGGTATGTAATTGGCCTTACGAAAGCAAGGAAATAAGATTAAAATAAAATAAAATAAAATAAAATAAAATACAGGACACAATATCATTACCAAAAACTAACAGACTAGCAGTGCCATGGCAGGAGAGATGTCCAAAGGTATTGATGAAGTGAACTTCTGCATGCCCACGCAGGGAACGGCGAGGAAAGTGTGAATTAGAAACCACGCCAAGATCAGATTTCATAGGCAAAATCACATGAGCTGAAAAACTAATAACTACTCAGCACCATTTCTTCACACTCCAAGCAGCACACAACTTTGACTATGAGCGAACAAGTATGTGCTGCACTACAAAGAGAAAACACACTGTATTTCTGAACTTCTAAATGATCTGACAACATAAAATATTGGTTATTTATATAATTAAAATATATACATGTACATAGTAGTTTGAAGTGTTGGAACATGACATTTTTATTCCATCAGGTTTCAGGCCACCCCCTGCTACACACTGAGATCATGTTTCAAAAGTAAAACAAACAATATACATATAATATCCTTTTATACATTATCAATAATGTATATAATTAATGAGGTATATAATCTCTTAGCATACAATAATATATGCAAATATATAGCACATTATATATATTAATATAATGTAATCCATAAATCTTGATATTTTATAAATATATATATAAGTATACAAACATGTATATGCATATATTTTATATATAAATATAAGTAAACTATAAATAAATATATAATTAATTATATACAATATATAGTTAATTATAATTAGCCTTTAAATATATGATATATTCCCTTATGAAATGAATTAGAAAGCAATAGAAGGTTTCTATCTACTTCTTTTCCATACTGGAGTATATTACACATGAACAAATAAAATTTCATTGCGATACATATCTGAGACTTGGAGATTGCAATTTGTAAGGAATAATTGATGATAATACGGGTGCATTCATCTCTGGGAATCTCTGCTTTTCACATTCAGTCTTCTGTTTTAATTGTAGTCTATGGAGAGTTTTTCATTGGCGGTGTTTATCAGATGTACAAAGCTGTTTTATAATTTATGTTTACATACAACCCTTTGGCTTATATTCTCAGATAATATTGATTACACTCACCTTCATCAAATGCTTTGGCTTTTCCTACTTGAGTGATATGATTTTTTCATGTTATACTATTTCTTCTTTATTTCGTTTATCAGTATACCATTTTTGACACCTCAATCTGTATTAAGAAAGGAGACTAGCTCTATGTAGAACAATGAACATTAATATCAAATGCTATCTGCTGATGTTATTAAAGGATGAGTGATACTGTAATATTTTTCAATTCTTGTGCTGAAATTCCCTTTGAGAATAGTGCTGTGGATATGTCCTTTGTATAAACAATCCATTTACTTAAAAAAAAAAAAAATAGAATAGCCAGTGTTCCTGGGCCACCTTTGAAAAACCAAACAAAGCAAAGCAAAGCAAAGCAAAGCAAAGCAAAGCAAAACAAAACAACAAAAAGTTCTCTAAATTTTCAAAGTTTTCCCTAAAATGATTTTCCTTTACTACTAGCATTCCATACAAATATAAGCTATTGATTATTTCTTCTTTACTATTATTGGTATTATAGTTTATTACTTTCTTCTATATTTCTTATCATGATCTCTTTCTACTGGTTTCTTTGTTCTGTTTTGAGGGAGAATTCTTAGCTCCATTTCATTTATTATTGCTAATAAGGAAATTGTTCTTTTCTATCTCACATAGATTAACCCATTCTTTTCTGTTGCATCAAAAATGAATGCTTATTCTGCTTTTTATTGCTTTATTTTTTCTATAGTACAAATTTGAAATTATTTTTTAAATTTACTGTAGAATAATTTCTACATATTTTATATGGTATATGTGCACTCCCATTCTAATTTAATATTTTTATTAGTTTTTAGTATTATTTTTATGAGGAATAAGAACATTTAGTAATATATACTAGATGATATTTTTGAAACATAATTTTTAGTTTCATCAGGAATTTTAATATGATAATGATGAGAACTATATTTTTCTAATATTTAATTTCCTTTAGTTTAGCCAGTAGTGAGACTTAGATAAGCATTTTGCAAATAGTTGAAAACATGTATCAATATGACATGACAGTGGTATATTTCCCATTACATAAAGCATGGCAATCATGATGCTTTATTTTCAATATCATTGTTAAATTTATATGTGAATATAGTCCATTGCTGAGATCTAGCCTATGACTACCATGTGATCTGTGTATTTCTGTTTATAATTTTGTATATAGCTCTTCTCACATTTAAAACAGTGTATATGTAAATGTAACCCCGAGTTCTACTTTGTGTAGAAATGTTATGTTATTGTGATAATGAAATATGCCTCTGTAGATAAAATATTTTATTTGATAATTTTTTTTGTGAATGTGTGTGTGTGTATTTACCTGTATTTTGAATTTTTATAATTTTCATAATTATTTTAAGGTAGTTTTACAAATCTGTTGTATAACAGCTTATTCACTTATTTCAATGGAATTGCTTAGGCCACAAAATTCTGTACGTACTGAGCCTAAAATAGATCCTGATATTGCATATTCTATCAATTATAACTTAATTGGCTTTATACATATGCTGACTACCTCATATTTTTAGAATAGTATGGTTACTTTTTCCATTTTATTTTAAACAATTTTGTTGTATATTTGTAATAAGAATTTGCATTATATAAGATTTTCTTGGATATGTTACTGAGAAAGACGTTATGGAATACACAATTTATGACTATGTTCATCATATTGTTGATTTGAAAGTTACCTTTTTATTCTTAGTTTTACATTTTCTCATGAAGCATCAGCTCATACTATTATTCTTCCTTCGATTGTGTTATATATACATTTGGGTGTTGGTCACAAGTCTAATGTTCTTATGTCAGTTCTTTAACCTCCAGCAAACATTAATATGTTTTCTGTTTCTATATTCCTGTGAGACGTGTCTGCTTTAGACTAAACACATATCTATATATCCTCCTTTCAGGATTAAAAATGCATAAACAGTGTTTAAGTTCAGAAAATACTATTGATCTTCCCTTATATCCACATGGAAGAACAAATATCATTTCTTTATAAATGTCAAATTTTTTTAATTAGAGTGATGAACTCATTTTGATGAACCCATGTAGCACTAAGTTTGTTTGATGCAGGACCTTGACAAGTTCTCCCCTCCTGGATTTACCTGTAGGTGACAATTTTAAAGGCAAGCTCCAAGACAGTATATTATTCTCTAATCATTTCTCTTTAAGCCCTAATAACATCTATATCTGTAACTACCAGCCAAATATGCTGGAAGTACTGAATTGCCTCAGTTGATTACATTGTGTGAGACAACTGTGTTGCTATACGTAGGAGAAGCTCATTTTACCCAGTAGATAAAGTAAGCAATTGGCTTTGTAGAGAAGGACTATATGGCAAGAAGTTAGGTATCATATCTTGTAATCTTAGAAGGCCTTAGTAGATATGAAAACTCCAGGAATTCTCCATTGTGATACAAATGTGAAATTGAGGCTGCGAACGATTCTGTGAGACTCACTCTCTTTCCATGCCTTGGCTGAGAACAAGAACACTATTGTTCTGACATTCTTACAGTCTTTAAGAAGACCCTACTAAGCCATACATTAGTTTGGGTGAGACACAGCAACCAAGGTATTCCCTGCACTTTGGTTTGGCTCTGAGTTACATCTATTTTGTCATAGTACACGTAAGATGGATGCTCATTCCCCACCTGTTCGTTTACCTTGATGAGTCCAGCTATTTTCATTTGTATTTTTTCTAATGGAGGCCACAGTTTATTCAGCTTCTTTCCCTGTCTGTCCTTTACTTACTTTCCCCATCCTATGTTGCATAGAGGTTTTTCACAGTGTAGACACACAGTCTCACACACACACACACACACACACACACACACACACACACAGAGAGAGAGAGAGAGAGAGAGAGAGAGAGAGAGAGAGAGAGAGAGACAAAAGCACGCACACACCTTTCATAACCAATATTTCATCATATATGTCACTTCTTTAGAGTCCCAAAAGTGATATGATCTGAACGTTCCTCCCAGATATGATCTCTAAGCTTCCACAGACCATGAGAGGACACTGCTTGTCACTGAATGTAGGACTGTACCTAGACAATTCAATACAATTTTATTGGCACGATGAGTGGATCATACCTAAATGAGCTCTTTGTTCAGAATCACATTGTGATTTGGGGAAAATTCATTTTCTAGGATACTCAAAAGATCCTTAAAAACCTTATAAAATTATTGCCACTGAGCATGAAAATGACACTGAGGGATTTGGAGGATAATAGCTTACAATAATAGAAGGAAAGCTGCTTATTTTTCTTCCATTCAGATGGTAGGAAGAAAAGAATTAACTTACCTGACCAGGCTTAGAGTTCTCACAGACAACAATATCATATTCCCTGGCAAGTTCGGGTGGATTGTCATTGACATCCAGAACTCTAATACCCACGGAGACATGGCTCAGCAAATCAGGATTGTCTGCAAAACACACAGGGATGTATTTAGTATTTCAACACACACTTCAGAGACTTGGCTTACAATAAATCTCCTTAATGCTGTGGCTTGCCTCTAGCTCTGAATGCAGTAGCAGGACTGTTGGCAAAAGACAACTTTATGAACGTTGTCCCTGTTAGAACTCATTAACTTACAGAAAAATGAAAAATGAACATCAGGGCTTGACATGAATACCAAAATGATATTTTTATATCAGGGAAATGGCATAGGATTCAGGAACTGGAGTGGGAGAAAACTATCAGAACTCTCTGTAAGCTTTCAGGGCCTATGAACAATTGGTTTGAGCAATAATACTCCCAAGAGCACAGCAATTGCTAAAAAAAAAACAACCAAACAAAAATTTATAAGCAAACAAACATAAAACAATCTATAACGTCTTCAAGGTCTAAATTGTAAGTATACAAAGAATTAGTAAAGAGTGGTTTGCTGTGGTTATTGTTGTTATAGGGGACTCTATGTCATTTGTAATAAATATGTTCAGTGTCAATAAAAATTTAGAATGTAATTTTCATGTAACAAGTATATTTCAAAATATTCAGTTTTATAAAATATGTTTTAAACTTAGTCTTCACATTCTTCTAAAAGCTCACTAACCCTATGATGGAGGATAATAAAAAACATTTATTTGTTCTTTTTTTCTTTTTCATTTCAAAGTTAAATTTTCAGAAATCCTTGAAGAAATGTGAAACCTTATTGTCTTTAGCTGTCTTGTTCTTGATCTATCTGTATTTCTCATTTTCTGGTTTCTACTATGTCATTATGAATCCATAAATGAAATTATCCCTTAAGAGTTTACTTCTTAGAGTATATAAATGTAAGGAATTCCATTGATACACACCATGTAATGGCAATAAACAAAATAAAACAAACAAATAAACAAAAACAACCCATATTTTACAAATTGTTTGAATGCTTATGGAGAAGACAATAGCAATTCTGAAAATTCCAAAGACAAATCTCAATGTCCAATGTCCATCACTTTTACATTATAACATGATAACCATTTACAAAGTCCATGCCATGCTATGAATAACCAAAATATATTTGTATTGGGTGTTCAGTAAGTTCATAGTGCTATGTTGGCTTTCATTTATAGTTCTCCACGGCCACATGCAGCTCTCAGGCTAAGGTTGGACACATCTACAAGGAAATGGACAACTTACATATAAGTATATCATGAACCAAATATATTTTAGGAAAATTTTCAGGATGAGAAAATATTTGGCATACTGTTATCTATTCTTAACGAAACAAGTAAATTCAATCGTGTATAATTTGTTCTACAAAATATTATTTCTAAGAAATGTGTTCCATCTTCTTTTCTATCATTTAATACAAACTTTGATTTTACTAATACAAGACAATTTCTAATGACAGAATTATATATTAGTAGGTCAAATAAAATAATACATAAATACTCCCCTAATTTATTGAAAATAAATCTTCTGTGGTAAATATAAATATATTCACACACATATACAATACATATGCATACACACACTCTGACACACACACATACACAATGAAAGCTGTGTAAATAGCAATAAAGAAATACTGGAAGCAAGGGAGAGAGGTAGAGAAGTGAAGAGGTAAGGGACAGTGTTTCACTTAGGTTTCTATTGCTGTGATTAACACCATGACCAGAAACAACTCTTGGAAGAGTGAGTTTATTTGGCTTACACTTCCATACCACAGTCCAACATCAATGAGAAAGACCTGAAGATGAGAACTGACTGAGAGGGCATATATGGGTGCTGCCGCCACCTAGGTTTTTCCTCGAGCTGCCTTCCTATATAACCCAGGAACACATTCTCAGTGCTGGCACCGTCACAGTTGGCTGAGACCTTCCAAATCAGTCAAGAAAAGATTTGCCTCCACAGATCTGCCTACAGATTTGCCTCCACACCAATCTGATGGAAACATTTTTGTGATGTTATGATTTCTCTTTCCAGATAACTGGAGCTTGACAAATCAGTAATCAGAACAGTGATGAATAGTTGCAAATTAAATGGAAGTTTTATCAACATAGAAAATTAAAGAACACATGTAATCACTCAACACAGAAACAGAAAACAAGAAATAAATTCATTTTAGTGACATTCTAGTGACAAACTAAATGGAAAAAATATTCAACATAAAATATTCTTAATGCTGAAAATTAAGAAAACCAATTAACCAGAGATAAAGGAATCTAAGAGTAAGTCTAATAAAGTACTTAGGAGCTCTAAATTCAGAAGGTTTTATTGAATTTTATTGAAGAAGAGCTAACACAATTAATATCACTATTATGTCTGTGCTTAAGGAAAGAAAAATAACATAAGCATGTGTGGATTCACTATAATTAAATAAAAACTCCTTAAAGCCTCTCATAAAATCTGCTATTTGATTCTAAAATTCATAAACACAAAGGCTATTCATACTTCTAGGGGAAAATACCATAAAAGAGGTTTGATTTATGATTTATTGAAGCTGTTGTATCATATTAAAACTAGGTACTATGGCAGTGCCCAGGATACAGCAAAAGAGAAACAGAAAACAGAGCACAGGGTGATTGAGGACCCTGACAATTTCTGTAGGAAACCCCATGGAGGCGGAAAGGCGCATCAAGAAAAGATTTCATTCTACTTGGTTTCCAAATAACAAGGAGAAAAAGGTGTTAATGCTAATATGTATCACAATAATAAATCATAATTATTTATGCTGACCAGTTTTACATGAAAATTAATATATCTTTTGAGGGACATAAATGTGTAGTCTCAAAGTACACATACATTTTAAGAATATTAACATGATTAAGGTGAAAAATTTCAAAACCAGGAATATATAATAGTCATGAATGTAACAGTGACTGACTTGAAGTCTGGGGATTGTATCACCATATCACTTCTTCTCACATGTGACAAAAGAACTGTTTCTCAAAATCCCTCTGTGGGAGAGGCATTTGCACTATAGACAGAAACAAAATACCACCACAATACAAAAATGGATTTAAAAATTAAAAATAACATGAAAATCCAATATCACTAAATGAATGGAGGTATGGCAAAATAAGTTAGCATTCTAAACAGACTTCATTGATGGATCATTCTACTTTTGCCAAAACTTATGAAAGAATAAGGTTGGCACACATATAATTTTTTGGTTCTATATTTTTGTAACAAACATCTACCGACTTTTATCTATTTAGGCAGAGTACATTTCTTTTATACATATAAACACCAGGACAACTAATGACAATTTCAAAAGAAAAAAATAGGATTCAAACAATAGATGAATGAAGGCAATAAGTACAATATGTTTATATCATAGGAAATAAAAATGAATAGCAACATGTCTGTTATGTGCAAACCAATATAGAGGTAAATCATAGACTGAATCATTTTCTCAGAAATGTCAGAAAATTATATCTGCCGACAATAAAATTATATAATACGGGGAAGCTCAATAATACAAAGTTAAGTACCAGGGTAAAACTGATATGTGTATGTTATTCTAAGTATATTCTATAACTAGAGATAAAATAAAAACTTTTGATTATGTTATTTAAAGAATGACATAATTTTGTATGTATTTATTGTTTGTGTTTGTGTGTGTGTGTGTGTGTGTGTGTGTGTGTGTGTGTGTTTAGGTGGGTTGGAGTCAATCTATTGTCATCTAGCCAGGCTACCCTGATACTTGTCATGGAAGCTAGTTTGGCTTTGCAATCAATATTTCTCCTTGAGCCTCCCAGAACACTCCAGACATGTGCCGCGCCTATTTCATATACTAAATTCTGACAAAGAAAAATGAGGTTACAGCCTTTGTTTGAAGCAGATGTGAAATGTTGCTCTATGCTGTATCATTTTATTCATATTTAAAATTAGCATTTTAATTCCTCTTTTAATAATTTAAATAAAGTGCATTATCATCAGAGATATTGAAACACTAATTCAGGCATTCTACAATGGTGGGAAATTTGCAAATTTGCTATGTTTAGGCTTTAATAAGTTTTCTTCTAAGATGCAATTGGGGCATCATGCAAATATTATAGCCATGACCACTGGACAAAGCAGAATGTGCAGGTTATTCATGTCAATGTAGAAATTAGAAAAGTATGTAATGCTGTAAATTCTGTGGTTGATCCTATATATGCGCTTATTATATGCAAATGATTCATGCCATCAGTGTCACCATTACGCGCATACACATCTTCTTAGGATCACACTTTGCTGGTCTAAAACTCACTTTGTGTACCAGAATAGCCTTGATTTGACAGACATAACCGTCACTGCTTCCAAAGTGCTCGGGTTAATGGTATATGCTACCTTTGGTGGCTGTCTTAGTCAGGGTTTCTATTCCTGCACAAACATCATGACCAAGATGCAAGTTGGGGAGAAAAGGGTTTTTATTGAGTTTAAACTTCCATGCTGCTGTTCATCACAAAAAAGTCAGTACTTGAACTCAAGCAGGTCAGGAAGCAGGAGCTGATGCAGAGACCATGGAGGAATGCTACTTACTGGCTTTCATGCTTCCCCTGGCTTGCTCAGCTGACTTTCTTATAGAGCCTAAGTCTACCAGCCCACAGATGCTACCACCCACAAGGGGCCCTCCCCCCTTGATCACTAATTGTGAAAATGCCTTACAGCTGGATCTCATGGAGGCATTTTCTCAACTGAAACTCTTTCTCTGTGATAACTCCAGCTTCTGTCAAGTTGACACACAAAACTAGCCAGTACAGTGGCTTATAGTATAAATTTTAATAGTTTAGTAAAATGTTTACATGTTTAGTTAAAAAAAAAAGATAACATTGCCTATTATGCAAAAACAAATGCAAAATGCAATAAATGAATACTTTAAAAGTCAGTCATATTTGTCTAATTTCCATAAATGCAATGAGCAGAAAAATGGGCTTATATATTACAGTTTTTTTATATATTACAGTTTAAGGTTAACAGGTTTTTGATTTATTATTTGTTTGTTTGTTTGTTTGTTTGTTTGTTTTGGGGACAGTGTCAAGTATTTCAGGCTTGCCTCTGGCATGTAGCAGAGGATTACTGTGAATTTCGGAGAGCCCTGAGACCATCTGCTAATTGTTAATATTACAGCCCAATGCAAACACAGTGTGTTTTGCTGTCCTGGAGAATCAAATACAGGAATCTGAATATGAAGGGAAGGTCCTCCTTGCTCTAATTTCCCAGCCTCCAGCTGGTGATTGTTTAATTCTTACAGCAGAGGTAGCCTGGAGCTCAAGGCGGAGTCCTGCTGGTCTAGCAGGCCTTGTGCTTTTGATGGCATGCCTTTCTTAATCTCCTAAGTGTTGGAATAATAATAACAGCATTAGCCAGCATGTCTGACCCCAAAGATTCGATTGTAGATACTATAATCAGTGTAGGTTGCTGCTAGAATATTTTTGAAATACTACAATAATCTTTTAAAGTATTTTGCAAGTAGTCACTGTTTATTAACTGACCCATTACAAAAATACCTCGGTGGATAACTGAGTTTACCCTTCCAACAAGACTCCTTTCTAGTCTTCTCAGTTGCCAGGACCTTCCCCTTCTTCAAAGAGAGCTGGCATTTTCTTTACACCACCTTGCAGAAAAGATAAGTTCAACAGCCTGCAGAGACTTGACCGTGTTTGTAACAGTGTAGAAGTTATGAATCTGATCCTCCAAGCAGATGATGTCATTCTTACCAAGAGATTGCACAATCAAGAAGTGATGAGTCATAGTAATTTCTGTCTTATTAATTTTGCCATAGCAATGCTTGGACGTGAGGTTGGGAATCGCCATGCCGTGTTTGCTACCATCGTCCTCAGCAAAGTAACTGCAGATTCACTGAACTTAGTGATGATTCCACTGGATAGCTAGCGGAGGCAGGGAAGTCAATACTTTGCAAATCCTTAGGCTTAAACCAATGTTACCTTGGATTCTGATGACAAATGGCAATTTGACTTCTGTATGACCGTAGAAATTTACAGCTTTTCTTTTCTTCCCAGTCCTGATTCATTGTGATAATGTTTAGGTTTTCGTGAGCTTCCTCCTTGTATATAGAAACCTATTTGGGCAAAGTGGTTCCAGTGTTTTACCGTCAACTCTGTAAAATCCATTCACTTTTCTTACAGGATCCTGACAGAGCAGGAACATTGTTTTATTTCTCTGGATAACCCTATCATTCCACCTGATAAGAGGAATTTTTGTTTATTAAAAATATTTTCCAAATGTTCCCTTTATCACATCATTAAAAAATCATTAGGCAGGCAGAATACTCAAACTTCATTTTCTTTGTCACCATATTTGCTTGTTTGGGACTAAAGTTGTAGATATTAAAATTAATATTATGAAAGTTTCATATTATCACAGCAAAAATTGCAATGTGATGATTAGTAACATGATTCAAATAATCTATGGTATTTTATTTCCACTTACTCTGTGTGTGTGTGTGTGTGTGTGTGTGTGTGTGTGTGTGTGTGTGTGTGTGTGTGTATCTGTGTCTGTGTGTGTCTGTGTTTGAGAATGAAGGCACATGCATGCCATGTGCAGTCCTGAAAGTCAAAGGACAATTTCTATGACTCAGTTCTCTCCTCTTGTCTTGTATTTTGAAATTTGAACTCAGGTCTCAGGTCTTTTGTCATGCTTTGCACCTGCTGAGCAAGCTCTGTATTAATATTAGATATGTTTGATTATAGAAACTACCTTTATATTTAGGAAAGGCCATGTTACATATATTCCCTTCTAGTTATTTTTTGCCCACATTCATTTTATTTGATCATGTTTTAATATGAAGAAATAAAATATTATTTTAAACAATGTTTTACTACAGATAATTAATATGATTTTCTTATATTTGAAAATTCCTCAACCTTTGTTTTATAACAGACAAAATGGTTTATAATAAATTATTGAAGGAACTTTAAGTGATTGAAATTAAACTAACTTCACATGTGTAAAATATTGCTATCTAAAAAGAAAAGATAATATTTCTCCCAACAAAATATGTGTTGTTTAAAAGTGCAAAAGAGAGGAATTAAACCATCTAAAATACACCTCATGAGTTTTGCAATTTTTTTCTCAGTGAGGATAATTTTTGTTTATTTATTTCATAGTCATTCTCCAAGTTCTTGGCTGAAATGAATTACTTAAAAGAAAGCCATTTTCTTGAAGACATAGATTTGTCCAATTTGCACACAAATCCAACAATTCCCTGTAGGTCTTCAGTGCGACTGCTTGACAGTTACACCAGTCAGAGACTTCAAATTTAAGCTGAGCTTTTAATCTTAGAGAAATGAATACTGTCTTTCTTCTGTACATCATAAGTCTAGAGCCAAAATAATTCACTCGTATTTGAAATTAGAAACTAAAACTCTTCACAACAATTATAAATTAGAAAAAAATTATTCAATAGGTCAATCCAGTTAGATCAAAAAAACCTAGCTGAAATGTATTCCCTCATATTTTTAATATTTCTGAATTCTACCATCTATTTCCTGCAATAATCTACTTACGCATAATAACTGTGAACAAGTTTTTAGCTTTCATCTTTGTACAATATATGAATTCATGACTTTATCAGTTCTTACACTGTCATTTCTCTTGCATTTTAATTATGGTTCTGTGCAACCTAAAACCTCACCCACAATGGAGGTATTTATTTCTAAAAAGAAACCCAAATACACCAATAACAGGAGGAATAAAACCTTTTCCCTATTTTCATTTTTATGATGAAACAATGTAAATACAATAACATTTTTTTATATCACTGTGAATGAATAACAGAAAATTGTTCAGTTAATTTCAAAAACATTTCATAAGAAATGTTTTAGGAAACAATGATATTATGCTTAAAATATTTTCAAATTAAGTATTTGTAGTATTTTTCAGCATGATCATTTCCCAATAACAAATATTTCCAGGAACTTACAAAGATTTATATTTTAGAATGCATTTAATTGTTTCAGGCTTATGCCAGAAAGCTGATAAAAAAGGACACATATTGATTCATCCTAGAAACCGAAAAGCAGCTTAAGAGAAAGACTAGGTTGAGAAACATTTAAAGATTCCCAAATGTAGCAATGTCTCTGCTTGGTCTGAAATTCTCTGAGATTTTATACTTGCCTCACTTTTTTTTTAAAAAAAATGCGAATTTCATTATTCATTCTAAGAAAACTTTGAACTTACGCTACACACTACAGGAGCCTAAGACCTTGATTCCACTTGTGTGTGTATCCTACTGTTGTGTAGTGTTTACATTAATTGCCTACGTACAATAAATTATCTGCTTCTGAAGAAGAACTCAAGAAAACAACTTTCTGTTTCAGGGGTAAAGGACAAGTCTGAATTTCTTATAATGTCTTACTGTGTATCAATAATTATCCTGAAAGTAAGCAAACTCTGAAGATACTACTCTGATTTATCACATAGTTGATGATAGAAAAGAAATCTGTTTCCTGAGAGAAAAAGACATAATGAATAGTGAATTATAACTCAGCAAAAAGAGGCTGGTTGTTTAACACTTAGATGAGTTAATTCCAAAGAACCCATGGTAAATTTAACAGTCTATTTTTTAAAATTTTATATAATTATGTTTTTTTGTGTGTGTGTTTGTGTGATGTGTGTGTGTATGTGTCTGTGTGTGAATGTATGGGATATGAGTGGGAAGGTCTTCAGTCAGTAAAATTTGTGTCAGATCTCATAGGGTTCCTTTTAAAAGTGATTGTTTGCAGCCAAATTGGGTGTTCAGAACTGAACCTAGATTCTCTGATATAGCAAAAAGGCTTCCCTACTGCTAAGCCATCTCTCTAGACCGTAACCTGTGGTGAAAATTTTTTTACCTCACTTGGGCGCTACAACATCACATCACAAAGCAGTTGAGGACAGACTAATTACTATAGCTAACTTAGAGTTCAAGCTGTCTTCTGTGTCCTACCATGACAAGAACAGAAATCAAACTAGACTTCCTCCTAAACATAAGGCTTTTATCCCGTATCATGGTAAAAAACATGAGAACTAAACCACTGTGCACGTTGGCTAATCTGTACTTTTTCACACATACATGTACTCATACAGATGTTTCAATAAACCAAATTTATAAAAATATCATTTTCATTTTAACAGATAAATATGCCATAGAAAGAATTGAAAAGACATTCTGCTCTGGAAAAATTACTGTCAAAATGAGTTGTCACCAAAGTCTGGCTAATGAAAATGGAAAGGAGAATTGCTACTGAAGAAACTGAAAATAATCTGTTGTATAATCCACTGGTTGGAGCTATAATTAGTGTTATTGTAAGTTAGTGACTAATTAGTATCATGATAAATATACGAGAGAATAAATATCTTATTTAATATGATATAATCATGATATTATGTCTACAGTTTATGTTCATATACCTAAACATCCATAAGTGAACAAAATTATTTTGTGTGAGTTACGGATAAGTCAAAATAAAATTAGGGAACACATAAGCCTAGCTTGAAACACACACACACACACACACACACATTATATATCAAGGGACATCTGTCAAGGTTTCTTTTATTATCACATACAATTTTTTATCTTTACTTATTGAAATAAAGTCTAAGTACTTAATATATTAGCAGTAATTTTCTTCCCAGTGAAGCCTTTAAATTACCTATTGTTTCCATGTAAATTTTGCTTCTGGTCATTATAAGGTTTAGAAATTTGAAAAGGTTATATAACAAAGATATAATACAAATTCTCATCTACAAGAAATTATATATATATATATATATATATATATATATATATAAACTTTATTCAGTAGGCTTCTCTTTATTTGGTGTTTTGTAAGTGTCAAAGATGAAAATGAATGACAAATGGGCAATAAGTAGAGAGAGTTAAAGGGGAAGCACCTCTGCATGCCTATGACTGTTGCGATGAATTCGGAAGGATTTCAAATGGGTGTAAATTTTTAAATCACAGAAATATAGAAACATCTGCCCATTTCATTATGTCACTATCATGTGATTGAAGAAACCTTAGGAAATAAAACCAAATCAACATGCCTTCCGATTAAGACCCTGGTAGTCACTCTCCAAATAAATGCAAGGATTTTTATAGAAAATAAATGATAAAAGAGGAAGACTATAATACATACTACATGTGAATTGCTTCAACTATAAAATTATGTCCTATTTGAGTTTAACTTTTATATATATATATATATATATATATATATACACACACACACATATATATGTGTGTGTATGTAAATATGTATGTATGTTTATATTCACTTCCAATTTATTTCTATTTATTATATTCTAAATTCTTCTAAAATATAACAGCATTCTCATTGTATATCTAATAATTTATTAGTATTAATTTAACATAATTTCCAAGCAAGCCTGTGGTAATAATAGGCAGTTACATTTATTAATTTACTATGCACAAAAAGTATTATATTAACATTCTTTGGTGATCCTCACTGCAATTATTTCTTGCAGATGAGAAAATGCATTATGTCTTTGTATATAACCTCTCCAAATTCCAAAACCTTGTAATGACCAGAAGCAAAACTTATATGAGAATATTCCAGATTCTGTAAGCTTAAATATTATGCATGACTGTCTTCTTAAGGTAATTTAAAGATTTTGTTGCAAAGATATACATATATATATATATATAAATATATATAATCAACTTTGATACAGTAAATAAAAATAAAATTATATGTGATTAAATAAAAGAAACCTTTACAGTTGTCACTTTATAATTTCTAAAATCTTAAACTCACAGATATTAAAGAAAATTCTTTGGAACTGAATGTAACAGGTATTTTGGAGTATTTTTTCTTTATCAAATGAGTTAAATTAAAAGAACTGAATAACATCGAATATAAATTGGTATGTAACTAAATTTTTGTAAACATAGAATTATTGAAACTTAAGTGAATAGTATTTATTTGATAATACATCTAGAATATTTCCAACAATACTTATTTAGCTCTATATATAGGCACCTGGGATATATGACAGGAAATATGTTCCACAATACACATGGAGTATATTTAAAGCGTATTATATCAGCTATGTCCCTAATGCTAAAACCATAAAATGCTTAAAATAACCCCAACACCATTGTTGATTTTGCAGAGTCCTGCTTGGCCTTGTAAGGGATAGAATGCTTTCAGCCCTGGAACAGAGCCACAAGAGATGATGATTCCCATGGGCATAGACACTGTTAGTGTAATAATGTACATATGTTCATGTTCTTCCGTTGAGGAATGTCCTCTCTTTCAAGGTAAATGATTCCATGATAATAGAGACAGCATGAGTCTGAGAGACAAGGGTGTATCTAATGTCTCAGAAAATTTGAAGAATGCTGTGATCTTCAGGATAGCCTTTAAGGCTGTAGGAAAGAACTCTTAGAACAAGAGTTCAAAAATATATAATTTTTTGACTATGCAAAATTAAGGATGCAATATAAATTATATGAGTAGCTTCTTGTATTTAGAAAAACAAGCAACTACACTATGATCCAGTACGTCAAAAGATACAAAGAAAGGCAGATTCCTGAGTTCAAGGTCAGCCTGAGACAGAGTGAATTTAGGTCCAGGCGTGGTCAGAATGGTTATTGCAGGGGAGGATCTCACCCAGCTAAGTTTACAAAGGCAGTTAGATCTCTGAATTATTTGTAATGTTAAGAAATAAAATGTACTTGCTGTCCCTTTCCTAAGGTGCTAAAGTCATGAAATGCTGATTTGTGAGGTGAAGAGGGAAATAATAATTCCTCTTCTTCTTCTTCTTCTTCTTCTTCTTCTTCTTCTTCTTCTTCTTCTTCTTCTTCTTCTTCTTCTTCTTCTTCTTCTTCTTCTTCTAAATTTTGCTGTTAGCAGATCTCAAACAGGCTGAGAAAGAAATTATGGAAATGACAGCCTTCACAATAGTCACAAATAATATAAAATATTTTGGTGTGACTCTAACCAAGCACATAAAAGATCTATATGACAAGAACTTCAAGTCTTTGAAGAAAGAAAGTGTAGACCTCAGAAGTTGGAAAGATCTCCCATGCTTATGAATTGGCAGGATTAACATAGTAAAAATGACCATATTACCAAAAGCAATCTGCAGATTCAATGCAATCCCCAACAAAATTTCAACTCAATTCTTCACAGAAATAGAAAGAGCAATTCTCAAATTTATCTGGAATGCCAAAAAACCCAGGATATCGAAAACCATTCTCAACAATAAGAGAACTTCTGGGGGAATCATCATCTCTGACCTCCAGCTGTACTAGAGAGTGAACATAGCTCTTTAGGAAAATTTTTAACAGGTTTTCTAATTTTGGTCAGAATATCCATGGAGAAAGGTGCACTTTTAGAATTTTTTTCTAATAGCTACACAAAGAAAACTGCTTGCAGATCAAACACAGGTCTTTTGGTTTTGGTTTTTTGGTTTTTTTTCCTAGAAAATCCAAGAATTTCTGGTTCAGAAAACTCATGAGCTATCCAGATAGCTTTTAGAATTTTTTTCTAACAAGAGAGAGCTGTTTCGAGCAGAGAGCTGTTTCTAGCAGACAGCTGTTTCTAGCTCTGTTCTATCTTGAACAGAGTAGAGACCCAAGAACTATCTACAGAGAGCTGTCTAGGGAGACATTTGAAGCAGAACACAGCCATCAGCATGGACCCATGATTTGACTTTGAGTCCTTTGTTTCACCACTCACAGACACCACTTCCTCAGAATCCCTCTCCAAGATGAGGCTTGCCTTTGGCAGTTGAATGCATATATGGACTAATGTAAAATTATTAACACTACAAATAAAAATGAGTAAATATGTAGATTTACTTTTCAATGTGCAAACTTGTTTTAATTTCTTCTAGAGAATGTCACAATTAATAAGCCATCAATTATATCAACATATGAGCTCACTATAAAATGTAAAGTTTAATATACATTATAATTGGTCAATAAATAAGGATGAAAACTTTGTCCTTGATGGTTGGTAGTCAGAATGTTAAATAAGGATGAACATATAGTTCTTGATGACCAGTAGTCAGTATGTTAAGCACCAAATGAATAACTACCATCAACCCTACAAGAGTCCCTGAAATTATGGACACATGCTAGGTATTAAATAAGATTTTAAAGACAGCAAATATGAATTATCCTAGAAAATATCTCAAAGCAGCAGCGTTACCTACAAGCAGAAGAAGTGCTTTGTCTTTCTGGGTTGTGAGTGATGTGGCATGTTTCTAGTATGTAATGATACTATAATGATGCTCATCATGATACTGTGCACGCAGCATAGAAATTGGTACAGGTTATTGACTATAAGGGAACAAAACTCAAGGCAACAAACAACATAAAAGTGACGCAAACTGAAGAATCATTAAAAATGGGAAAATAGATCAGATCAAAAAAAATTTGAAACCTATTCCCCTAAATGCTTTGTAAATTAATAGATACCTTCTAAATCTATAGAAAACCTATTCATTTTTTAATACATCAAAATATTCTAAAGAGTTTTGTTAAATACCTCTAAGATGTTACAAACCCTTCCACACCAAAATTCATATTCTTATAAAATGCTTTCCTCCACGTGTAAGTCCATCTTCATCATCATCTTCACTGAATTTTGAATCACTAAGAACACACTGATGGATGTATGTGAGAGAACATTCCTAGAAATATTCAACTGAGCAGGAAGACAGAAAGACAAAGCCCTGAATGTCAGATGGTAGAGTTTTGTGGACTGAATAAAAAGTCATAACAAAAATCTGTACAGCCATCTCATGGACTGCCTTCAATCTGAACCAATCACTTAAACTGATCTTGTTTTAGTCATCTACCAAGTGTATGAATAATGTTCCTATCAAGTATTTTAAGTTCTTATTTGCTGTATAAATTTTGCCTGTCACTCCTCAGCATAGACATTGACATATATATGCATACACAGATTTCAAGACAAGTGTTTTATTTCTCTTGACTACTGGTGAAAGCAACACCAGTTTCATTGCTGATATTCCCTCTGTGTGCCAAGTAAAAAAAAACTATGCCAATTAGAATCTCTGTGTGTGCTAAGTAAAATTGATAATATGAATACATTTGTGGAAGACAGATAACATATATCAAAATATCATAGTGACAGTAACAAAATGATATGTAGAAGCTCTGGGAACTTGAAACCACTCACTCTCTGCTAATAGATTTTTGAATTATTATATGCACCTGCTTAAAAAATAATTTCCGATTAACAGCAACTGGGACTACATTCATAAATCCTAAATTTAATTTGTACCACCTGAAGTTACTAGTTGAGCAGTTGAATTAAATTTAAAACTTGTGGCCTTGGTCTTTAAATATATTTCCATGAGAAAAAAAGAGCCAATAAATAGAGATCATATTAAAATGGTTTTTCAAAGGGAAAGAGGAAACATGAAGTAAAAGGGAAAAAAAGAAAAAGGAAAAGAAAGAGAGAGGAATCGGGGAGAGATAAGGGTAGATAATCTTGTGGGCCACACATTTTGTAGAGGAAAAAATTAAGAAGGGACAATATTCTTATATTTAACAAAATTATACTAATGAAAATACTTGTGTCAATAATTTAAATAAGTATTTTGAAGTAAGCTCTTCAGGTAAATTAAATTAGAGGTGGATCTTATGTGCGAAATGGTAATCATATAGTAGAAACAATAACACTTGGCCAAATATAATGTGATACCATTTGTGTATACTTAACCCTTACAGAAAATTAGTCTAGAGAGGAAGAAGCAGTACATTTTTCTAAAAAGTTTTCTAGATATTATTCTATTTTAATAGTTCTAAAGATAATTGTAAAGCACAATAGAAAACTAAAAAATGAAAATGGTAATAATTATTAAAACATGGCATAAGTGGAAGCTATGAATAAACCCATAGTGAATATATTTCAAAAGAAACAGCTATGCTGCTGCTCCTGGGCATGGACCCAAAAAAATGCTTCGCTATACCATAAGGACACGTGCTCCACTAAGTTCATAGCAGTTTTATTTGTAATAGCCAGAAACTGGAAACAACCCAGATATCCCTTATCCAAAGAATGGATACAGAAGCTATTAGAAACCAGGACATCGTGAATTTTGTAAACAAATGGATGGAACTAGAAAATATCATCCTGAATGAGGTGACCCACCTAAATGGGTATGCATAGTATGCACTCACTGATAAATGGATATTAGCAAAACAGAATACTCATGATTGCCAAGGACTGCCAGCCTTGTCTTGGAGAGGGGTTCTGAGAAAGGGATGTCTGGGAGCAGGGAAAAGAATGACTCAAAGTCATATCGTGGGTCCAAGATAACAACCTGTGCTCTGCTTGATACAGCTTCTCTCTATGCTCTGCTTTCTCTCTGTGGAGCTCTCTGTCTATAATCTACTTGTTTGTTATTCTAAGAGATCTCTCTGTCCATGTCCTAGTTACTTGTTATTCTTGAGAGGATTGAAATAGGCTAACTCCAGGTCAGGCTTCAAACTGGCAGGTTGGGAGACTAGGCCTAAATTTCCCAGAACTGGTCAAGTACAGGCAAGTCAGTAACTGGAAAAACTTCTAGGCCTAGAAACTGCCCTAGTATCAGAAGCTGCCCCTCCACCTGGCCTAAGGCAAGGACAATGAGTCAGCAAAAGTTTCCAGGCTTCTTCAGCAACTGTGTCCAGACCCCCACCCATCGGAAATGGTTCTGGTATGTCCCTAGGGATTTGCTCTAGCCAACCAATTAAGATAAAGGTCACCTACTCCTCCCAGGAATTCAACTAATGTGTTTTACATTGGGCCTGTGAGTTCCCATGGGCCTCAACATTTTGGTAAATGGGATACAACTTGGTAAATGGGATACCCCAGCATGCTGAATCTCTGCAGAATAAAACACTCTTTGCTTTTGCATGCTATTTGAGTCTGGGATATCATTCTTCAATGAATCTTGGCCCCTTCCTTACATTCTAAGATTTCCCTTCCATATCCTGCTCACTTGTGTCAGTTCTCTAAGCAGTTCTCTCTTTTTACCTAAGAAATTCAGTGCAGATATGTTTAACATTGGGAACATGGAAGCTGAAGATGCCACCTCCTGTAGCCAGGTAGGACTTGCCATGGAGGGATAAGAACACCAAACTATCCACAAACCTTTCACCCCCAAATTTTTCCTGTCTAAAAGAAATACAACAACCAAGATGGAGCAGAGACTAAAGGAATGGCCAACCAATAAGTGGTCCAACTTGAGACATATCACATGTGCAAGCACCAATTCCCAACATGATTAATGATACTGTGTTATGTTCGCAGACAGGAGCCTAGCATAATTGCCCTCTGAGAGGTTCAACCCACCAACTGACTCAGACCGATGCAAATACCTACAGGCAAACATTGGACTGGGGACAGGAACCCTTTCCAAGCATTGGGGGAAATATTGAAGCCTCTGAAGGGAAAGTGAATCCCACAGGAAGACCAACAGAGTCCACTAACCTGGACCCTTGGGGGCTCTCAGAGATTGAGCCACCAACCAAAGAGCAACCAAAGACCGAGGCCCCAGGCATATATGTAGCAGATGTGAAGCTCAGTCTCCATGTGTGTCCCCAAACAACGGGAGTGGAGGCTCTATCCTAAAGTCAGACCATGGTATCTATTCCCCAACAGGGCTGAGTATGTGCCTAATCTTTCAGTAACTTGATGCATCATTTGTTAGGGGATACCCAGTGGAGCCTCACTCTCTCAGAGGAGAAGAAGAGGGGAAATGGGGGGAGAGAGACTCTCTGAGGGGTGACTGGAAGAGGTGCAGCATTTACAAGTTAAAAAGTCACAGATAACAGAATCTCCCTATATTGGAGTGGTGAATGATAAAGTGTATCACTTACAAGGTGATTTAAATGCAGAGTACATAGGAGTCACAAGATCTGAAGATGGGTTTTAAAATGACTTCTCCTAGGTGAGGCATAGCTATTGCAATCAGGATCACACAGTGGGAGTAGATGATATCACTGTATATGCATAGGATTAGATCCTACGGTCAGTGTAGATGGAGGAGGCAAGAATTCCTTTAATGCCAAACTCTTAGCTGTTGATAGTTGACTGCCTTCATTTGTGTACACGCGGATGACTTCATCCTGCATAAGAGAATGCTTCCATTGCACTGTTCAAGCAGAAGGTCCTAGATAAACTAACTGGGTCTTAAAACCAAACCAAAATTCTGAATCTAGAATAAAGGATTGATATTATATACGGATAAGGGTAAGCCTTTTAAGGGATGAACAGGGAATAAACGAGGATGTGGGGACAGAAATCAGAAGATATTATATAAGTGAATTTAATTGTCAAAAAACACAATCAAAAAAGACATAAGTAGTCTTGACTGAGATTCTGAAACTGCAAAATACAAAGAATATGCTTGTGAAAGCTTGTGTCATGCTGAAGAGAAGTTTATGTGTCTCCTTGATTGGATCATAGGCTCCTAAGGCATCCAGTCACATTTTATTCTGTAAGTGTCTAGGGAAGGCTTTTAGTTGAGATTAACATTTAAATTGACAGACCAAACAAAGCTGATTATCCTTCAAGCTGTACTTGAGCATCATTCTTAAAGACCTGAGCACAGCAGAAATACTGACTCTCAAGGAACAAAGAAATCTCTTCCTGATAGCACTCACCCTGAAGTAGGAGCTTCTGCTTACTTTAAGTCAGCTTGTCTGCCAGCCAGTCTTCACACTGTAACTCTGCATTTTAGAGCTGTGAAGACCTGCAAAGCTGTGAGTGAATAATGCCTCATGATAAATCAGACTCTCCCAGCTCTCGCTCTCTCCTTCTCTCTCTCCCTCCCTCTCCCTCTCTCTCTCTCTCTTTCCCTCCCTCCCTCCCTCCCTCCTATTTCCTCCCTCCCTCATTCCTTCAAGAAATTATATATGGATTATATTCAAAGCCCTTTTGCTTCAATTTCTCAACAGTGTAAGTTTTCCATAGGTAGTTTTTACTAAGTAGTAACACACCAACAACTGTGATAGATGATGCAATAAAGGTTTTTCCTTCTGAACTTACAACGAACATATTGCATATAGTTTACTGTAGTATCCTCTTTACAAATATAAAAATGATATTATCCCACAATTTGGATAAATACAATTCACAAAATTTTAGTCAACCCCAGTGAGATAAAGTACTTGACAAATGCTTGCTATTAAAATTCATTGGATTATCTCATGCACAGAAGTAAACAAAGATGTACTATAAATTCAAATATGCATATTTTGTTATGTTTCAGTGTTCTGTCTCTGTGCTGGTAATATCTGTTGTCCATGTTTCATAGAATTATTCATTAAGATAGCATACCCGTAAAGTATAGCATGGAAGATGTCCAATAATGTGCCAACAGATAAGCATGAAGGGAAATTGAAATGTTAAACACACAGAAATGTCCTTTGGAGGAGACGGGTCTACAAGTTCATTTCTACCCATAAGGTAGGGAGTTGACAAGGTTTATTCCATTGTGACCTTTGTGCCATCAGTGTGCCTGAGATCACACTGATGGCCCCACCTCCACACTCAGAACCTTATCATGAGCTTTTTTTCTCAGTCACTCTATTGAATCTACCATTAGGAAATATATCCCATGTATTTTAGAGGGTAGATGTAGTCATGTCTTAAGTTTTGTTGCTTAAACAGGATTGAGTTAATTAACACCAAAAAAAAAAAAAAAAAAAAAGAGAAAGAAAGAAAGTTTTTTTTTAACCAAACTGTGCTATGCTCAACTATACCTAAAATAAAGGACTCATGGTCAGACTTTCTAAGTTTGAATCAGCACAGGATACTTAGCTACGCTGAACCAAACTGTCTTCTTCCCTTCTGTGGATCATTACTTTGCTGGCCATGGTAGTTTCAGAGACGCCCATGCCATAGTTCCTTTTGGTCACAGCAGATATAATATCCTAGTCCAGGCACATTGGTGTTGCTTTTATTATGTACTTAGGGGTCTGAGGCATGAGGAACCTGAACAAGGGCAAAAGGATGGAAGAATCAACTCATATTCACATTCTATTGAATCAAAGTCTCTATGATTGACTTCAGCCCTTACTGAATGTACACAGGTTCCTTGGTTGAATTCTTCATTGTCATACTATAACATTGTACATATAACATGTCTGTTCAGTGAAGAGAAACCACAGCTTTCTTATTCCTTTGGCAGTCTCTCCCTACATAGCCTAGGCCAGCCTCAGTCTCTATCCTCACATTTGGGTTGCATAGGATTACATTTGTCCTATGCACCCCAAGCCCACGTATTTGTGCCTATCCTAAATTGTCTTTTCTGCCCCAAGAGGGCTCTTCTCTTATTTGCATAATCCTTACAGTAGAAAAAATAAAGTGGTTTAACTATAACCATTAAAAGCAATTCTACAGGACAATTTATTCTAGAAAAGATTATGTTAAGAAGAATTTTAAAATGAATCTAGAAAAATAGCAACTGCGCTCCTAAGGAGAACACGTTTTGCCCATGTGGCTAATGTTGAAGTTAAGGCTCACAATTATGGGAAATTTTCTGTCAATACTACAGGACAGTTAGGCTGGGCATGGTGCTTCTCAGAAAGCAATCTCCCAACATGGTTATAAAATCTTAACTAGTGCTTATTCTTTCTGTACACCTGTTTATGGTTAGGATTAAATTATATTTCAGTAAGGCTCACTGAATGGGTCTCTAAGGCTTTTTTATTACCAACTATAACATGCAGAAAATTACAATTTACTATAATGTTTTACTTAGTGGATATGTATTAACTCTTTTCCCACAAGAAGAATCAAATAAATAATTAAGATTTTACCTTTAGAAAAACAGAACTTTCCTGTAGCAATGGCTACAAATGATAATTTTTTTTACAAGCATGCCTCTGTTCATTTATAAGGTGGTTTCTCCTTAATGCAAATGTTATTGAGAATTAAGTGATGATGCAGAGGTAAATAACTGTTCCTACTTAAATCTCAAGAATTGGTTCTTTCTTCTGAATGATTTATTTAATCTTTTCAACATTCTCTTATAGATTTAACATATTAATTCCAGTTTGCTCCCTGATTTTTAATATTATTCATTACCTAGTTAAATGATTTACCATAAGAATGCAAAATTACATATTTATCCTAAATATTAACAAAATAAAAATTATCCAGAATGATATGAAATGAACTCCTTCATGTGTTCTTTAAATAGCAATTTAAAGGATCTTGTGAACATCTGAGTTGCAATATCATGATGACAATATAATTTCAGTAATTACAGAGGCAGAAACATTATAAAAGTTAGAAGTTTTGAAGAACTCAGTAGAAATGACAGGACAAAGCATTTATGAACTCAGAGTAGTGACTGCCAGCACAAGCTTGAGCTGTGCAATATGTTAGCATGGAAGCAGAGGAGCTCATGGTGCTCCTGTGCTCATGACTAAAGGACTAAGGAGAGTTGGTGACTTAGTTAAGGTAGGTTGTCCATGATCTAGTGAATGGCTCCAAGGGAGACTGGTCTTGCTCTAGTGAATGGCCTCTTATTTGTGAGTAGGTGGGCAACACAAAATCGATTTCATAGGTTGTAAGAAAGAAAAAGTGCATGAAGTTGGAAGGAAACAAGAAAGAGAGGTTGTGGATTTAAGGAGGAATTGGGGGGGTTGTAATCCAAATAAATTGTATACCTGTGTTAAATTCTCAAAGAATTAATCAAAATTATGACTTTTAAAAAGAATATAAGTAATATGGACAGAATAAAGGTTTGTCACAGACTTGCATGGAATTATAGCTGCGATACAGGACAAGTCACAAGGATATCACTTCACACCCTCAGCAGACCATAAACAGGGGTGTCAATTACAATATGCAGAATTTGGGATTTCATGGGCAGGAATATAAACATGGTTAAGCTTTATAGGAAAACAGTTGGTTAGTGAAGTGGTTGGACATGAAGTTACCAGGTAGAACAATACTTCTACACTTAAGAATATACTGAAGGGAATGCAATGGAAATACTCTTACCCCACTATCTTCATGCAAATATAAATGACAACATCATTAATATCCTAAAAGTAAAACAACACCGAAACCTAGCAATAAGGAGAGATAAATGAAATATGCTAGGTATACTTTTAGCATTCTGTCTAAACTCCACTCCACAGTTACCTGGCAACAGCCAGGTATGCTCCTCCCCACAGTTACCTGGCAACAGTCAGGTATGCTCATCCCCACAGGTATAAAAGGGGTTGCTTGCCCTTAACTCCCTCTCTTGACTCTTCTCTCTCTCTCTCTCTCTCTCTCTCTCTCTCTCTCTCTCTCTCTCTCTCTCTCTCTCTCTCTCTCCCTCTCTCCCTCTCTCCCTCTCTCCCTCTCTCCCTCTCTCTCTCTCTCTCCTCTTCTCTTGCCTCTTGTCCTCTTGCTCGCCCTCTCTCCCCATTCCCTTCCCCCACTCTCCATGTGTTCATGACCGGCCTCTACTTCTCTCCTCTCTCCCTCTCTCTGTCTTTCTCTGCCTCTACTACCCTCTTAACTCCCCTCCCCATGCCCTGAATAAACTCTATTCTATACTGTCTTAGTCAGGGTTATTATTCCTGCACAAACATCATGACCAAGATGCAAATTGGTGAGGAAAGGGTTTATTGAGCTTACAAGTCCATGCTGCTGTTCATCATGAAAGGAAGTCAGGACTGGAACTCGAGCAGGTCAGGAAGCAGGAGCTGATGCAGAGGCCATGAAGGGATGTAACTTACTGACTTGGTTGCTTCTCCTGGCTTGCTCAGCCTGCTTTCTTATAGAACCCAAGACTTCCAGCCCACAGATGGTACCACTCACAAGGGGCCCTCCCCCCTTGATCACTAATTGAGAAAATGCCTTACCTCTGGATCTCATGGAGGAATTTCCTCAACTGAAACTCCTTTCTCTGTGATAACTTCAACTTGTGTCAAGTTGACACACAAAACTAGCCAGCACAACTGACCCCTTGTCAACTTGACACACAAACACATCACCAATAAGCTTCGACCCTTACTTCCTTATTCATCCCCAAGATCTAAATAACTTTAAAAGTCCCACAGTCTTTACAAATTCTTACATGTTAACATTTTGGTCCCTTTTAAACATCCAATCTCTTAAAATTCAAAGTCTTTAAAAATTCAAAGTCTCTTAACTGTGGGTTCCACTAAAATACCTTCTTTCTTCAGGAGGGAATATATATCAGAGCAAAGTCACAATCAAAAGCAAAATAAAATTCCAACCGTCCAATGTCTGGGATCTACTCACGATCATCTGAATTCATCCAAGGGCCTGAGTCACTTCTCCAGCTCTGCTCTTTGTAGCACACAAGGCTCCAGATACCTGTACTCCACTGCTGCTGCTGTTCTTGGTGGTCATCTCATGGTACTGGCATCTCCGAAACACTGCTGTCTTCCGCTGCAACTAGGCTTTACAAACAGCTTCTCATAGGCTCTCTTCATGGTGCCAAGCCTCACCTCCTTTGCATGACCCCTTCAATCCTGGGCTGTCAATGCAACTGAGGCTGCACCTTCACCAATGGCCTTCTGAGGCTCCTCACAGTGCCGGAGCCTCAACTCCTTTGCATGACCCCTTAAGTCCTAGAATTGCAACTGAGGCTGCACCTTCCACGGCCTCTCATAGTGCCCAGGCCTCAGCTGCTCTTCATGACTTCTTCATGCCTTCAAAACCAGTACCACCTGGGTGACTCTTACAAATTACCAAGTCCAGCCATGGCACAAGGTACAACCATGGCTATCTCTGGAACACAGCCTCTGTGCTCTCAGAAAACACTTCTCAGAAGATTTCACCCCAATGATGCTGGTCTCTTCTTAATCACCGCTAATATCTTAGCTCCAGCTAACCAGCATCAATAGTCCCAGTAATGCAATGGTTTTGCTTTAGTAGTTCTGGTATCTTGTTAATCACATCTGATTTCTTCAC
>CM052716.1:14501117-14511840 GCA_028551405.1 Uromys caudimaculatus
CAAATTACAGAATCTTAAATAAAACTAGCAATGGCCCTGATAAGAGTCTTTAATCTTCCCTCTGAAATTTCACAAGCCAGGACTCCATCTTCTGCACTGTTCTCAATATTATCTTTAAGCTCCTACACACATCCCACAAAGCTCTTAACACCGAATGGATCTTCTAGCCCAAAGTTCCAAAGTCCTTCCACAGTCCTCCCCAAAACGTGGTCAGGTTGTCACAGGAATAACCCACTACACTGGTACCAATTTGTCTTAGTCAGGGTTATTATTCCTGCACAAACATCATGACCAAGATGCAAGTTGGGGAGGAAAGGGTTTATTGAGCTTACACTTCCATGCTGCTGTTCATCATGAAAGGAAGTCAGGACTGGAACTCAAGCAGGTCAGGAAGCAGGAGCTGATGCAGAGGCTATGGAGGGATATAACTTACTGGCTTGCATGCTTCTCCTGGCTTACTCAGCCTGCTTTCTTATAGAACCCAAGACTACCAGCCCACAGATGGTACCACTCACAAACCCCCCCCCCCCCGCCTTGATCACTAATTGAGAAAATGCCTTACCTCTGGATCTCATGGAGGCATTATCTCAACTGAAACTCCTTTCTCTGTGATAACTTCAATTTGTGTCAAGTTGACATATAAAACTAGCCAGTACATATACTATACCATCATGTGGCTGGTCCCTCAGGGGAAGGGATGTCTTGGCATGGGCCCGCTGAGACACCCCCTTCCCCCATACTTGACTACCCCTCCACAGAACATGTCTTAGATCTCTATCTTTTTATAAACACATCACATACATCATGGGAAGCTGTATTTGGGCATGAGAAGCTATGGAGTCTTGATGACTCAGTCTACAAGGTGAATCAACCTTTGTTTGTCTACACTTGTTCTGGAGGTATTATTAATAAGAATCCGTTCTAGAACAATAGGGATGTATCTGTGACTTCCCTTACTTTGCAGGAAAATGAAAATGTTTCATCATTCATTGTGATAATGGAGGAACAACTGAATTATATACTTTAAAAAGACATACTATCAGAATAGTTAAGATCAAAAAGAAAAGTGACAGCACATGCTGGCAAGGATGTAGAGCAAGGGGAACACTCCCCCATCGCTGACTGGGAGTGAAATGTGTACAACCACGTTGGAAATCAATTTGGTGGTTTATCAGAGAACTAGGAATAGTTCTACCTCAAGAACCAGCTATATGAATCCTGGGTACATACCCAAAAGAGGCCTCACTATATACAGGGACACTATTTTAACAATGTTTACAAGAGCTTAATTCATAATAGCCAGAAGCTGGAAACAACTTAGATGACTCTGAGTTGAAGAATGGATAAAGGAAACGTGGTTCATTTACACAATGTATACTACTCCAATATTTAAAACAAAGACACCATGAATTCTGCAGGCAAAGAGACGAAACTTGAGAATATCATCTTGAGTGAGGTAGCTGAGAGCCAGAAAGACATGCATGATATGGACTCACTTGAAACTCAACATTAGTCATAAAGTGCAGGACAATCATGCTACACGTCACAGATCCAAAGAAACTGGGTAATAAGGAGGTCCTAAGGTAGGATGCTGGAATCTCACTCCAAAGGGGGAACGAAGGTGGATGGAGAAAGGGAATCTTGGTATTAGAAGGGATAAGTGGTGGTAATGGGGATGGGGATCCAGTGTGAGGAGAAAGAGGGTGGGGGAGGGTTGGGATAGAAAATGAAAATCGGCAGGGTCCATCTCCTGTGACTTGCTAGAGGCCTGGGACAGGGAAGGATATGGCGAGCCAATGAGGATGACCCTAGTTGTGATTCCTACCAGAAGGAGATACACGGACTGAAGTGGCCACCTTCTGTAGCCAAGCAGGTCTTCCAGAGGAGGAAAGGGGACATGTATACACGCACAAATCCTTCAACCCAACATTTGTCTGGCCCACAAGATGTGCTGGTATAAAGATGGAGCAGAGACAGGGAATAGCCAGACAGTGACTGCCCCAAGTGGAGACCCTCCCCCTAAGAGAAAGATAACCACTGAGTCTATTAATGATACTGCTGTGTTTCAATTAGAGATCGAACACATTTCTCCTGGGAATTTTCATCCCTCAAGGAACAGAGGCAGATTCAGAGACCCACAGTCTAACACCAGGTGGAGTTTGGGGTATTTTGTTGATGAGTGGGAATAGAAGTGAGAAAGGCAGAGAAGTCAAGGGCACCACAAGAAGATGCAGAGTCAAGTAACCTGGGACCATGTGGGTTCACAGTGCCTGGACCACTAACCGGGGAGCATGTAGGAGCTGGATCTAATCCCCCTAACACATTTATAGCAAATATGCAGTGTGGTCTTCATGTGGGACTCTTAAAAGTGGTATGGGGGCTGTCCATATCTCTGTTTCCTGCCATTGGATACCCTTCCTCCTACCTGGTCAACTTGTGTGGGCCTCAGTGGGAGAGGATATGCTTATTCGTGGATGGGACTAGATGTCCCAGGATGGGGTGGTACTCAAGGAGGGCTTGCTGTCTCTGAGGAGAAGGGGAAGGAAGGTAGGGATTTGTAAAGGTGTTACTGGGAAGAAAGGAGAGACGGGGTATGGATAGGATGTAATGTGAATAGATGATAGATAGATAGATAGATAGATAGATAGATAGATAGATAGATAGATAGATAGATAGACATCTAACCATACCAATCATGTCTAAATGCATCTTTTAAACATTTTTTTTAAAAATTACTTTATCATCCCCAGGAAAGAGCATGATTTCAGTTGAGATAGCAATATTTTTCATTACTAAATATTCCTACTACTAGATTTATAGTTTTATCATGTGTGTTGAAATATTTCATAAAGACTTATGCCATTTAAACTGAGGTTAAATAGTAACTTTGTTCATTTCCCAACACATTAAGACACCATTATCAAGAAAATAAATCTCTTAATAAGTTTTGTTTTAATTTCATTGAATGCCAACATAATAGTTTATTTATTAAACATAGGTATTTATGCAGTATCCTCTATTGGTGTTCAGTTTTTCAGCTTTTTGTTGTAAGATTTACTTAAAGAGGTTTTAGATACACTGTAGATATTTTCCAAGTAACTCTTTCACCTAAATTCTTTAAGAGCTAATTCAAGCAAGTATATTATAGTGATGTCTAAGGGCTGAACTGTCAGCTAGTAAGTACCCTTATTGAACAGACTCAGTGGCATAAGTGAAGCATAAGTGCACGAGACAGAAAAGTAGTAAAATTAAGAGGGAAATCAAGCACTCTTGACTTAAAGATGAGGACTAATTATTCCATAAAGCCAATTTTCTAACTCCATGCTGGGATGAAAGTGAACAAAAATCTCTAATACTTACGCATTACAACCAGATATTTGAATGACTTCAACTAGACATTTTGTGAGGTTCTGACAAAAATATTGAAGAATACCTTGCAGAACACAAATCTGTGCATATAATTTTATGCACAGTAGCATTCTGTCCTGGGATACATAAAGCAGTTTACCGTTTTCTGAAGCAGTCACTGTGATATTGTACCATGGTGTTTCTTCTCTATCTAATACTTTTGATGTCTTAATGGTTCCAGTATTTGCATCTATATTAAAAAATCTCTCCTCTTCTGTACTGTGGTTGATGAAATACCTGAAAGAAAGAAAATGGAAATAAGTGATGATAACTAAGAACAATATAACATAATAAAGGGAGTTATTAAATCAAGTGAATTAAAATCTAACTATACTTTTGTGTCTATATTTGACTTAAAGGTATTTAACAAAAATTTTATAGAACCTATAACAGTTCTTTAATAGTTGAAAAGATACTATAAATACTACAGAAACGAGTAATAAATTCTGTGAATTTGTGGGTTGTGAGACAGAGATAAGGCTAAGCAATTAAGGGGAAGTCCTGCTCTTGCAGTTAACACAAGATCACCCATAACATGTGGCTGTTAACTAGATCTAGCCAGTCAACATTGCAGCACATAGGAATCATGTCCCAGTTAATGACCCAGATTCATTAGTGTACAGTAAGCACAAATTCAACTTTCCATGTTTATATATATATATATGAAATCATGAAGTAAAATGGATCCATCATGAATCTTGGAGGAGTTAAAATGTGGAAATGATCAAAGCAAATTATATACACATAAGAAATAATAAAAATTGTATTAAAACAAGTTTTCATCTCATACAGATAATGAGAAGTATTTTAACTGAATGAAGAGATACTTTAATACATCAAGCAGTCTTAACTCAAAGATGAGGAATATTCATTCTATAAAGGCAATTGTCTGATTTCATTCTAAGACTAAAGCAACAGAATTAATCAGTATATTAGTACACGGATGCTTTCTTATTACCTGTGCTTGTGTCTGTGTCTGTTCTGTTATGCTGCTTGAGTGTCAAACCCACCTACTGAGATAGATGAGCGAGGGACTGACACATATTACTATGGTGTCAGGAAGATAGATATTGATAACGGAAGAAAGGACAAAATGTGGATTCAGAGTATGCTTTTTAAATGGTAATCACCATAAACTCAACTCATTGGGACTGTAGCACTCAATTTGAAAGGAAAATGAAAGAAAAGAAAACAAGAGTACAGAGGCAACATAAATAGCCTTTAGAGACAGAAAGCAGGTCCACCTTTTTATGAGAACAGGTGGTAGAAAAATCCCAGTGAGTATGAAACTAAGTATGAGGGGGACAAGATCCAAGAACACAGTGTCCCAAGCAAATTTGGATATTTACAAAGAAATGAACACAAATGGCCAATAATCATCTGGGTATTTAACCTCCTTAGCTATCAGTGAGATGCAATGTAGAACTATCATGAGACTATCTCCCTCCAGTAGAATGACAATCACTACACAGTAAAAATAAATGCTGTTCAGTTTTCAGGGAAGCAGGTAGCCTTGTACATTGATACTGTGAATCTAAACTAGCCCATTCACTGTGAACAGTTACTATGAAGGTTTCACAAGAAACTAAAACCATCTATGTCACTTCCGGGTTTACGCTAGGAGATTTGCCGTTCAATGTGCCACGGAAGTCCTTGCACAAAGATATTTACTGCAGCACAATTTACAGTAGTCTTATAAGGGCATTAGCTCAGATATTTGTCAATAATGAATAGATAAGTAAAATGTGGAATATACACAAATACAATTTCATCCAACCATACTGAATAAAATGATGTTGCTTTCATGAAAATGGCTATAACTAGATATTGCACACCTTAGGGTATAATCTACTTTAAACCACACACTCATACGCATGTGCATGTGGTAAATGGAGAGTCATGAAGGCCATAACGTAGAAGCAAGATTGTCTAAGAAACACTATGGAGCTTTTGGGATGCAGAGAGAGAGAGAGGAAGTATAGGTGGTGAGTACAGTCAAAGATATGAGTTTCCTGAATGTGAGTATGAAATCCATCACTATGTACACTGAACACAGACCAATAATCTTTATAAACATAAGCAGCTTATAGAACATTGTAACCCTGCCACTCCCACATACTTACATATTACATGTGAAATAACCATGGAAATAGAACATACACATAATGTCAGATCTTCAGTATCAGTGTGAATGCATAGGAAATGGCTAAGAAATTAGTAGAATACAATTCTGGGTGTTCATATGTCTCATGAGAAAGTTAGACAAGGAAGCTAATTATCTAATCTAATCGAATCAGTGGAATAATGCTTTGATGGACTCATGATAGGATTCCATTAATGGGAAGTGGAGAAAAGTGGAAGGTGGGGATCAGTTCGAGGAAGTAGGTCACAGGCAGGAGTTTGAGGGTTTTGTGCCCTGGCTTTCTCATGATGCAATTACACTGTCTGATGCTCACAAGGGGGTTCCTCTGATACAGGCTTCCACTCAATTGCAATTGAGTGAATCCTTTGAAAAATGTAAAACAAAGTGCACAATTCTTTCGTCTTCCTTTTCTGTATGGTAGATACTTGACTACCAATGAAAATAAAACTACTGAAAACTGCTTGAAATATTTAACCATTAGTAAAGTGAGGCATTCATAGTGTCCTAGTCTTGGATTATAGGAAGGTCACTGAGCTTGCTGCTAATTGCTAATTGCCCAGTAGTCCATAAAAACATTCTAATTGGATGAGTTGCCAATGTAATCTAATTACAATGTTGGCTAATTTATAACTAGCAGGTAAGTGCTTCTATTTGTACCTTATCTAGCAAGAAATCTTCTGGAAGACTTTCTTTTCTCACAGAGAATTATGAGTTATGATTATGTATTTTTACAACTTCCTATTATATTTTAAACACTGTAAAAAATAAAAGAACTCCAATTTATCAAAATAAGATGTACATTATTTAAATTATATCTCACTTACCAACAGACAGACAAGCTATGACTATAACAAACAGTTGATATCAATAATGACTGCCTTTAATCAAGTGCTTTTTTCAACAAATGTTACTTTATATAAATCACTGAGTTCTTCATTTGTCACTCAATATTATAGACATAGGGTAAACTTAATTAGGTTTCATGTTCAAGAATATTGGAAAAGTCATTCTTCATTTCAATAACAAATCTCATTCCTCACCGGTATTTTCTGTATTCATTATACTGTCTCTTTTTCACCAAAAACTTATTTTTAAGCATGTGTCAAAATATAATTCCATACTGATTTTCACTAAACATATTAGTTAGAATATTGTTTGTTTCTCTGTGTTATTATATCTTTTGTATACCTGTAATGTGGTAAAGAAAATTCATTGAGAATTCTTTGTGATAGCTGCTTTGTAAGGTAAATTGAATAATTAATTCAATTATTATGATTAATAGTTGAATAAAATTTAGTTACCTTTAATTGTCTCACAGCTTGTGGGATAACTAGAAGCTTGGCTTTCTCTGCAGCTTAACTAACGGTCACACATCTGACATATGGCTTTGATTTTAAATTTTAAAAGTTACTTTCAAAATGTTAGGATGTAAAATGCATTTACGAGACAAATATCCAGAAAACAATCATTCTAAGTAAATAAACCAAAAGCTACATTTGTCATATGGTAAATCAGGTATCATACTTCAGTGTCTATTGAAATACCGAGCAAACAAAGCATAGATTATGTTACACCAAATATATATTATATATTAGATGCTTGTATTAGCTTCAGAGGTTGTCTGTACTGTTATCCAAGCAAGGAGTGTGTGGCCACAGTGTTTAATCTCTGTAATTCACTTATTGAGTTCCCAACATCCAGCACATCTCTCTAAAGATGACTTTCATCAGTGAAAAGCCAGAGCTGCTACTACAATCAACTTTGGGCCTCTTAAACCTCAAGTGTCATATATATGTGATGGTAGAAACTAAAGCCTTAATCTGTGTGTTTTTATTAGCAATATGTCATTGACACTAATATAACTCAAGTTAAAGTCAATGGCGTCTAGTTTTAAACAAGAAACTATTTTCTCTCTATTCATTTCTTATTAAATAATTCTGGTGGGTCACCACCATTATATTTAGAGATTCTGGTACTATTTTGATTAGGGCATACTTAAAATTGAACTAAAAGAACAACATAAATTTATCTATATTGTCAGTGAATTAAATTTTACATAAATTTGTCAGTTGAAAAATAAAACACTAGGCATTAGATAATATTTTAAATTTATTTGTTGGTAATTTATCTTTGCAATTAAAACTATGAGTCATGTATCCAATCTATTTATTCAGTTTATTTCTTTCCAGTTAGTTCTGTAGTGTTGCCAATGTGACCCTGCCATTATTATGAAATCTCACGTTCCCCTGGGTCTTTAACATCCACAATTATTGGATCATGCTACATTTCTATTCCATCATAAACCCTGGGGTGATTCTGGAAAAGTGTAAGAAAGCCCGCAATCCAGAAAAGATGCAGTGAACACTGTTGCGGCATAGAACTACCCAGGTTGTAATAAATCTCAGAACAAGATATGTAACACTTACATTTTCAGCCACTATTTAGAAAGTAAGATGTCATCTTCTCTAAACTGATTTTCAACCTGGCTAACAGTTTAAAATATAATAATGATTACATTTTGTATGTTAGCAAACAAATTGTGTCATCAGGACCATGTAAAACAATTATTTAAAAATTGTATTGGTACTTTCTTCTCTCTTAAAATAATTCAAGGAAAAAAAAGCTTTTTTCTTAATATATGTGTAGAAAAATTCAAATTATAGATCACAGTGAAAAAGTAACTTTACAGACATATGATAATTTATAGAAATTCAGCCAATAATGAGAACACCAATAATATTCCATTTTATTTACTAATATTTAATTCATGTTATTACTTTTTCTACATGGAAAAACTTAAATATTTGAAAAATTTTATTCTTCAGAGAGCAAGACTGACAGGACACTGTCATCACCACACTCCCATCTCTGTGTATATATTCAAGTATACAAACAACAGACTCCTGTTACAGCCATGGACCACTGGCTTTCTGGTCACTTAAAACATTCCTACTTTCCTAGCAATTGAAACCCAAGTTTCAATCATAGACATATTGTTTTCATTTCATAACTGAAATACATGAGAGGCATTGTGTGGTGCCTGAAAAATATTCTCACTTTACATTGCAAATCTAAAATTTTACAGTGCTTTGTCAAATGTGTTAAAAGCCCACCTTTTAAAATGAAATTCTAAATATTAGCAGACGTTTTAACAAATTTCCAAAGGTTTGGGGAAAATTAACAGTCAAAAAACGTGCTTGGTCAACCAACTATTAGCAATAGGTTGACATTTCTGTGATTCTATCTTCAAAACATTTTCTATGTCCCAGTGTCTCAAGTTCCTCAATTTCATCTCTAATAAGCCAGGAAATAAGTGTAGGTTGTTTAAACCAACGATCTTTTGGTGCTTGTAAGCTGACAGTCTCTAATTTTATGTGTATTTTAACAAAAGATGATGAATGTATTTCTGAAAATCGCGCTATTTTTGAGTTAAACAAATAAAAACAGAAAACAGAACAAAACAAAAGGCCTTGATATGGTTTGTTATAAAAACTGTTAATAATCTAATAGTTGAAAAACAAGTATGCAAAAAGAATAAAATCAAGCAGATTTTCACAGATTCCCGTATGGTTGCAAATCTTTTTTATTATCAGTTCTACAAATGAGAAAGTAATTGCATTTCCTGGCACAGGTACGTCCCGTCCCATCAGAGTACTTTCCTTAATGACTACAAACATTTGATCCCTAGGAAAGAAAGACTTACGGGACTTGTTTTTAATATTGTTATTGTTTTCTCTTTTTATTTTCATTGTTTGCACCTTGAATCCTATGTGAATGACACATTTTTATGAAAATCGACTACAAGTGTTATGTAAATTATACACCCTAACAACAGCTTCAAAGTTTCTAATTATTTCAAGGCAACTGAAGTAAATTCCTTTTACTTTGTGAATCAAAACAAAACATAAAATAATGGTTATGCTAATAAACTTATTAGCATTTGAAGACAACGCATCAGTCATCTCTCTAGAGCAACATCTAGTGCTGTGAATGTTCAGTTCACTTTCCAATAACACAATGTACTCGCAATTAGAAATATCACAGGGAAATAAATTATTCAAAGAACTAGTTAATGTTTTTTTTCTGACTGATGGGTGAATGTGGAACATTCACATGGCCATTCAACCCTTGACATACAAGGACTGACACTATATTCCAGAAAGGTCTTTTAATTTTCTTTTTTTATGAGTGTAGTTCCTATAACAGTCTGCTTGTATTTATATGTATCAGTTTCTCAGCCTTAGCCTTATGTGTATTTGGTGCCAGAGAATTCTTTGTGATCTGAACCTGTTATTGACTACAGTTGGATATCCTGAGCTCTTTTCTGTGTCTCTTCATTCAATGTCCCCAGTGTCTAGATATACTATTCGCCAAATGCATAGGTATAGACAGGGACTTTGAGAGGTATAGGTTCTAAGACTGGAACTCTCCCAGTGGCAGAGATGACCTCCCGGAAATAGAACCAACTAGCTCCTCTATGAATATATGAGGACTGAGGATATGTGATATTGGTAATAAAACATGGGAGGGGCCTCCCCACAACCCACAGTGCAGATCCTCATATGGAACTAAGAGGAAAAGGTACACTGTTTATAAGCTAGATAGGCTACAATCAATCAAATGGCATTCATGTCTTTGTTACAACAGTTGTTTATAACCATCTTGCAAACATAGCTTTGTTTTAAAAGGTTATATGACCACCTAGGACAACCTCGTTATGACCGCTTGCTGTAACTATGACCACCTTGCAACCATGTTTTTACTTCAGGAGTTCGTTTGGACTAACATGTTATGTTTACATCCTGCTCCTTTAACCTTGCCTGTCTTGCCTGCCAAATCCCTCGTTTGGAAACTCCCTATACCCCAACTATAGAAGCTTTGCCTTCCTGACATCCAAGGCTGACAATCCAATCCATCCCTGTCTTAAGGGAGGCAGTCTGTGCACCTGAAGAAAAATGCTTGCTTTAATTTAATTGGCCATGATATTTATTTTGGTGCTCTTCCTTCACCCATTTTTGGGATTAATATTACAAGAAGAGCAACTTGATGAACCTACATCTTTGTGGGGCGCGCGTGCCTCTCGCCGGCAAGAAGACACACGGCAGGCTTCTTCTGCAGTTCAGCTTTAATGTTGTTGTTGATAGTAAGAGAACCGCGCGGGACCCAACATGG